>CM063258.1:7139096-7676672 GCA_032158295.1 Pycnopodia helianthoides | reverse complement strand
CGGTATTCACATCAATTTCCACTACGCAACTGAACTTAGACTGCAAGTACAACAAACCAAGACTGACACGGACTCCAAAAGTGCATTCAGTAAAAACCTTTCATATAGGTAAGACTGAGATAGCTCTTTCAGTTTAATCATCAGGCTGGATCACCATGTTAATACATTGAATCTTGTGATGTCCTTACACCTAGCTTAGCAACAGCTGTATTTTGCAGCCACCAATTTCGATACGGCCTCAGTTAACGATGGTCTTTGTCTTGTTTCCCATGGTGCGTTAGCAAAAATGAACATTCGTTCTCATTATACTTAAAATGGGGACAATATTTAGCGCGAGATTAAGGCCATAGCCGAATTAGCGGCTACGGCTACAACTGTTACTAAGGGTGTTTCTAAGGACGTCCTATACTTCAACACATAATGATGCACAATCAAGCCGTAGATAAAGCAGTAGCCGCTGATTTGGACACAGCCTTCTTAGACAAACCCATAGACCTAGGGCCTTTTCCAAACCTTGGTTTGGGCTTTTGCTCTGTCTTGGTTAAAATCCAATTTGATTAATATCTGAGGTTGGTTGATGGCCAAAGTGCCGTCCAGAAAATCTGTGCACAAAGCCTGTGGAATTTGGGATAAAACTCAACTAAAATAAGAAAGAAAGAAAAAAAAGAAGAACAAAAACAAACCCCCAAAAACAAAGGCTTCTCCGGCAAGTGTGCCGGAAAAGCCAATAAATGAATAAAACTGTTTGCTTTGTTTTACTTTTAAATCTTTATAGCCAATGGAACAACAATCGTCATGGGAACTGTAGATTTCAAAGATATTGCAGCATCCGATGTTGACCTCAATGGAACCTGCCAAGTGACCCTTGCTCCACACTCAGGAATTATTTCAGGATTACCCAATATAACCATACATTTTTACCTCAAACTCTTAGGTAAGTTGACTCGAACTTTAGACTTTGTGAAACCCCGCCCACTGTGGTGCGTCGTGGCCAAGCGTTCTAGTGCACCAGACTTCAAGTTCTAGTGTTGTCAGAGTGTGGGTTCAGTTCTTGGTCGTGGCATGTGTGTTGTTGAGCAAGAAACTTTAACCATGAATTGCTTTGTCCTTTCGGATGAGAGATTAAGCTGTAGATCCAGTGTTCAAAACCCGTAGCTGTCGTTGCTTCTTGGTACCAAGACTTCTAAATTAGATAAGATTAGATAAAATTAGATTAGATAAAATTAAAACTTTAAGGTGGAAATTAACATCTCCCAGCTGGAAGCAGTCAACATTTGTATTCCATTTCCTCATTGCCTCCTACAGGCTGTCCTAGAACTCCTAGAGGTCGCAGGTTCAAGTCCCGCTCTAGTCAATTTTTCGCTGTTAAACCCCAAACTGTTTAGAGTTTAACATTTTTTGATTAAAATAATAAATATGTACACAAATCTGAAACACTTACGCATTATATTTTTTTGTTTGATGGAATAGGCTGTCCACACGGTCTGTATGGAATTGACTGTGTGAAACAATCCACATGCTCTGAGGGTGTTGAGTGTTCTCCATTTACAGGAGACTGTATTTGCCCTAAAGGACTTCAGGGGAAAGGCTGTTACTCTGGTAGGTACCAAGAGGGGGGGGGGGGAACCTGGAAAAACCCAATTTGTTTTGTTTTCAGACATAAATGAAATGAAATCATGGAATCTACTTCTCTGAGGATACTGTTCCCAGAAGCTCGTTTAAATAAATAGCTCCAAGGGTTATCAAAAGGTGGAAGTGCCATCATTTCAACATACCTCCTATAAATTTGGATCCCAGTTTCAGACCTTAATTAGGCATTGACTCTCGCCTCTGGAATGCAGTTTTTCAATTGAGGTGGCTACCCTGTTTAAAGAAAAAAAATAATAAATTAATATGAAAAATATCAAAGAACCCTATGAATGCATAACTTCTGTAAAGGAAATTTAAGATTTCTTTTAAAAGTGCCCTTTTTTATACAAATTTCCCAGAAAGTCACCAGGAGTGTAACATCAGTTTATTATTATAATGTAAAAACCAACAAAATATGTTGGTAAATTTTGGAGTGATTAAGAGATAAAATAATGTAGCTACACCCCTCTCCCCCCCCCCACACTTCACTACCACCCCAACCATCCATTCTGGCAATCAGCATTATTAATCCCCTTTCACACCGTATTCCCCGGGGCATCCATGGGGAATAAATAACTGCCAGTCCTTTCTTACTTGGATCGCTTTACCCTTGATCTACCCCGGCAAATGGGCATACCCCATGGAATAGCCACCCCTGCTCTGGAGTAGGGGTTAAGTGATCAAACCCCAGGGTATTCTTAATTCCCGGGGAGTAAAGTCTGCTAGTGAGAGACAAAAAGTGGGTTTACTGACGGACAACGAAAAGTGCAAAAGATAAACAGCCGAGGTCAAGAAATACATGCTAACAAAATAGTGGGGTCTGTGTTAAAAGCTAATTGATCTATTTTTTTTACCGTATTTTGTAGAAATTAAATATCAACTGAAACATTTACCACGTTATATTTTGGGAATAGTTTGAAAGTTTTTAAATTAATGTAAACAGCCGAGGTCAAGAAATACAAGCTTAAAAAAGAGTTGTTAAAATTAAATACCATCTGAAACAATTCTCACTTTATATTTTTGGAAGAGTTTGTAAGTTTTTAAATTAATGATGTTGTAAAAGGTTCAAATTTGAATTGGTTTGGATATGGTAAAAGTGGTCTAACTTGAACTATACACTACAGCCAGTCGCGCTTTGGTTATCAGCGATGACCTCCGCAAGCCAATGTTTGATCTAGTGTGAAACGTGCAACCGGGAACCTCATTGAATAAGAACCCATGGAAGACGCGGGGACATTGTGAAAGCTTGCCGAGGAAGAAAAAGACTTCCAGGGCCTCCTTGGGGTTGTATTCCACGGGAATTAGAGATGCAGTGTGAAAAGGGCTTTCAACAATTTGTCTTTTCCTTTCTTCTATAGCCAATCCTATGGTATTTACTGAAGCTACCACTGTATTTGTACCGTTTGGAGATTCTGTGAATCTGACCTGTGTAGCCCACGGAATGTACAATCCAATCTTGATGCAATGGGAAAAAGGTGGATCACCTCTTGCTACAGTGATCATCCCTGAAGTTGTATCGTATTCTCCAAGGTAAGAAAGAAAGCTGGTGATTTGTCTTTTACCTTAAATCTTTAGGAATGAATCCAATAACAAAGCGTGGAGTAGGTGACTAGAGAGCATCTACTCCTGGTAGTGGGACAGTCCTTGATCAATACAGTTCAGGGTTTTTTAGTCTGAGGAATTCAAATTGAAGCGGTGTTTTGGTTTCGCAGAATTTGGTTTCATTCTTGGTCCAAAACGTATCAAATGTTTCGTGTTGTATAAACACTTTCTTTTCAAATATTCTCCAATATCAGTTTTATTTTTATCAGTTGGGATGTACCTAAACTGTTAAAAAAATTATAACAGTGGTGTTATATTACCTATTGTTTTTATCAATTTATATATAATTTATGTAAACGAAATCAATAGTTTTGAAACCAATGCCTAACTTGGAGGAAACTTGGTTATGAGCACAACGATAACACCATTGCTACACAGCGATACCTTGCTTAAAGGGAGGGTATACTTTTGGTAGTTACTCCCAAAAATTAATGACCATAACAATTTCCTTAGTAAGATGCACTGCAGCTGTTGATAATGTATACCAATAAATGGGTAGCTTACATGTATTCCAAGCATATTTAAGAACATTTCCACAGTCACGTTGTAATTAAGACATGAGTGACAAGTGTCCTTCTTGTAAAGTGTAACTTAATTCCATCGTAATAAGCCACGCCCACTTCACACCAACTGGCTCCACTGCAGCAGCATAGCCAAGGGGGGGGGGGGAGGGGAGCCCCCCCATAAATTTCTAGTGCCCCCCCAGGTGCCCCCCACGAAAAAAATCGCCATAGTGCTCACAAAAATAAAAAGAAAAAGAAAAGGGAAAAATGAAGAAAATTAGTGCTTGTATAATCTAATGTAGTACGATCGCGGTCGGGATCACTACCAGCCACAAAATGCCAAGAATATAAGAGGATGGTGGCCCCTGTGCAGCATCCCCCTCCCAAGATAAAAGCATGACCCCCACCATTGACAAACCCATTCCTCCATGGCCCCCCACTTGAAAGCAATGCCCCCTGTGCCCCCCCCCTCCCCACCACCGAAAAAGTCCTGGCTACGCCCCTGCTCCACTGATTACCAGAAGCATAGAGCCAGAAGCCTGTGAGTTGCATTCAGCTAGAATTTCTGTGATGATTTATGCAAGAAAAGCTTACAAATTTGACCCGACTTTTATGTGTGTTCTTCAAAGACAATAACGGTCTTCCACGAACTAAAAGCTTCTGTCATATAAGAGAAGCTTTTTAATTGATGGAATGGTTGATTTGGGGGTAAAATTACACACAAATGTATGCCAGCTTTGAGCCGGAAGTGGTGCAAACTTTGAGTATCCAGCGGATGTACGTGCGTGTGACCGTAATGCCTTGGATCTCTTCATTATATTGTTGTTTTTTTCAAGGGGTTGTGGTCAGCTATCTGTGGTTACAGTAGCTGGAAACAAGGAAATGTGAGGGACAATAACAATAGACTACATGACTGTGAGCATGGTCACTGTTATGTGGTCATGACACATTTTCAGGGGAAAAGTGACAACTAAAGCTCCGGAAGGGAAATTTATTGCAGACAACAAGAAATGTTAATGAGTTGGAAAGAAAGGAGAAATCAAGGACATTAACTTCTTAAGAAGTTGATTAGAGACGACGGTCATTACACCGAGCAGTGCCCTGTATCAAATAGGGTGTAATATCTTGCATTTTAAATAGGGGCTCCAGGGTCAAATTGAGTTTTGTGATTTTGAGTTTTGTGATGCACTCATTTTCCAGTAGATAGAGTGCACATAAAAGTGGGGGGAAATTTACAGGTCTCTAACCTCACATTAACCAGGTGTAAAATGCCGTTTTATTTGGTACTCTTTCGTAGCGAAATTTGAAACGTGAGGTCAGAAACTAACAGGCCTGTACATTCCAAAGATGGTTTTTTTTTTGGTAACAGACTAAAGGTAAAATTCAAGACTGTGTTGATTGCATATCATAAACAAAATTTGAACTAAAAATTCTCTTGCCAAAAGCGTACAGGCCATATATTTGAAATGTGACATCATTGAACGTTTGCGGATTTTGGCAAAAATGGCGCTGAAGGGTATCAAACACAGTGGCATTTTACGACGCTTTAACCTAAGGTCAGAGACTTGTAGCTTTGTTTTCATCATCATATTTAGGACTCTATCTCATTGGAAAATGAGTAGATTACAAAACTGCAGTTTTACCTTGGAGCCCTTCTTGAAGCTGCAAGATTGCTACTTTTTGTAGAGACCTGCAAATACAAAAAGAAACAATGACTGCAGTCAAGGCATAAACAAGTTCAAAGCTGACTTCCCAAACTTAATTTTGGTCTCAACTTTAACTTGGACAGAGGTCATTTTTTATGTGGTGTGTTGTAACCAATACAATGGCCATGTTTAGACAGCGTACTTAAGTAGGACCCAAATGGGTTTAACTTTACGAGCAGGGGGGGGGGGGGGATGGTCATAAAAATAAAACTACCTTGCAATCAGACAGCTCGAAGTTAAACCCGATACGGTTTATCTACGGTTTTAAGAGGTCAAACAGCACCATGACCCAACACAACATCCACTACATTTACATAAAACCCTGCATTGACATGAACAAGCATGTACAAAAGATGCGCACTTTCAGGTTCGGGTTTAACCCAATTCGGTTACGTTTTAAGAGCGTTCAGACACACAAAGTTAAACCCGAATGAGTTAAAACTGCCTTAAAACCGACTTTAGTAGTGTGTCTGAACGACCTCAATGTGTTATAAATAGAGCCGATTTAATCAGCCCTGCCACTACACAGTCCGAAAATTCAGCCTGGGACACTGGTCATGGTTAATCAGTTTGAGAAAATAAGCATTAGCTGTTGCAAACTGCTTACCAACCAAAAGGACCTGTGGTATAAATGCACACAAATTGTTAATGGCCTGTTGTTTTGACCCTAGCAGAGTCTTTCTCAAAGGTTTATATGAATGATCATTAAAAAGTCCACATTTGTGACACAGCAGGAAGGAAAGTTTTTTTTTCTAAAACAGGAAGTATCACCTTTCGCATCTTTTGAAAAGAGTTCTCTTCACATTTTTTCCTCACTTTGAGAGTAAACATTGAGATTGTGATCTCGTTCCTTGGATATCAAAACGTAAGAAACCGTGCATTTTTACTTTTGACGTTTCCTGGTGTTAAGTAAGAAAATACCCAGGGCTGCCAAGAAAAATGATCGGACCTGGCAGAGATAAAATCCGAGTTAATTACATGGGATGGTTAACATGACCGAAGTTTGTCTGATTATAATTCAGAGTATTTTTGACAGCGTGAAAAGTTTGGACCATTTTTTGACAAGTTTGAACCAAATCACGTGATCCTTATCAAGTAAAACAATTTTTTTTTCTTCATAATTTGTATATATTAATATTATTTATTTGACCACGGATACAAGAAAACAACATATAGGCAATCAACATAAGATAAAACTGTCAAAAATACGGTCAGTTGGGATGTTGGTTTTTAGAACCCAACCATTGCCAATCATATCCCACTACACCCGGATAGCACATGATCGTTGAACAATGTTTTGTTAACGTTTGCCCATAAAGATACTTTAAAATTGAATGTAAACATCGATTCAATGTAAATTCACTCATTGTTTCAATATCTAAGACAATGTAAGCAAGAGAACATTAAAACAATGTTTCGTTAACCCTTGTTCAACTCGTTACTTTAACGTTTTTATGTAAACGTTGATTGAGTGTTAGTTTGCTCGTTGATTAAATCATATCCCACTACCAGGGCCCATTTTCAAATGGGCAAATTTAAAAACAGGGGCCACTTTCAACTGGGCCACTTTCAAACAGAACTAAATTTTAAGCGGGCAAGTTTCAAATGGGCCAATGTAAGCAAAACGAAGTGCTTACAAGATAAACAATATTATGTGTTTTTAGGTAGGAACTGTACTTGTGGGGTGTTTTGACATTATAATGTGGTGGTTAATCCAACAATGTTTTTTTTAAACAGGAAAGTTTTAAAAAAGGGACAATATACATGTAGAAAACACCCGGGAAAAGCCCACATTGTCGCTCTACTAAATTTGACATCGATGATTTGACATCGTGTCTGCATTCACGATGAATCTGCTTGATGCATTGTGAGAACCTGCAACAAGTTAGCTTGCAAGCCCTTTGCTTTGCCTACAGTGATTATGTCATATTTCTATTTCATTAAACACTGCGGTGCTAAGAGTTGCTCCTTTTTAGCGCTTAATGCCTGAGGCTTCATGTAATTGGCTCTAGCTTGAAGGCAGAAAAATATCAAACTCAATTTGACTGTTAAGCTAGCATTTGCAGAGAACCAAACAATGGAATTTTCACTGGTAAACTGTGCCTCATGTGCTTAGCATGTTTGTGCACCTGAGCAGCTCGGTACCGATGACATTGGATCCTGTAAATCTTAATTAATGAAACGAAACGAAAATACAATGTTTTGTTTCAAAATTCCACTGCCCTTGAATCAACCTGACAGTTTCCTGTCACAATGTTTAAGTTTAACGAGGGGCTCTAAAGGTCGAATTCAGTTTTGTGATGTACTCATTTTCCTATAGTTAGACTCCTTGAATGAAAGTGGGAACTTCATTTAATTTCATTTATTAATTCTGGTTGTAAAGCCAAGGGCTCTCAGAAAGCGAACTTAATCACTATACTAGCCAAGAACCCCATGTTTCAGTTTTAGGTAAGGGAGGAAAACCCCAGAGAAATTTTTCCATGAAAAACCCAGGATGCAATCAGGCAGGGACTGAAAAACCCAATCCACGTAGTGCCCCGGTGTGATTTGGACTGGGGTCTCAGGAGGTGGAAGGCAAGGCAAGATGCCACTACGCTAACCTGACTGCCCAAATAAATTCAAAGACTCGAAGCTTGCATTGAAATGGTGTCATACAGCTATACTATATGGCCTTCCAGTGCAAATACCCCAAAACAGCCAATGATGGCACATTTCAAATTCGACATTGGTCTGTACAGTTTCCTGAACTTCCTTAATATTCAACCGAAACGGTATTTAATTTTGAGGATAAAGGATAGAGTATACAAAAAATGAGAATATTTGATTACAAAATTAATTAGTAAATGACTAACTAGTGATTTTGTAAGGCAGCCAACCCGCATCTTCTAAAGTTTCCATTGTTGTTGGTTTGAAAGAGCAACTCATGATGATGTTGTTTTTTTCCATATGGGATCGAAACAAGAAGCAGGTACTCTGTAAACCTTTTGTTGTTTCAATAATGTCTTTGACTTGAAAGATATGAGCAAAGAGAATTTGATGTTGCAAATCGCTGCTTACCAACCGAAAGGACCGATGGTATAAATGCAAACAAAAATTGATTTAATGTTATACAGGGACCAGTTTGTTTTCAAAATCAAAACAGGAAACAGGTTAAATTAAAATGTAAAATGAAAGTGAAAAAGTATTTGAGAAAAAAAACAACAATTGAATAAATAATGAAAAGAAGCAGTTAAGTGTCATTTCACGTAAATACTTAACATTATATGTTCGGTTTGCGGTAACACCATGTGTAAAAAAATATCTACTTGCTGTGTAGATTTGTTCTTTAGAGAACTTGTCTTGCTATTCATTCTAGTACCGCGGAGTAGGTTTTTTTGGAATTCGGGAGACTTCTCAGTTCTGAAAAGAACTGTCCTGCTTATTAACTACTACCTGGGCGGGAGGTAGGAATTTGTGTGCCAAATATTGCTGATGAAGTAGCTGATATCTTGATGCACTGTACTGTGCTTGTGTATTTCAATAGCTTCCCTGATGCGCTTCCCCATAAAAGGTTTTATGAAATAACTTTGCATTTTGGTAAGGTGGAGTTATAAATATGAGCTAAAAACCAGCTTTTCAGACCCCAAAATCGGCCTAAAATGCCCAAAACACAAAATGAGCTGTTACCATGACAATGGGCTATATATGGATTTGAAATGTCAATTTTTTTTACTTGTATCTTCCACCCACAAAGTGTTTAAAATAAAAAAAAATTGACCGTGAGCACATATGTTAAGTATTTACGTGAAATGACACTTAAATAGTCACAAAATCTGAGACATGAAAAAGTTAGGCAGTTCACAGAAACTTTAACTTGACATAGAAGCATAGAAGCACATGGCTCACCCTTAACACTAGCCTGGTGTACATTGTCTAATACGAACTTCTATACTATGGGGCTAGTAAACACCACTTCTCAACTTGTCTGCATGATATTTGGTCTTTGGATAAAAATTTGAACATTTGATTGATGAGTACAAAGGCTGACCCCCATGTACACATGGAATAGGCTGTAGAAGACTTTTCAGACTATTTAATAATGACAAAAAATCTGATTTTTCCAAGGGCAAAAAAGGGAGTTGAAATCAGACTAAAGTAGGAAGAATAACATGCCTGACTTGCTACTAAAAACTCTGCAACCCACTTGTTTATAATGCTCAATATTTCTTCCTTTACCATGAAAAAGTTTTTAGAAGGCAGTGTCAAGTTGTTTTTGACTGTGTGAATGTAACTTCATTTGATCACTTTACACCGGTTGCAATCACTACGATTAATACATCAGAAAGATGCATTTATGTTGTGTGACCAATTCATGCTTTTAAACTGTCCTGCGGGGCAAGCAAAATGCACAATCGACTAGCCTGGTGGGCTACTTTACAAAAAAAGCTGAAGCACTTGAGAAAAAAAAGGAATTCAATAAATAATTAACTAAAAGGTTTATCAAATGAAAAGAAATTTACGATTATGAATGTAAATGGTGGGTTACTGGTAGGCTTAGTTACTGAGGACTTTGTTTCAGTTTCAGTTTCACATCTAAGTGCGTGAATGAGTTTGTTTGCATCTGTATGTAATGCAGAAAATTGCGGTGCAAAGGTGCTGTGTTGTGTGGGAATTTCCCTACGCATTGTTAGTTTTGATTCCCTTGTGGAGGTGGTTCTTGTATGCGATAGTTGAGTGAGCTAAAAACATTTTGAGGGTAAGCTCGTACTTACTGGAGGCTGTACAGTGTTTCGTTGTTTGTCCATGTACACTGTACTTGAACTTTAAGGTGTATGGTTCATTAGAAGTAGTATACCCTACAGCACGATGCAGCCATCTTGATTTTTGCTCCCAATGAAACCATATCTATTGTTGATAAACTGACCGCGCTGGTTGGCATGGCCGGCCGAATGTTGGCAAAACATTCAGTCGTGTGATTAGATGTTGTGACCAAATATAGCAAACTTTAGATTAAAGCAAAAAACATCCTGTGATTGGTTGATTTGTTTCCAACAAACTTAAGACTATTTTTGAATGTTTGAGTGACATTGTCATAAAAACTGTGGTTATCTGTTTTTGCTTTGCATTTATGGCTTCTCTCTGTCTTTTAACTTTGGTTGGCAAAAACCTGCGCTGTGAAGTTCCAATGGAAAGGTCTGTAACCCAACAGAGGCTAGAGTGGCAACTAGTCAGATCCCGTTTTGATATTAAGAAAATTAGTGTTTACTACTACAGTTATAAACAGGGAACGTCACACAGGTGGCAGTGTGTTATAGGCCCTATTGCAGCCATGAAAGCTGTGAGGAACTCTGTTTCAGACTTTTTAGCAGGGCTCAAATTTGAAGGGAAAGACCGCAGGACTTGTAGTTCACAAGAATCAAAATTAGAAGAAAAAAACTTTCTTTCTTAAGTCTAATATGTAAGCTGTTTTTATTTGAACAAGCACTAAGAGGAGATGATATCTAATTTGTCTTATGGACAAGGTATATATACTTTGATACTTAAAAGAATTGAAAGTTATTATTAGCCTAAAAGTAAATACTCCTTTTTTTAGTGACAAAGTTAGGAAGTATTATTCAAATGAAAAAACACAAGATCGCTGGACTTGTTTGGTCAAAAGTTTACTGCCATGATCACAAAAATCACTGGCCTCAGGGCCTGTGGTCCAGTGTTCATTTCGAGATGTTGGGACTTGTGGCTTTGCAGGGTGGAGTTTAATTACTGACGATGGCCAAGTGCTAGTTAAAACACCTGATGAGGACCAGTCAAACTTCTCTCCAAGTTTTGGTGTATAACTGATTTGTTAAGAGAAAACACTCTTCATGACTATCGCCTTGCAGCCATGTTTTTGTTATTGTCCCGTTCAAACCAGCTTGACCAAATGCGAACGTCATACAGGTGGCAGTGTGTTACAAGCCCTCCTGCAATAATAATAATAACTAGTTTTTATTTAGCCCTTTGTCTAAAAGTGTCTCAGAGCGCCTATCATTATTTGTTTCCAGACAGGTTTTTGAAGTTTTTGAATTATGAGACCCATACAAGGTGCTGCTGCGGTGTATTCAGCAGCCACTGACAGACACACCGGGGCAAACCCCTTCTCTTAGCGATAAATGTAACTGGGTTCTTTTATATGCATTTCACAACCCAAGGGACCTATGGACGAAGCAAAAATAGTTAAGTGTCTTGCTTATTAAGGACACAAGTGTCAAGACCGGGACTCAAAACCACACTCTGCTGATCAGAAACACCAGAGCTTGAGTCCAGCCCGCTTGATCACTCGGCCACAACAGGCCACGTAGGCATGAAAGCTGTGAAATTTTTTGTTTTAGATAGTTGTTCACAATCGGAACTGTATTGTCGGATTTGGGCTATTTGTTAATAGTGGAGTTTAGTAACAGGCCAAATGCTAGTTAAAATACCTGCAGAACAGTAAAAGATATCCCAAAGTTCAGAATTGGAAAACATCTGTTTTTACAATATGAAATACAAGTGAAAAAGCTGATGGACTAGTGAAACCATAAGCTACATGTACATGTACATATTTGGTTCCACTGGCCAGTCACCAAAAATGTCAAGGGCAAACAAACCCTGTACTTAAAGGGTGTGTACAACGATGGTAAGACTAAAAATACAAATGTTTACAGATTTGCACATAACTCACATGGTATGAAGATGGTCATGGTTGAAAACTTCCTTTTAAATAGTTTTGCTTGAAATGCTATAGTTTTTGAGGAATTTGTAAAACAATTAGTTTTTATCACAGTGATAAAATCCGTAAAAAAAAGAAAACAGTGAAAACGTATAAAGGGGGTCTTTTACTTTATTCTTTTGACTCTGATGACTGATTGAGCTTAAATTTTCACACGTTTGTTCTTTCATGGATATGTTGAGTTACACAAAGTGGTATTTGACAATTACCAATGTTGTACACATGCTTTAAAGGAACATTACAGAATTGGTAATTGTAAAATATACTTTTGATCACAGATTTACATAAAACTTACACGGTCTAATGATGATGATAGTAGAAAACATCCCTTGAAATATTTCTGTCTGAAATGCCATATTTGATGAGAAATGAATAACCTTATTTTCCGATTGGAGTTTATCGCTCAGTGAGCGTTTTATTCATTTGTTGAACCTATATGATTTCATGCAAATGTGTAATCGGTTTTTCACTATTTTCTCGTGACCCAGATGGCCGATCGATCTCAAACTTCTACAGGTTTGTCAGTTTATGTATATGGTGGATTACATAAAGTGCTTACACTGCCAGCAACTGTTTTGTTAGCAAAAACCAATTCTGTAATGTTCCTTTAAGGTCACCCATAACAGTTAGTGGGTTAGTGAACAAATAATTTGAGCTGAGCTGGATGGGCTCCAGGAAGTTGATATTGTTCCAAGGTTTTCAAGGATTTCTTGGTCTGTTTTACTTCCTTTAAGGAAGCCTATATTTTCTTGGCCGATGATACAAAATGAATTAAAAGAGCAACACGGAAACATGTAAAAAATATATATATATAAAACAATATGTCACGCTCTTCTAGCAATATTTGACCTCAAAATGACTTTATGATTTTGTCAGTCGGGAACGGACATTTCCTTTGACCCAAATGCACCCTACTGAACCAAGAATTTAAAAGCTATCTTCACTTAAAGGCAGGGTACACTTTTGGTAATTGTCAAAGACTGGTATCCTCACTTGGTGTATCCCAATATATGCATTAAACAACAAACCTGTGAACATTTTGGCTCAATTGATCATTGAAGTTGGAAGAAATAAATGAAAGAAAAAAAACACCCTTGTTGCATAGAAGTGTGTGCTTTAAAATGTATGAAAAAGGCTTCATGCCTGAAGCCTTTTATTAAATTCAAATATTCTAGTGAGAAATTACCTTTTTCTCAAAAACTACATTACTTCAGAGGGAGTCGTTTCTCACAACGTTTTTTACTATCTCAGTAGCTCTCAGGTGCTCCTTACCAAGTAATTTTTTTATGGTAATGTACTTCTTGAGTAATTACCAAAAGTATCCACTGCCTTTAAAGGCAAAGTATACCTTTGTTTTTTTTAACCGTTCGATTGTTTTAATCCTATATAATTGTAGATACATACAATAAAACTAACCTGTAAAAATTTCATTTCAAAAAGGTGGAAGCGTTTTAAAGATATCGCCGAAAATCTGGAACGGTTTTGTCCGCGCAGGAAGAATAATCTGTAATTGGAATACACAATCTGAAAAAACGCTTCATGCAGAAAGGATTCTCAGATTGAAATGATTTTAAATCCCTTCCCTAAAACCACATTCCTGAGAAGGGAGTCATTATTCTCAATATTTTATATCAACAGCTGCAGTGCTTCTTACCAAGTATTAGTTTTGATGGTCATTAATTTGTGGAGTAACTACCAAAGGTATCCCTCACTTTAAAAGTGTGTACAGTGTTGGTAAGATTGAAAATATAAAATGCTCACAGATTTGCACACAATTGACATGACTTTCACAGATCCGCCATGTGCGTGTGTAGAGCCTCGACTTCATGCTTTATTTGTATTGTATTTATGTATCTGTTTGGATGAAAGTTTTGAAATGCTTTTGCATAAAATGCTGTAATCAGCACGGGTATCTCCAAAGACCAGGCCTATGTGTTTTTACTGTTTGCAAACATCATGTTTTGGTCTCACAAGATCAACACTATCTAGTTCTAAAAAACTATAGCATTTCAAGCAAAAATATTTCAAGCGAAATTTTCCACCTCAAATGTGTGAACATCTATCTTTTCCGTGTTACCAATGTTGTAAACACCCTGTAAACATTCCACTGTACCCATATGCTGTATTGTTATTTTGTTATAGCCCAATTCGTATGATAACGAAGGTGGAAGCCTCCACTGCAGCTGTAGATGGTGTGTATACTTGTAAAGTGAACTACACAACAGAGTTGGTCTACAAAAGAGACATATATCTTATCGTCACAGGTATGGTTCGATTCATTGCATCCAACCACAGAAAGGAACAGTAAGAGATAAGCTCATGGATGATGAGAGCCAACTGTCCCAGACAGGAGGCTCAATGGGAGAGCTAGTGGTATGACAGCCAACTGTCACAGACAGGAGGCTCAATGGGAGAGATAGCGGTATGACTGCCAACTGTCACAGACCGGAGGCTCAATGGGAGAGATAGCGGTATGACTGCCAAGTTTAAGCACCATTGACTCCATGAATTGTCATGGTTGGTGGCTTGTCTGGGACACGATTTTAGGCTACTTTTTTGTACCACAAATCTCGTCTTTACAAGAGGGAAATATCACGCCTGGAAGGGGCTTGAGGAAGAATTTTATTTTTGTTACTGGAAGAATCTTTAAATTTGAGAGGGTGGTTGCCTGAAAAAGTTGAATAGTTGTTTACCCCAAAAAACCAGACCTGTGGTGTAGATGCAAAGTATCGGTACGGTAATGCCCTTGAGTTTCGACCCTAGCAGAGTCTTTCTCAAAGGTGAAATGACAACACAACACACCCGCACAAGTAGCTGTGTTAAGCCCATTTCACATAAGACAATTTTTGACAAGAGACCTCGACTCAAACCACATCGATGTTAAAAAAGTAGCAAATTCCAGTCGAGTGAAAGCTATCCTTGTGAAATAATTAATAACAAAGGACCTTTGTTGGTTTTAACAGAGGCGGATCCAGACCTCCTCCAAAAATTAGCGACCATATTTAAATCACCACAATGTGTTGTGTGATTGCTGTGCCATAACCAGGGACCCTTGCTATGGCGATATCATTATTCTCATGCACGGAATGTGTCATTAGTAGGATAAATTGTTCAGTGAATGAACAATCATAATATTTACCACCCCACCCCTCCAACCCACGAAAAAAAGGGACACTGGTGAATTATTGTTTTAAAAGAAGTCATGTGAAAGCTTGTTTAATAATTGCAATAGAGCGAAGTGACAGACAGAGAACCGGCACCCATTGCCGAGGACCTCTGTTACTGGTGCTCGTGTGAAAGGGCCTTTAGTGTAACAGAAGCAGTCGGGTGGGAAAGATGCTGTAAAGTGAAAAGAAATAGCTAGTTCAATGCACAATGTGTAATATAATATATCTTAAGTAAAAAATCACAAGGGATACTGACTGGATAAATTTTGGTTAATTTCGGGTTGAACAACAAAAATGGACTTGAGTGGGATTTGAACCTACGACCTCCAGATTAGTGAGCCGGTGCTCTACCTATTGAGCTATCTAACCCTAATGTTGGCGGTCTCCCTGTTTTGTCAATATCTTTGTTGGGGGGGGGGGGTCGCCAGTCAGAAGCCATTCAACCTAGTAAATGTTTCTTTGTTCAACCCAAACTTTATAATATAACGTACAATTTTACTATACCTTTTTGTCCATAGATATTCCGCAGCCATTTCTAGAAGCTCCAGTGAACCAGACGATCGTCCTCAAACAGGGTGCCACGTTTCGCTGTCAAACCAAACCCGAAGCCGGTACTCTGACATGGATGGCCGGTGACCATACCCTGCTGTCAAACGCCACCTCCACCGGACTGTACATAGTGGAGCGAGATCCCAGTGATGTGTCGCTTGTCTTCGACGAGGTTAGGTTTGAGGATGCTGGGATGTACCGGTGCATTGTGGGCCACAGTGGGGCCAACGACTCGGCCATCTCGGATGCATGGCTCACAGTTCAGAGTGAGTGACACACACAAAGTCTGTTTTGTCAAAATGAGCGGAAAGAATCATAAGGAGAATTTGCAGAAACTCAATTTTCTAGATATTTTCCATTTTATTTGAGTTCTACCCCTTTTATCTTTATATCTCCCACTCACTGAGTATTTATGGATTACTTGACTTTTTGTTCAACCTATGAAAGTTACATGTGCTGAGGGCCAAGCCTGAAACATATGCTAAGTTTTGGAGTCCCAGTATACCACCAGTTCAAACTAAGCTCATTTTGTTTATTTGATAGGTTTTGCCTCTGAAAGTCTCAAAACCTATTTTTAAAAATGTATTAGCTGATTTCGGTTGTTACAACCAAACTTAAGGACAATGTATAAACTGTGCATGTTTTTCACCATTTTCTCCTGACTCACACAACAGATCAAGCCCAAATTTTTACAGATTTGTTATTTTATGTACATAGTTGATCAGACAAAATATTAATGCTGTGTGCGACTATTTTGTCAGCTCTACCAATCTTGTATAATACCTTTCAGGTCGAGGTAAAAAGCCGCTCCTCACAGCCTTAGGCCGGAGTGGACTACCAGAGGACACCCTGAGGCTGTCTGAGGATGAAGAAGTGATTATAGTCTGTGAGGTTAACGAGGCCTATCCTGAACCAGTCATCAGCTGGCTGATTGGTAACAAGCCCCGCACTACCAACACTAAGGTCTTCTCCAAGTTAGTAGTGGTGGATTCCCTTCATAAATCAAAATAATAATATTTATTACTTACTCGCTCAATCCGTTTTGTTCCCTAGTTGTATTTTTTATTGCTTATTTATTTGTTTATATTATTTATTCACATTTTTCCACTTCTTATTAAAGGAACATTACAGAATTGGTAATTGTAAAATATACTTTTGATCACAGATTTACATAAAACTTACACGGTGTAATGATGATGATAGTAGAAAACATCCCTTGAAATATTTCTGTCTAAAATGCCATGTTTGATGAGAAATGAATAAACTAATTTTCCGATTGGAGTTTATCGCTCAGTGAGCGTTTTATTCATTTGTTGATTCTATATGATTTCATGCAAAATGTGTAATCGGTTTTTCACTATTTTCTCGTGACCCAGATGGCCGATCGATCTCAAACTTCTACAGGTTTGTCAGTTTATGTATATGGTGGATTACATAAAGTGCTTACACTGCCAGCAACTGTTTTGTTAGCAAAACCAATTCTGTAATGTTCCTTTAAACTAGGGCCTACTTGTTTATTTGTTTACTTTTTTTTTTTTTTTAGATTACTTCTTTTTTCATCTTTATGTACTTGTTTCTCTGTAATTTTTATCTGGTTTGTCTTGGTCAAATAAATAATAATAATAATGCCACATTTATTGTGTACATTTCACAGTATACATGTTCATAAGAGCATAGACCCCTTGTATAACGCTCAACGCTGGCGGTACGCGGGTGAGATCTTGCGACTGTTTTTACCACCAAGAACAACTACCGTCGGATGATCTGCCTCTTTTTGCCTCAGTGGGGGCGCTGTTTGAGAGTGTGACGTCATATGCAAAGGGTTCAATGACAATAACAAGATGATAAGATACAATCGTCAGCAGAATTCACACGGATGCTATTTTTCTGTTGTTCAGCCTTTTGATTGATTGGCTCGCTCGTAAATATGGTGCACCGATTGACAAGAGTTCAGATAGATGATTTCATGAATTATTCTCTCTTTTTCTCATAAATTAATCCCTCTTTTTCTCATAAACTATTCTCTCTCTTTCTAATAAATTATTCTCTCTTCTTCTCATAAATTATTCTCTCTTTTTCTAATAAATTATTCTCTCTTCTTCTCGCAAATTATTCTCTCTTTTTCTTGTAAATTATTCTCTCTTTTTTCTCATACGCAGTTACTCAGATGATGGGGTCTCGTTTAGTGTGAGTAGTCTCCTGACTCTCAAACCAACGTGGGCAGACAACGGCAAGGCGTTAGTCTGCCTCTCCAAGGTGCCTGACTTCAACGAGGACCAGAGCAGGGTCATTGGCTTGGATATCTCATGTAAGGATCAATGCCAGGGCCGAGCGGTCAAGTGCACTGGACTCAAGCTCTGTTTGTTTCTGATCTGCAGAGTCAGGGTTCAAGTCCTGGTCCTTTCTAACTTGTCCTTAAGCAAGACACTTAACAATTATTGCTTTGTCTTTCGGATGGGACGTAAAGCCGTAGGTCCCATGTGTTGTGTAATGCGTGTAAAAGAACCCAGTTACACTCATCGCTAAGAGAATGGGTTTGCCCCGGTGTTTCTGGCAGTGGCTGCTGAATGCGCCGCAATTATAACGTTTCAAACCCTTATAAGGTGCTACATATAAATTGGTGTCATAGTTCATGAAAACTTCAAAACCTGTCTTAAAAAGTTTATATTGATCAAGAGTGGTCTCCAAAGTAATAGTTTAGCAAAAACAAACATTTACTTTGTAGATTTTGATGTATTTTTTTCTACAAACTTAACCGCATTTTTCACTTGTCAACCTTTTGATTATTACGGATATGAAATTGCAATTAACAACCTCAAGGACTGACCTGAGGAAGGTGTCTGTCTTTACAATCTGCAGATGCTCCTAGGGTAACGATCAGTCCAAAAGGGGAGACGTTCCAGCCAGGGACCAGCCCGATGTTTAATTGCAGCGCCCACGCCCACCCGTCTACCAACGTAACGTACCAGTGGCAACTCGCTGAGCAGAACAACTCGGTCGTGAAGAACTTCAATGGCCAGTAAGGAGTGCACACTTCCTTGCAGATAATTTTTCCTGAAGAAACAAACTCAAACTATTTTAAAAGTGGCCTGAAATTTCGTTCTTAAAAACAAAATTCATAGAGCTACTCTAATAGAGTGAGAATACTGCTTAACATAATGTGGTATTTTGAATGGTAACTTGTTATGATAAGCAGATTTGTTTTGAGCTAAGCAAATCTCATTACTGCAGCAGCTCGATGTTTAGTATAAATGGTTGTGTGCCCGGAAGAAGGGCATAAGGCTTTCGCCCTTCTTTCCTTTTTTTCAGTCACAAAAGTCTGTAAGTAATAAAAATGGCTCCTGACAAAAAAATATGGCATTATTGTTAGATTTTAATTGCTAGAATTACCCCCAAAGAGATGTTTTCCCATTTTCGTGCAGAATTCAACCTTCCTATAACGATCATCAGAAAAATCGAGCAAACATTCACACTCAAGTTTTCTCGAAATGCAATTTTGCACAGTAAGCTTACGCCCTTTCTCCAGTAACTTTTCGTACGGGTACACTGCACATAGTGTTATGACTATTCAGATGTATTCAGTTCTTTGGTAATGCTCTCTCCACAGCTCAGTCCAAATACATGATCTACAGCCTCACCACAACAAGGCGTCTCTCACCTGCATCGTTGCAAACGATATCGGGAAAAACATTGACAGAGCTGTCATCAGAGTCTTTGGTAAGAAAAAGAGGGGTCCCCCCTGTCACCCCTCGTACCCTGTTTGGGATATGCTTAGTGGAACTCACTTCTCTTTGTGTGCATTGTCCCCAATCAGGTGACGGTTTACCCTGGTTGGAACCCTCCTTTCCCAATGAGGATATTAGCTGTTCAAATATATTTTCCCCAACCCAAAATGAAATGATTTTAAAGAGGGACTCCAAGGTCAAATTCAGTTTTGTAATCCACTCCTATACCAATAGACAGTAGAGTCCGTATGAAAATGGGGAAACAAAATTACAAGTCTCTAACCTTACATTAAAATAATGTAAAATAACACTGTTTTAGATATCTTTCAAGTGTGATTTTTGTAAAAATTCAAAAATGCTTGATGACATCACGTTTCAAAAGTTTGGTCTGTACATGTTTCTACAAAGAATTTTTAGTTTATTAATAAGTTTTGATGATAATCAATTAAAATGGGATTTTATTTGACCTTTGGACTGGCGCAACAATTCATCTTTTGATTGTACAGACCCGTTTGTTTTTGCTGTCTGTTGACGTAATGTTAATTGGGACATGGCCTTTATCTTGATCACTGAGTATTTGTGTACCACTGCATATTCTGTGCCCAATTGCTGATCAGCACAGGGAGCCGAAACTGATAATAGCATATAATTGTGTGTGACAACTTTTTCTGTGCCCATTTTGCAGGTACTACCCCAAATGCGATTAAACTTCATTACACAGTGATGATCTTGGCCCTTACGGTGGTGGTTGTTCTGATAGCCGCCATTCCCGTCATGATATTTAAACATCGAACCAAGATTCATAAGCTGTTCTTCAACCGTCGAAAGCTGGGTAAGCGTCAACATAAACCGATACAAGAAACCCCATCTCGGCTACCGGGGCTGCATACTCTTCAGGAGTTTTTGAATGGCTTGTCAGTGAAATGAACAGGGGTTGTTCTAACAGTGTTTAGTACTTTAGTTGAAAAGTACTTCATAAACACCTAAATAGGTACCTAAAAATTGTTGATAGATCACAACACTGAAGTAGAAATTGCACCGCTTCTAAAGTCGTTTTTCAAGGTACATCTTTTGCCCAAGATATGAACTGAATAATAATAAGGGCGTCCCAAAGCGCTCGATATTTTTTGTACAGGTAAGCAGCCAGCCATGTCAGAAACACCAGGGCGATCCCCTTTTCTTAACAATAAGTACACAGGGGTCTTTTAGGGACATTTAACAACACACAGAACCTTCAGCTTTACGTCCCATCCGAAGGATGAAGCAATAATGGTTAAGTGTCTTGCTTGCTTAAGACACACGTGCTAAGATCGGAACTCAAATCCACACTCTGCTGATCAGAAACACTAGAGCGTGAGTCCAGTGCACTTGACTACTCGACCAATCCGGCAGCACATTGTTTATAAAATCTTCCTGCTCACCCTTTAAAGCCCTGAATGGAACAGCTCCAAGTTACATCATTGAGCTGCTCTGCCGACATCAACCTCCTAGATCTCTGCAGTGTGTGATCGCGCACACAAAAAATGAGGATTACAGTGATTGCAGTGAAGAAGGATTATTGGGATTATCGGATTAGCGAGAAAAAAACAGACTGATCAAAGAAGCCGCACGGAAACCAGATTTTTCAGTTTTCAGATCATCTATTAAACTCAATAAACTGAACAAAAAAATGGCAAAGGATTATTTACAGGAAAGGAAAAAATGCAATAAAGAAAATGAACTTGTGGAAAACCTTCCATCACAAATGAATCAAATAAAAAATGGAAAGAAGCTGTCTTTTTCTTCTTCTTTCGTTTGCTTTTCGCTTCCTTGCCCAACAAAAAATGCAATGAAGAAAATGAACTTGTGGAAAACCTTCCATCACAAATGAATCAAATAAAAAACGGAAAGAAGGTGTTTTTTTTTTTTTTTCGTTTGCTTTTTGCTTCCTTGCCCCCCCAAAATGCAAGGCAGAAAATGAACTTGTGGAAAACCTTCCATCACAAAAGAATCAAACAAAAAACGGAAAATAATGAGAACATAAATGTATGAAAACATGTATATGAAAATCATGAATCAGTTCTGTCCTTTAGTTCAGTTCAACTCTGTTTATACAGCCATGATACAGTGCATGCAGGTAACTTCATGGACTCTCCGTGCAGCTGAACCGTTAAAGAGGCAGCAGAGGCGGGAGGTCCATCGCCGTCATCTTGCCTTGGGTTGACAACGGCACATGTGGCAAGAACCGTATTGGGGTACGTTGTTGTCCCCGGCAGGTTGCTGTTGTGGGAAGTGAACCTCGTATCCAAGATATGTCATTGCCGATGTCGTTGCTCTCCTCATCCCCATAGGATGTGCCACCCGCGTTTGGATCTGTGGCTCAAACGAACTCATGATGACATCGGAGAGGAAAGCGTGTCGACTGCTGCTTTCCCTCTGATGCCAACCTTGGTTCAGTTGAAGCCACAGGACGTAGGCGTTGACTCCTGCTAGGTTTATCAAATCATAGAAAACAACCAAGGGCCATCGCTTTGTCCTTCTGCCACAATTGTACAGACTGCACAATTGGTCGACGGTGTCCACTCCCGCTTTGGTACTATTGTAATAGTCTATGATCTCTGGCTTCTGGGTTATTGGGTTGGTCGCGTTGTCATGGTGCATTGTGGAGAGGAGTGTCACGTTTCTGTTCTTTTGGGGCACAAATGACACCAGGGTCTTGTTGTCGTTGAAGACAAAACGGGACAACTTCACATCCTGTCTCTTCAAACTTTCCTTGAGCATCTCCTTGGGAACTTTTGGGCGATGGCCCTTGATTGTCTTGACGATGGTCATCCTTTGGGTGAGCAAATGGTCTGCTAAGGCGGCACTTGTAAAAAGTTTGTCGCATGTGACATTGCGACCAGTTCCGTAGAAGGGCTGGACCATATCTTTTACAACGCGGGTACCAATCTCAAACTCTCGTCTCCCATCCTCCTTCCCGATGTATGGCTGGATGTTGCAAAGATAATGACTGTCACTGTCCACACAGGCCCAAAATTTGAGCCCGTACTTCGCCGGTTTTGCTGGCATGTACTGCTGGAAGGAGCATCTCTCCACGAAAAGCAACGAGCTGCTCATCCACGGTGAGGCAATCGCCGGGGCTGAAATATTGGCGACATGAAGCAGCGAATGACTCGAAAACTTCTCGGATTGGGGCAAACTTGTCGGTCAACTTTCGTTGAGCACAAGTTGCCATGTCGTCGAACCGCTGCATTGTCAATATGTCCATAAATCTTGTGCCGGACATCGTGGCAAAGAGGTCGTGTAAAGGGGCCAGGCGACCAGAATGATTGTGCTCTTTCGTGGCCTGACTTCGTTAGGCCGAGAAAGAACAGTAGCCCGATGGTTGAGCAAAGCTCCATCATGGCGATGTTCTGCCACTGTCGTCCTCGCTGGGCAACTGGCTGAGCCGGGGCAGCTGGCTGGGCGGGGGCAGCTGGCTGGGCACGGGCGTGTCGCCGGGCAGCTGGCTGGACCGGCGAGGCTGGCCGGGCGGTGAGGACGTCGCTATCAGTATCACTGTCGTCACTACTGCTGTCTTCTATTGACATGTCCGACACAATTCTATCACTACTGTCAGACTCCTCTTCAGATGAAGAATTGCATTCATGATCGTCTTGGAAAACTCCAGCAAGTACGTCTTGTGCGGAAAGAGCCATCTTGAGAAATATAATGAAATGGCCGATGATCAAGGGTTTTGATATTGAAGTTGTGGTTCCCCTTTACGCCACCCACTTTTTACAGCCAATCAGAGCAACAGGTTCCCAGATTGTCACCTCCCTAAAACAGTCCCAATAAATCTTGCCTCGTCTCTGCCATGTCTCATGGAATTATCACTGCATAAATTTATTTGTTTACATTTTATATACCTCCCACCATGGGACAAAAGGATGGATGAGATGGGGGTGGGGTGGTTAAGGAATTGGTCAACAGTCTATGGTCAACATCATTGTCTTTACAGGTGTTCCTAATAAACTATTATGAAAGGGTTATCAAGGGTTAATTCTAGGATTCTTTCTCTTATCAGCTGATAACAAGTTACACATACATGACATCTTCGTAGCTTACAAGGGCGGAGGGGAGGAGGAGGACTTCATCCGCCTGTCTCTGATCCCCAAGTTGGAGGAGTGGGGATGCGACGTCTGTGTCCACTTCAAAAACTTCAAACCTGGCGCAGGTAAGTTGTCACAACAAATCTTCCATAATTCTTGATCTGCAGCGAAGTGGATGATCCTTAACCAGACAAAGCCGGGATCATCCATTTTTTTCTTCACTTCCTCCCTAATGGGATTGTTTTCTCAGAATTGCTGGAGTCATTTTAGTTTTTTTTTTTAGAGTACTGCTGGCACAAAGAATTCATGACTTTACAAAGCCAAGATTCATGGTTTTACACGGTCACCCTTAAATGCATACAGTTAGACATGTCACAAGATCAGTGAAGAATGAGAGGGGACCAGTTGCTCTTGGACTTGATGCCTCTTTTGCGGGCTACCATACTTGAGCGCTCGCTTAGAGTGGATCGGCCATATACTGGCACATTTTAATGAACCAACACCAGGGGGTTAAGACGAGCAGCGCGTGCTGCGGGGGGAGGGGGGAAGTGAAGTGAGAAGGATCAACTCTAGGAATGAGGTGGCCAAACCACCCATTCTAGTGTGTACCTGGGCCCAATTTCATAGAGCTGCTTAAGCACAAAAAGTAGCTAAGCGCAAAAATAATTATGCTTACTAGAACAAGGTTACCAGACAAAAAACCAAGCCACATGTACAATTTATGAGTGGTATCCTGCTCGATTTTGCTCAGCAGAAAAATTGTTAAAGAAACATTACAGAATTGGTTTTTGCTAACAAAACAGTTGCTGGCAGTGTAAGCACTTTATGTAATCCACCATATACATAAACTGACAAACCTGTAGAAGTTTGAGATCGATCGGCCATCTGGGTCATGAGAAAATAGTGAAAAACAGATTACACATTTGCATGAAATCATATAGATTCAACAAATGAATAAAACGCTCACTGAACAATAAACTCCAATCAGAAAATTAGTTTATTCATTTCTCATCAAATATGGCATTTCAGACAGAAATTTTTCAAGGGATGTCTTCTACTATCATCATTAGACCGTGTAAGTTTTATGTAAATCTGTGATCAAAAAGTATATTTTACAAGTTTTTTTCTAACCAATTCTGTAATGTTCCTTTTAACAATATTTCCTGCTTTTAAAAAGCAACACTATGAAATTGGGCCCTAATTGTCCTTGCAGAAGAAATACTTAAGGAATTAAGGAATTTTTAAAAAGGTTTTTGTATTTCTGTCACTCACATGATTATGGTGCTGTGTATTTCAGAAATCACAGAGAACATCCAAACCGCTGTCTCTACCAGTCGCAAGACCATCCTGATCTTGTCCCCAGACTTCATGGCAAGCGAGTGGTGCTACTACGAGTTCCTGTGCGCCATGGATGAGATGCTGCGGGACCAGACCGACATCATCCCGCTCATGTATCAAGACATACAACATCTGGAGCTGTGCGACAGCATGCGACATCTTCTTCAGACGGTGTCGTACGTGCCCTGGGTGGGAGGGGGCGGGGCGCAGGGGCAGGGGCAGGCGGAGCGGTTCTGGAAACCCCTGAAGCGTGCTGTGGAGACTCATCTGAACGTTCACAGAGGTGGAGGCGCGGACGATGGCGAGGACAGGAATGACGGTGACGATGTATCAAACAATGATGAAATTGAACTGATTCCATAATAGAAAAAGCTTCTGCCGAATTGCAGCCGTCTTGTAAGAAGAACTGCTGTGAATCATGGTAAAGAAGAAGAACAAGAACAAGTTGTGTTTACAGTGAACACAAAAGCCCGCAAGCGAGTTCGTTTCTTGAAATTTGACCCAAGTCGTCCAAAAACTATAGGCTTGGATAATATGCCAGGTCCTTCTCAAGTTATCACAGTTATCAATAGGGAGACCACCAACATTAGGGCTAGAAAGCTGAGTTGGAGAGCGCCGGCACATTAGTCAAGAGGTCCTAGGTTCAAATCCCGCTCTAGTCAATTTTTCTTTGTAAAAGACAAAAGACCTGAACACTTACCATCAAAGAGATGTGGGTTTTTAACCCTGTGATTCCAGCATAGGTTGAGCCTTGGAATGGTGCAATGGAAATTTGATAAATGATTCTTATGCAGCAAAACCTATGGAGAGAACCTGGGGACAGGTCAATTTCTCCAGTTAGTTTGCTATTTTGAATTCACAGAGCTGTGGAAACCTTCAAGTTTTAGAAGTTGACGTTGAACCCTCACGAAATGCTGCTTAACGACGATTTAAATGGGTCTTGTCATTCAAAAACTTGTCTGGAAATAAATTATGATAAGTGCTTTGAGATGCCTGTAGATAAAGCTAGTTATTAGTATTATTATTATTATTATTATTTAATACTACTGTGCATAGTTGTACTACAACACACTTTGTACTTGGCAAATTATTTGGATTAAATGTTGATCTGTACTAGTTTGCAATTTATAGTTACTTGCTGTTTATGTGTTTACCCAGAGAAATTTAATGACAAGATTAGAACAAGTTTAGAAACAGTTAACATAAATATTTGTTTGTTTTCTTGTTTTGGGGTGTTTTTTTTCTTATTTTAAACATCTGTTGGTGTAAAGTGGGGAAGTGCCACCTGGAAAAATGCATGTTTTTGACGCAATTTAATTTTTTGAGGACAACTCTCCGCCGATTCCCTTTTTCTTCTGAAATGAACGTTGACAATTGTTTTTGTCATTGTAATTTTTTTCCTAGAGAATTTATTCATACTTTGTGATAGCTTCAGATGCAATGGTGAAGAACAGGCCTTTGCAGTGAGCTAGCCACTGCCACACAGCGGCGTAGCCAAGGGGAGCCTTGGGGGCACAGTTGTGACGGGGTCAACAGTGAAGGGATCCGGGGAGGCGCTCATACCTTATGCGTGTATACGATAGCCAGCGTGTGGTGGCAGCTGTTTCTTTATGCATACACGTGCGCGCTGCGGGTTTGTTAATGTTTTCAAGAACTTTATGAATGTCATGACACATGAGGCAAGCTGTACCAACAGAGGGCGCCAATCAGCAATAAGGGAGCATTTTTTGTAACTTCTTCTTCCACCTAAGTGCTGACTCAATTACATGAGCGAAAAACTGGCCAAGACAAAAGGCCCTTTAAGACATCATGGCTTAGTTGGCTCCGGCTATATCAGTTATTTTGAAAAGATGTGCTTCAGGAATGGGAGGGATTTCAAACAGGCAAATGGCACCTAAGCCATAAACCAAAGCTGAAGCCATGTATTTGAAAAAGGCCATAATAAACAGAGAGATGTTTGTCATGTGTTGTCAACAATGATGGCACTGTGCCTGCTGTACTACTGCTTCTGTTTATGTGTTTGTATCCTAAATTCCATTTACACCTGCTAAAATTAGCAATATGGTACATTTAATATTCAGCGAGGTGATACAACATCATAATTGATAAATTTGATATACAATTAGTTCATTAACAAAACATAGGCTTGTTCCCCAAATTATTTACAAAATTCTACATCAACCCCTGTTTCAAATTTTAAAATACATTTTTCTATTTATCCGATATTTATTTGTTCTTCAGCAAGGATAACAAAAATTTTCATTTTGGACGCTATAACCACTGCACCCGAAAGTTCCGACCTAACCTTTCAGTTTCACTAACGACAACGTAATGTGATTTCATTCAAGGTTTCATAAAGGTGTTTTGGCACAATAAAAATGACTTAAACCATGCATGAATATAGGACAGGGCACTTTTTTGCTATTCCATGGACAGATGGAGTCCAGACTCTCCTTGTTTTAGTTTATCGGCTACCAGTGGACGAAGGACTCCATGTGGCAACCAACCATGCCATGGACAGCAGAGAGATGGAGCAAGGATGATGCCTGGCTCCTTTATCTTTAACAAAGTTTATCCAAGGCAAATATAAACTATAAATGGAACAGCCTTTTTAACATTCAGTGAAATATTCATAAGTTTTAAATCAAAATTACTACTCAAAATCAACCTCCTAACTTACGTGAGTCTCCACGTTCGAAATGTTGTAAGATAGTTGCTTGTCGTCATGCATTATTGTTGTCTGCTTCTAATTTTTTGGCGATGCATGCACTCATTGATCTCCATCATAGACCTTTCTATTGCAACGTCACAGCCCAAGTTTTTGCCAACCGAGGTCGGAAAACTATGAAAAGCCATATCTGCAAAACAAAAAACAGATAGCCACAGTTTTTACATTGTTACACAAATATTCAAAAATAGTGTTGAATTTGTTGGAAACAAAGCAACCAATAATGAGAGGTACTTTACTTATTTGAAAGTTTGCAGAAAATGTTGAATTTTGTTGAAACATCTGTTAACAAGATTGAGTGTTTTGCTAACATTCGGCCTTCCATGCCAACCAACAATGGAAAAGTCTCACTGACTGGATAGGACAACTCAGCGCATTTGTGCACGTTCGATGGTCGCTGTTACGGCTAAGTGCGTAGTCGCTGCATGCAGATAATTGCCGTATGTAAGAAACTAAAACTGAAAAAAACCTTAATTAAAAGTTGAAAACAATACGATTTGACTCACTGTGCACAATTTTACAAATTTCTCCTATACAAATATCAGGGTCGCCCTTTTATCCATCCCATGCCAGCCCGTTGAACACCCCAAGTGTTTTTGAACAAGATGCAAAGTAACAACAAAACAGCATCCTTAAAGACACTGGACACCTTTGGTAATTGTCAAAGACCAGTCTTCTCACTTGGTGTATCTCAACATAATATGCACAAAATAACAAACCTGTGAAAATTTGAACTCAATTGGTCGTCGAAGTTGCGAGATAGTAATGGAAGAAAAAACACCCTTGTCACATGAAGTTGTGTGCTTTCAGATGCTTGATTTCGGGACCTCAGGCGTGAGGTCTCAAAATCAATTCAAATATTTTACTTCTTTCTCAAAAACGTTACTTCACAGGGAGCCGTTTCTCACAATGTTTTATACTACCAACAGCTCTCCATTGCTCGTTACCAAGTAAGTTTTTATGCTAACAATTATTTTGAGTAATTACCAGAAGTGTCCAGTGCCTTTAATGTCGTCTTCGTCCCCCATTAGTCTGTTACAATCATTCACTAGATAGAAAGTGAAGGTATCTTTTAACAATTTTCCAGCAACAGCCAGGCATCTAGGTGTTTTTGACAATATATGAACATTATTCAATGGATGACAAATTTTTAAGCCATTTTTTTTTAGAAGTAGGCCTATTCTTCTAAGTTCTACAAAAAAATACAATCTTTGATCACACAATATTCTAACAAATTTAACAATCCCAAAAGAGTATTTTCCCTGCGGCAAATTTCACCCAATTTCACAAAGAACTATTATTAATTGCTCAGCATAGTGGGATGTTACAATTCAAATCATTGTATAGAAATACTGACAAACTCATCTTAAACCTGAAATAATGAAGAAAAACTACCTCATTGAGCAATGAAGTTTACACCAACATAGAAAACCAAAACCAAAGCAAAATGTGTTTGCCCTTGTTGGCCCGAACCTAAAAAAATATATTGAAGTTTGTATAATAAAATACATACAGGCCTATAGAAATATTTTGAGAACAGCATGACCTGTGACTGAAATCCGATTTTCTCGTCAGTACGTAGCTCCCGAAGAAGAGCAACCTTCCGCAACACAACCATTTGTGACTCACAACTTGCGACTACGGTGTCATCCCTTGTTTTTTTGATAACGAAACCTTTAAATACGGGAAAAACTTCATTTTTTTTGCGTTGCGTGCAGACTCGCGCGCCGCCTCGCCATTAAAATTCAAACACACAACTCGCAAACGCCTGCGTTTGCCGCTCTTTTACGCAGATGTCCTACTACTGGTCCCAGGGACTGGTCCTTTCCAGTCAGTACGATGGTGATCAATGCATGCACTTGAAAAGCGCCGCCTTGTGACGTTCTGAAGTAGTATGGGCAGCCGCGTTGAGCGAAAAGCAATATTTATTAAACAAAGGTAACCATAGATCTCCATCAATATTAATGTATATCAATGAAGATTGTAATAAGAATACCTGCACTTGTGCTTCTTCGATAATAAATGAGGGGGACCTCTTGGCCAACACTACAAAAACCTAGATAAGCTATGTGTATGTCTCTCTTAAAATGCACAGTTATATTTTTGCCTAGTAATTTCTGCCAAGCTTTTATATAAAAGGAACATTACAGAATTGGTAAGAAAAAAACTTGTAAAATATACTTTTTGATCACAGATTTACATGAAACTTACACGGTCTAATAATGATGAATATAGTAGAAAACATTCCTTGAAATATTTTTGTCTGAAATGCCATATTTGATGAGAAATGAATAAACTAGTTTTCCGATTGGAGTTTATCGCTCAGTGAGCGTTTTATTCATTTGTTGAATCTATATGATTTCATGCAAATGTGTAATCGGTTTTTCACTATTTTCTCGTGACCCAGATGGCCGATCGATCTCAAACTTCTACAGGTTTGTCAGTTTATGTATATGGTGGATTACATAAAGTGCTTACACTTCCAGCAACTGTTTTGTTAGCAAAAACAAATTCTGTAATGTTCCTTTAATGTATGATTCTTTCAACTATATTTATAATAGAAATAAAAATGAGAGATCACACACATTGAGAATACCTTTGAGCCTTTAGCAAGTATGCGTAATCGGGGTAATAATTATGAAAGGATTCGTCTTATTTTATCTCAAATCATTGAAGATAATTATCTTCAACCAGATGTTGTTCAGAATATGTTTTACCCCCGTGGTGTATGATCATGGTTGATTGGGCGCTCTATACAAGTTACTATACTACATCTCAAAAAAACTTTACACATGAGTTTCTAAAAGTTTGAAGTATTGTAATATTATTGTAATGTTATTGTTAGTGTTACTTCCGCTTACTAACAGTACACTCGGATCCTACGAGTGACATCGTAATTGTATGAACATTATAATACAACAAATAATGTGCCAAACTATGGTGGTCCTGAAGGGACATCGCACATCGCAAATATTTGCAAATATATTTGCAAACATCGCAAGTATTTGCAAAGATATTTGCGATGTGCGCTGCTTTCCCTTCAGGGCCACCATAGTTCGAGCACTGGAGGTTTGCGGTTGCCGATCTGAGTGGTAGCCTGGCCCCCGGAACAGTTCCACATAAAAGGGATGGGCTGCGACTGGGCGAGCTTTAAAAAAGGGAACTTGAATTAAACTTATTTACTTTTCTTTTTGTTGAAAAGGGGCCTCGGGTCGACTGCCTTGTTCGATTTTTTTTTAACGTTCCCTACTGAACTGGAGTTAGTGCGACATCATACATCTGTCTGTGCGGCTTTTTGATTGTATACTACCTGTGTCACTGCTCTGGGACGTACTGTACTGGATGGGTACAACATTTTTCAAGTTCAAGGTGGAGTTTTATCAAATCATCTGTTATCATAATATGAAGTATTTTTCCTTTAAGGATTATAACAAAAAAGTGTATAATATAGGATAAACAGTATTATTTATCGTTTATAATGTTAATTTTAATATCATTAATGAATATAAAAGTTCTTATTTTAAATATCTTTTATTGATTGATCGATTGAATTGTTTAAATGTTTTATTGTTGTTATTAAGTGTAAGCCTGTTTAATTTTGTTATTATTTAACTAGAAAGATAGTGTCACTAATTGGTAAATGACCATAAAAACTTACTTCTAAGAAGCACTGCAGCTGTTGATAACATTTTAAGCTATTTTGAGAAACGAATTTGGTTTAGATAATTTTTGAAGGTTTTGCACGGGAAGTGCCCTTTGCAAAATGAAAATGGCCTTGCCTTCCCGAAGATGAAAGTCCATGCCTGCTTTATGAATCATAACTAGGATGTGCTGCAACCCCCCAAAAATCTTCACAAGCATCCAAATTGTTATTCTAAAAAGCTGTTTTTTTTCCATTCCTATTCTGTGTTTTAGAAAGCCATGGGGTGGTATTCCTGCAACCATGTTGGTGTAGTGTCATTATTGGTCTTCCTTTTGGCTGTTATAAACAGAGGATCTGCAAACATGGCTGATAATGAAGGCATGATGTGTTATAAGCCACCTCCACCAGCAACAAATAGAAGTGTAAGTAGAACCTTTGAGAGGTAAATCATTAAGGATTTATCACAAAAATAATTTATTCTGGAAGTTCGCAGGTTAAATTTGTAGTACTAGTAGTCTGCTCAGACAGTCAAAGTCGCTAGTGCCTAATTTTCAATGTATCAAGTTGTTGCCATCTTGATGTTTCTCCAATCCAAATCATTGTAACCAAACTGAGGCTGGAAGAAAAACAGTCTGGTACCCTTTTTTGCGTGCGATAAAAATTAGCATAATTTATTGGATACAGGAAAAAATGTCAAAGATTTGGTGGCAGCGTGATCTATTGCAGCAGTGGAAGTAAACAAAAAAAGAACATTAATCCCCGAGATTGCATCAAGATACTTTAGTGGCAAGCAAAATTTAGCCCGCATCTGTGAACAGTGGCATATAACCAGATAATTTTAATTTGTATTTATTTATTTATTTATTTATTTATTTATTTATTTATTTATGCACGTTATTTTTTTAGGGGGCGGGGGCAAAGTGTTTTGGGGAGGGGCTATCTAATGTATCGACCCATTCATTTGTGTTTTCGTTCGATCCCATTTGGGGGCAAGAAGAGGGGCAACAAGGGGGGGGGTGGGCAAGAGTTCTGAACAGGGGGAAAATTAAATTGACCCCTAAGGCCAACATCAGACACTTTTCAGAAATAGGGAAATGTTGTTAAAAGTGAAGACATCTGGAAAAACAGCCATGTGTGATGTGATATTTGAAGCATTCTATTTGATGTCAAGAAATACTTGGGCCTTTCCCTATGACTATGAGCCCTAATTAGGTACTTGAAAGCTCTCATTCTCATCTCTTTGATGAGCAAATAAGCCCATTTATGAAGGAAAAAGTTTGGGCAGGAAGTGCATAGTTTGCCATGGAGCATCACAAATGATTGCAAAATGTTTTTACAGAAATGATGTTTTGTTTGAATGTGTACCACTTTTCAGGATCACCGGCCACTTTTTGACTTTGATGTGAAGGTAACAACACCTAAAAGTTCTATAAGTGGCTTAACACTGAGGATAGATGTAGGAGCCAAAAGCCTGACCATCATTGAGCAGTGTAAGTAGGGAACTTTCTCAAAACTATTCCAGGATAAGTTGCAGAAAAGTTTATCCTTAAAGGGTAAATCATTGAGGATAAGTTGAGGATGGATTTTTGTTTACAGTATTTTAATAATATCATTTTATTTTATTACCTTTATTGCACATACATCAAAATACAACATAGTGCAAAAGGAAAACCCCGAACAGGCACGCAGGCCCACTAAATGGGGACCCTTGATCACACAAAGCAAAAACATTAGTAGAAAACATCACAGTAAAAAGGGTAGAAAAGCACAATAAACAAATAAACATATATAATGTAAATAAATAGTAGTTTTAGTATAAGTGGCTTGGCAATAAGGGCAGATGTAATAACCCAAACCCTGACCATCATTGAGCAGTGTATTAAGGCACCTTCTCAAAGCTACATGTATTCCAGGATAAGTTGCGGAAAAGTTGATTCACAAAGGGTAAATCATTGAGGATAACTAGTTGTGGATGGATTTCTTTTCATAGTAGTTAGATGTTCGGCCAGTACAAAGCTCGATCATTTTTGATCCACAATTATGTTGACAGACTCCCCACTGAACAGTCTGTGGTTTGGCCAATAGACCCCTTACACTAGCCGCCATCGTTGATGAAACGTGCACGCATTAAAGGCTATCATTGGCTGAGAGTTGTGCGAAGCGCATACACGCGTGCACTTTTCCATTGTTTTTCATCAAAGACGGTGGCCAATGACATCATGTGCAATCCATCTATAGACAAGATCTCATAGCCCTTGGCAGTATATGTCTTGTGACATGCCTGTTTTATTGCTCCAGTGCGATACGCACACAAATGCTTACAAGTGTTGAACACCTTGAAAACATACACCTGTGTACGCGCGGCATGATGGGCCAATGAGCAACTACAGAGGGCGCCCCACTGTAGTAGAGTCATGTTTATATTTAAGTCTGCTCCTCTTTTGAAAAACCAATGTTTAAAGTTTTGAGTTGGGGTATAGGTGAAGGTTTTTATCAGAACAAGACTTTTTGACAGAAAAGTTAATGTTAATTGTAATTTTTATTGATTGAATTTAAACATTCCTTTCCAAATTCTCTGTAAATTCCTACAGGTGGCGTTTCCAGTTATATCGAGGTATACACATCAGTTTCCGCGTTTGCTTTTGACTTAGAGGGCAAGTGCAAGTACAACCAACCAAGACAGACACCGATTCCAGAACTGCATTCACTACAGAGCATGCGTTTAGGTTAGACTGAGATAGCTCTTTCAGTTTAATCATCAGGCTGGATCACCATGTTAAATGCATTAAATCTTGTGATGTCCTTACACCTAGCTTAGCAACAGCTGTACTGTGCAGCCACCAATTCGGATACGGCCTCAGTAAACGATCGATGGTCTTTGTCTTGTTTCTCGCGGTGCACAGATGAACATTAGCACAAATGAACATTGGTTCTTATTATACTTAAAATGTGGACAACATTTAGCACGAGATTAAGGCCATAGCCGAAGTAGCGGCTATGGCTACAACTGTTACTAAGGGTGTTTCTAAGGATGTCCTATACTTCAACACATAATGATGCACAATCAAGCCGTAGATGAAGCAGTAGCCACTGATTTGGACACGGCCTTCTTAGACAAACCCATAGACCTAGGAACTTTTCCAAACCTCGGTTTGGGCTTTTGCTCTGGCTAGGTTAAAATTCAGTTTGATTAATATCCGGGGTTGGCTGATGGCCAAAGTGCCTTCCAGAAAATCTGTGCACAAAGCCTATGGGATTTGGGATAAAACTTGAATAAAGAAAGAAGAAAAAAAACAAACCCCCTTCCCCCAAAAAGGCTTCTCCGGCAAGTGTGCCGGAAAAGCCAATAAATAAATAAAACTGTTTGCTTTGTTTTACTTTCAAATCTTTATAGCCAATGGAACAACAATCGTCAAAGGAAATATAGATTTCAAAAACATTGTAGCATCCGATGTTGACCTCAATGGAACCTGCGAAGTATCCCTTCCTTCCACAGGACTTATTACAGGATTACCCAACATAACCATACATCTCTACCTCAAACTCTTAGGTAAGTTGACTCCAACTTTAGACTTTGTGAAACCCCGCCCACTGTGGTGCGTCGTGGCCGAGCGTTCTAGTGCACCAGACTTCCAAGTTCTAGTGTTGTCAGAGTGTGGGTTCAGTTCCTGGTCGTGGCATGTGTGTCGTTGAGCAAGAAACTTTAACCGTGAATTGCTTTGTCCTCTCGGATGACAGATTAAGCTGTTGATCCAGTGAACAATTCCCGGAGCTGTCGTTGCTTCTTGGTACCAAGACATCTAAATTAGATGAGATTAAATAAATTAAAACTTAATATCCCACTGCAGGAAAGGTGGAAATTAAAATGGCCCAGCACTGGCCAAGCAGTCAACATTTGTATTCCATTTCCTCATTGCCTCCTATAGGCTGTCCTAGAACCTCTTGAGGTCGCAGGTTCAAGTCCCGCTCTAGTCAATTTTTCGCTGTTAAACCAAAAACTATTAAGAGTTTAACATTTTTTGATTAAAATAATAAATATGCACAAAAATCTGAAATGCTTACTTATTATATTTGTGTTTTTCTTTGTTTTATGGAATAGGCTGTCCACACGGTCTGTATGGAATTGACTGTGTGAAACAATCCACATGCTCTGAGGGTGTTGAGTGTTCTCCATTTACAGGAGACTGTATTTGCCCTAAAGGACTTCAGGGGAAAGGCTGTTACTCTGGTAGGTACCAAGAGGGGGGGGGGGAACCTGGAAAAACCCAATTTGTTTTGTTTTCAGACATAAATGAAATGAAATCATGGAATCTACTTCTCTGAGGATACTGTTCCCAGAAGCTCGTTTAAATAAATAGCTCCAAGGGTTATCAAAAGGTGGAAGTGCCATCGTTTCAACATACCTCCTATAAATTTGGATCCCAGTTTCAGACCTTAATTAGGCATTGACTCTCGCTCTGAAATGCAGTTTTTCAACTGAAGTGGCTACCCTGTTTAAAGAAATAAAAAGAATAATATAAAAAATATCAAAGACCCTATGAATGCAACTTCTGTAAAGGAAATTAAAGATTTATTTTGAAAGTGTCTTGTGCCCTTTTTTATACAAATTTCCCAGGAGTATAATATCAGTTTATTAATAAAAGGTAAAGAACGACAAAATATGTTGGTAAATTTTGGAGTGCTTATGAGATAAAATAATGTAGATACAACCCTCCACCCACACTTCACTACCACCCCAACCATCCATTCTGGCAATCAGCATTATTAATCCCCTTTCACACTAGTCTATTCCCTGGGGGCATCCATGGGGAATAACTGCCAGTCCTTTCTCACTTGGATGGCTTTACCCCCCTGATCTACCCCTGAAAAACCCCTGCTCTGATCTAGGGTTAAGCGGTAAAACCATGGGGGTATTCTTAAAAAAACATTACAGAATTGGTAAGAAAAAAACTTGTAAAATATACTTTTTGATCACAGATTTACATAAAACTTACACGGTCTAATGATGATGATGATAGTAGAAAACATCCCTTGAAACATTTATGTCTGAAATTCCATATTTGATGAGAAATGAATAAACTAATTTTCCGATTGGAGTTTATCGCTCAGTGAGCGTTTTATTCATTTGTTGAATCTATATGATTTCATGCAAAATGTGTACTCGTTTTTCACTATTTTCTTGTGACCCAGATGGCCGATCGATCTCAAACTTCTACAGGTTTGTCAATTTATGTTAATGGTGGATAACATAAAGTGCTTACACTGCCAGCAACTGTTTTGTTAGCAAAAACCAATTCTGTAATGTTCCTTTAATCCACTGGGGAACTGCTAGTGAGAAGTGAAAGTAGGTTTTGCTTCACCCCAGTTTACTGGCAGACAATGAAAAGTGCAAAAGATGAACAGCCGAGGTCAAGAAATACAAGCTAAAACATTTAAAAAAAAAATAATTACCAACTGAAGCAATTCTCACGCTATATTTTGGGAAGAGTTTGTAAGTTTTCAGATTAATTGTGTTGTTAAAGGCTCAAATTTGAATTGGTTTTAGATGAGGTGAAAGTGATCTAACTGAAATATACACTGCAACCACTCGCGCTTTCGTTAAAGGGACAGCGATGACCTTTGCAAGCCGAGGTTTGAACTAGTGTGAAACGTGCAACTGGGAACCTTGTTAAATAAGAACCCATGGAATACGCGTGCGGGGACAATGTGAAAGCTTTTCCGGGGTAACCGTGGGGTAAGAAGACTCCCCGGGCCTCCCCGGGGTTGTATTCTACGGGCATTAGAGACGCAGTGTGAAAAGGGCTTTCAACAATTTGTCTTTTTCTTTTTTTTAAAATTATAGCCAATCCTACGGTATTTACTGAAGCTACCACTGTATTTGTACCGTTTGGAGATTCTGTGAATCTGACCTGTGTAGCCCACGGAATGTACAATCCGTTCTTGATGCAATGGGAAAACGGTGGATCACCTCTGGCCACAGTAATCATCCCTGAAGTTGTATCGTATTCTCCAAGGTAAGAAAGAAAGCTGGTGATTTGTCTTTTACCTTAAATCTTTAGGAACCATAGCAGTTGCAAGCAGCTTGTATCAAAATGCCTACAGTGGCTGCAATAGGCCATTTGCGAGTTAGATTGGAACATTGTCTGGTACAATGACTTGTTTATTTACAAATCAATGCTTAAATTTAAGTTCCTCAGACCATAGAGACAGTTTCTATGTCAAATGGTTTAGGGTTAACATTTGTATGGCAACCTCCAGATGAGCAAACCAAAGCTTGCCGCGAATCATGTGACATAGTAACTGTCTCTTTAGTCTGACAATGATAGAGATAGCCGTGTTAGGCTGATAGATAAAACAAGAAAGGTAGTCGTTGCACTTAGAGACTAACTAATTACAAAGAAAAACTACATGAGCTTTTGTAGCAACAACTACTTCATCATATGCAATGAAGGGGACAAGCCAAGTACATGCTATTTTGTACATTACAAGCAAGTTACGGGTGAATGAATCCAATAACAAAGGGTGAAGTCAGTGCCTAGAGCATCTATTCCTGGTAGTGGGACAGTCCTTGATCAATACAGTTCAGGTTTTTCAGTCTGAGGAATTCAAATTGAAGCGGTGTTTTGGTTTCGCAGAATTCGGTTTCATTCTTGGTCCAAAACGTATCAAATGTTTCGTTTGGTATAAACACTTTCTTGTCAAACATTCTCCAATATCAGTTTTATTTTTATAAATTGGGATGTACCTGTAATAGTCAGAAAAGTTATCAATATATATTACCTATTGTTTTGAATGATTTAAAAAACAAATTATGTAAACGAATAGTTTCGTAATGTCAGTAGTCTTGAAACCACAGCCTAACTTGGTTATGTTGTGAGCAGAAAAAAAGATAACACCATTGCTACACAGCGATACCTCGCTTAAAAGGAGGGAATACTTTCAGTAATTACTCCAAAAAATGATTGACCATAAAAACTTACTTGGTAAGAAGCACTGCACCTGTTGATAATGTGTAACATGTTGAGAAAGGATTCCCTTATAAGGAAGGTGGTTTAAGAGAGAGGGATTCAGAAACATTTCAATCAATGAAACGTTTCTCAGATTGTGTATTCAAATTACAGGTTATTCTTCCTGCGTGGACATAACCACTCCAGTTTCTAGGCAATATCTCAAAAATGCTACCACCTTTTGAATTGAAATTTTCACAGGTTAGTTTTATTGCATATATCTACATTTATATAGAATTCAAACAAACGAACGGTATACTTTGCCCTTAAATTACTCAATCAGCAATAATTGAGTAATGGGAAATGAATGGATAGCTTACATGTATACAGGCTATTTCATAAATTAAAAAATCTAATTTTTCCAAGGGCAAAAAAAAAGTATAAATCAGACTAAAGTAGGAAGAATAACATGCCTGACTTGCTACTGAAAACTCTGCAATCCACTTGTTTAAAATGCTCAATATTTCTTCCTTTACTGTGAACAAGTTTTTAGAGGTGTCAAGTTGTTTTTGACTGTGTGAATGTAACTTTTTGGATCACTTTATACCAGTTGCAATCATTACCATTAAATCATCAGGAAGATTCATTTAAGCTGTGTGACCAATTCATGTGAAAAATGTGAGCTACTAAAACTTCCTGGGGGGGGGGCAAGCAAAATGCACAATTGATTAGCCTGGTGGGCTACTTTACAAAAAAAGCTTAAGCACAAGGCCTGAAGCACTTGAGAAAAAAAAGGATTTAAATAAATATTTAATTACTCTGTGGTAGTAGAACAAATAGCAAGACAAGTTCTCTTAAGAACACAATATACACAGTTACCACAAACCGAATATACATTGATACCTCACCATGCAATGCCTCAAAAACCATATATGAATTAAATGGTTTATCAAGTGAAAAGAAAAATACAATTATGAATGTAAATGGTGGGTTACTGAATGGTAGGCTTAGTTACTGGGGACTTTCTCCTGAAATTCGTTCCCTTTGCGCAGCACCAGTTTCACATTGAAGTGCATGAGTGACTTTGTTTGCATCTGATTGTTATGCAGAAAAATTTCGGTGCAAGGGGGCTGCGTGGGAATTTCCCTATGCATTGTTGGTTTCGATTCCCTTGCGGGGGTGGTTCTTGTATGCGATGGTTGAGTGAGCCAAAAAATGTTTTCTTTGTTAAGGGGACATAGGACAGGTTAGGCTCGTACCTACTGGAGGCTGTACAGTGTTTCGTTGTTTGTCCATGTACACTGCACTTAAACTTTTAAGGTGTTATGGTTCATTAGAAGTAGTATATCCTACAGCACAATGTAGCCATCTTGATTTTTTTTCTCCCAATGAATTGATATCTATTGTTGATGAAACAGACCGCGCTGTTTGGCATGGCCGGCCGAATGTTAGCAAAACAGTCAGTCAGATATGTTGTGACCAAATTCAGCATTTCTGTAAACTTTCGATTAAAACAAAGTACACCCTGTGAATGGTTACTTTGTTTTCAACAAACTTATTTTTGAATATTTGTGTAACGCTGTTACAAACTGTGGCTGTGTGGTTTTGCTTTGCATTTAGGGCTTCCCTTGGTCTTCCAACCTTGGTTGGCAAAAAACTTGCGCTGTGACGTTGCAATGGAAAGGTCTATAACCAAACCGAGGCTAGAGGGACAAATAGTCAGATCCCCTTTTGATATAAAGAAAATTAGTGTTCACTACTGCAGTTATAAACAGGGAACGTCACACAGGTGGCAGTGTTGTCACAGGCCCTCCTGCAGCCATGAAAGCTGTGAGGAACTCTGTTTCAGACTTTTTAGCAGGGCTCAAATTTGGGGGGAAAGAACGCAGAACTTGTAGTTTGCAATTTGTTTTTCACAAGAGTCAAAATGAGAAGAAAAAAACTTTCTTTCTCCACAGTTTAATATGTAAGCTGTTTTTATTTGAACAATCACTAAGAGGAGATATCTCATTTGTCATACGGACAAAGTATACTTTAATACTCACTAGAATTGAAAGTTATTATTAGCCTAAATGTAAATACTTTTTTTTTATAGTGACAAAGTTAGGAAGTATTATTCAAATGAAAAAACACAAGATCGCTGGACTTGTTTGGTCAAGAGTTTACTGCCATGATCACAAAAATCACTGGCCTCAGGGCCTGTGGTCCAGTGTTCATTTCGAGCCCGTCTCAGAAGTAAACATTCATGGTGGAAACCGAGATGTGGGATTTGTGGCTTTGTAGGGTGGAGTTTAATTACCGACGATTGCCAAGTGCTGATGGACTATAGTGAAATGATAAGCTACATATTTGGTTCCGAATTGCCAGTCACTGAAAATGTCAAGGGCAAACAAACCCTGTACTTAAGGTCACCAATAACAGTTAGTGGGTTAATTAAAACCCAAAAAATGGAGTCGAGCTGGGTTCCAGGATGTTAATATTGTTCCAAGGCCCTCATGGATTAATTGGTCAGTTTTACTTCCTTAAGGAAGCCTATATTTTCTTGGCCAATGCTACAATATGAATTAAAAGAGCAACACGGAAGCGTGTAAAAAACTATCTATTTTACTTATTTCTCAAAAACTGTAGCATTTCAAGCAAAAATAATTCCACCATGACTATCTTTAATTTCCACTATGTAAAATACATGTATGTGCAAATGTGTGAACATCTATCTTTTCAATGTTACCAATGTTGTGCAAACCCTGTAAAAATGTCAACTGTACCCATATGCTGTATTGTTATTTTGTTATAGCCCAATTCGTATGATAACGAAAGTGGAAGCCTCCACTGCAGCTGTAGATGGTGTGTATACTTGTAAAGTGAACTACACAGACTTGGTGTACAAGAGAGAAGTCACCCTTATCGTCACAGGTATGGTACATGAACCTACGAAGGTAGGGGTTGATTATGTGTTTGAAAAAGCCTTCGCCACGACAGCTCGGAGCTGTATTCTCCCCAGGGAGCTGAGAAAGATTACAGGAATGCTATTGGCCCAATGACCAAGGCACTAATGTAAAGCTCTTTAATACGTTATTTGAAATGCACTATATAAGAACTAGTTATTATTATTATTATTATTACGGTTTGATTCATTGCATCCAGCCATGGAAAGGAACAATAAGCTCATGGATGAGAGAACAGTGTCCTAGACAAGAGGCTCAATGGGAGAGCTAGTGGTATAACAGCCAACTGTCCCAGACAGGAGGCTCAATGGGAGAGCTAGTGGTATGACAGCCAACTGTCCCAGACAGGAGGCTCAATGGGAGAGCTAGTGGTATGACAGCCAACTGTCCCAGACAGGAGGCTCAATGGGAGAGCTAGTGGTATGACAGCCAACTATCCCAGACAGGAGGCTCAATGGGAGGGAGAGCTAGTGGTATGACAGCCAACTGTCCCAGACAGGAGGCTCAATGGGAGAGCTAGTGGTATGACAGCCAACTGTCCCAGACAGGAGGCTCAATGGGAGAGCTAGTGGTATAACAGCCAACTGTCCCAGACAGGAGGCTCAATGGGAGAGCTAGTGGTATGACAGCCAACTGTCCCAGAGAGGAGGCTCAATGGGAGAGCTAGTGGTATGACAGCCAACTGTCCCAGAGAGGAGGCCCAATGGGAGAGCTAGTGGTATGACAGCCAACTGTCCAAGAGAGGAGGCTCAATGGGAAAGCTAGTGGTGTGACAGCCAACTGTCCCAGACAGGAGGCTCAATGGGAGAGCTAGTGGTGTGACAGTCAACTGTCCAAGACAGGAGGCTCAATGGGAGAGCTAAGTGGTATGACAGCCAACTGTCCCAGACAGGAGGCTCAATGGGAGAGCTAGTGGTATGACAGCCAACTGTCCCAGACAGGAGGCTCAATGGGAGAGCTAGTGGTATGACAGCCAACTGTCCCAGACAGGAGGCTCAATGGGAGAGCTAGTGGTATGACAGCCAACTGTCCAAGACAGGAGGCTCAATGGGAGAGCTAGTGGTATGACAGTCAACTGTCCCAGACAGGAGGCTCAAGGGAAGAGCTAAGTGGTATGACAGCCAACTGTTCCAGACAGGAGGCTCAATGGGAGAGCTAGTGGCATGACAGCCAACTGTCCCAGACAGGAGGCTCAATGGGAGAGCTAGAGGTATATGACCGCCAAGTTAAGCACTATTGACTCCATGAATTGTCAGGGTTGTTGGCTTGTCTGTGAAAAAATCCCAGGCATATTACTCGGGTGGGAAAAATAGTAGAGCAGGTCTTATACTTCATAGAGACAAAGGTGCAGTCTCCCTCTATGCCCCCATCCATTGCCTTGGTGCCCCTTGAAATGTTCCTGTACAAATTGAACATTCGCTCATGGATGTGCCCTTGACAAAAAACCTGCCTTGCCTTTACAAGAGGGAAATATCACACCTGAGAAAGAATGTGCTTGTGCTGTTGGATGTTGTATGAAATAAAAGTAAAGAAAAGAAAAAGCAATTTAATATATTTTACAATACCTTCTGTCCATAGATATTCCACAGCCATTTCTAGAAGCTCCAGTGAACCAGACGATCGTCCTCGGACAGGGTGTGACGTTTCGCTGTCGAACCAAGCCCGAAGCCGGTGCCCTGACATGGATGGCCGGTGACCATACCCTGCTGTCAAACGTCAAACTGTCAAACATCACTTTGACCGGACCGTACATAGTGGAGCGAGATCCCAGTGATGTGTCGCTTGTCTTCGACGAGGTTAGGTTTGAGGATGCTGGGATGTACCGGTGCATTGTGGGCCACAGTGGGGCCAACGACTCGGCCATCTCGGATGCATGGCTCACGGTTCAGAGTGAGTGACACACACAAAGTCTGTTTGGTCAAAATGAGCAGAAAGAATCATGAGGAGAACTTGCAGAAACTCAATTTTCTAGATATTTTCCATTTTATTTGAGTTCTACCCCTTTTATCTTTATATCTCCCACTCACTGAGTATTTATGGATTACTTGCCTTTTCGTTCAAGCCTGAAATATATGTGTTTGGGAGTCCTCATATACCACCAGTACTTACTAAGTTCATTTTGTTTATTTGATTGTTTTTGCCTCTGATTGTCTGAAAAACTTTTAAAAATGCATTAGCTGATTTTGGTTGTTACAACCAAACTTAAGGACAATGTATAAATTGTGCGTGTTTTTCACTATTTTTCTCCTGACTCACACAACAGATTAAGCCCAAATTTTCACAGGTTTGTAGTTTTCATATATATGATTGATCAGACAAAACATGAACACTGTGTGTGACTATTTTGTCAGCTCTACCAATCTTGTATACTACCTTTCAGGTGGAGGTAAAAAGCCGCTCCTCACAGCTTAGGCCGGAGTGGACTACCAGAGGACACCCTGAGGCTGACGGAGGATGAAGAAGTGATTATAGTCTGTGAGGTTAACGAGGCCTATCCTGAACCAGTCATCAGCTGGCTGGTTGGTAACAAGTCCCGCACTACCAACACTATGGTCTTCTCCAAGTGAGTGTTTTTTGTGGATCCTTCATAAATAATAAAAATAATAATATTTAATAGATGTTAAATTTGCATCCGGGATAAAGAGGATTACTTGGTTTAACTGTATACTCAGTACTTCCCCGAGTTCTGTGAAAAAAATCCCGTAAATTATTCTCTCTTTTTCTCGTAAATTATTCTCTCTTTTTTCTCATACGCAGTTACTCAGATGATGGGGTCTCGTTTAGTGTGAGTAGTCTCCTGACTCTCAAACCAACGTGGGCAGACAACGGCAAGGCGTTAGTCTGCCTCTCCAAGGTGCCTGACTTCAACGAGGACCAGAGCAGGGTCATTGGCTTGGATATCTTATGTAAGGATAATGCCAGGTGCTGAGCAATCAAGTGCACTGGACTCAAGCTCTGTGTGATCAGCAGAGTCAGGGTTCAAGCTCTGGTCATGTCACTCGTGTCCTTAAGCAAGACACTTAACATTTATTGCTTCATTTCCTTCTAGGTCCCGTGTGTTGTGTCATGCATGTAAAAGAACCCAGTTACACTTATCACTAAGAGAAGGGGTTTGCCCCGATGTTTCTGGCAGTGGCTGCTGAATGCACCGCAGCACCTTTCAAACCCTTATAAGGTGCTACATAAATCGGTGTCATAACTCATAAAAACTTCCAAACCTGTCTTAAAAAGTTTGTATTGATCACTTAGAGTGGTCTCTAAAGTAATAGTTTAGCAAAAAGAAACATTTACTTTGTAGATTTTGATGTAATTTTTTATCAAGCTTAACCGCATTTTTCACTTAACGACCTTTTGATTATTACGGATATGAAATTGCATGTAATAATCTCAAGGACTGACCTGACGGAGTTGTCTGTCTTTACAATCCGCAGATGCTCCTAGGGTAACGATCAGTCCAAAAGGGGAGACGTTCCAGCCAGGGACCAGCCCGATGTTTAATTGCAGCGCCCACGCCAATCCGTCTACCAACATTACGTACCGGTGGCAGCTCGCTGAGCAGAACAACTCGTTGGTGAAGAACTTCAATGGCCGGTAAGGAGCTGTGCACATTTCCTTGCAGATATTTTTTCCTAAAGAAGACAAACTCGAATTGTTTTAAAAGTGGTCCGAAATTTCGTTCTTAAAAACAAAATGCATAGATCAGCTACTCTAGTAGAGCGAGAATACTGCTTAAGTCTCGCCTATTAAATTCTAAGCAGTCGCCAAACAGAGCACATGATGTGGTATTTTGACTGGTTACCTTTTATGGTAAGCAGATTTATTTCCAGCTAAGGAAATCTCTTCACTGTTTAGTATAAGTCATTGCGTGCCCGGAACCGGAAGAAGGGCATAAGGCTCTACGCCCTTCTTCCGGTCACAAAACGTCGTAAGCAATAAAAATGGCTCCTGACAAAAAAACATGGCATTATTGTTAGATTTTCCTTGCAAGAATTACCCCAAAAGAGATGTTTTCCCATTCCCATGCAGGAACCTTCCTTTAATGACTTATGAATGGCAGAAAAACCGATCAAACTTTCACACTCGGGTTTTCTCGAAACACATTTTTGCAAAGTAACTGCTTATTGCGCCTTTTCTCCAGTGACTTTTCTTACGTCAAACATCTTCCGGGTACTATGACTATTCAGATGTATTCAGTTCTTTGGTAATGCTCTCTCCACAGCTCAGTCCAAATACATGATCTACAGCCTCACCACAACAAGGCGTCTCTCACCTGCATCGTTGCAAACGATATCGGGAAAAACATTGACAGAGCTGTCATCAGAGTCTTTGGTAAGGAAAGGAGGGGTCCCCCCCCCCCGGCCCCCCTGTCACCCCTAGTACCCTGTTTGGGATACGCTGAGTGGAACTCACTTTTCTTTGTGTGCAATTGACCCCAGAGGTTTACCTTGGTTGGAACCCTTGTTTCCCAATTTTTTTTTAAAAGTTTTTGATGATATTCAATCAAAGTGGCGTTGAATTTGACTATTTGACTGGTGCAGAAATTGCTCTTTTGAATGTACAGACATATTTGTTTTTGCTGTCTGATGATTGAGTATTTGTGCACCACTAGCTGCATATCCTGTGCCCAATTGCTGATCAGCACAGGGAGCCGAAACTGATAATAGCATATAATTGTGTGCGACAACTTTTTCTGTGCCCGTTTTTGCAGGTACTACCCCGAATGCGATTAAACTTCATTACACAGTGATGATCTTGGCCCTTACGGTGGTGGTTGTTCTGATAGCCGCCATTCCCGTCATGATATTCAAACATCGGACCAAGATACATGAGCTGTTCTTCAACCGTCAGAAGCTGGGTAAGCGTCAACATAAACCGATACAAGAAACCCCATCTCGGCTACCGGGGCTGCGTACTCTTCAGGAGTTTTTGAATGGCTAATTGTCAGTGAAATGAACAGGGGTTTTCTAACAGTGTGTAGGACATTGATATGTAGTTAAAAAGCACTTCATAATTACCTAGCGGTTGATAGATCACAACAAGAATAGAAATTGCACCATTTCTAAAGTCCTTTTTTCAAGGTAAATCTTTTGCCCAAGATGTATGTACCAAAAACCACATATGAACTGACTAATATTAATATCAATATTCAGTTCTTATATAGCGCTTTCAGTTCAAACCTGAAGGGCGTCCCAAAACGCTCATTTGTTTTTTTACAGGCAAGCAGATTGAGACCCATTTGAGACCCATTTTACATGTTTACTTATATATGTAGCACCTTGTTACAGTTTAGACTGTGCTGTGGCGCAAACTTAATGCAGCCAGCCATGCCAAAAACACTGGGGCGGACGATAAGTAACTGTGTTCTTTTAGGTGCATTACAAAACACAGTAGACTGGACCTACTGCTTTCCGTCCCATCTGAAGGACGAAGCAATAATGGTTAAGTGTCTTGCTTAAGGCCACAAGTGTCAAGACCGGGACTCGAACCCTACCTCTGCTGATTAGAAACACTAGAGCATGAGTCCAGTGCACTTGACCGCTCGGCCACATGGCAATGAAAATTGCTCTTCACTGGCTGCCAATCCGGCAGTGCATTGATTAGAAAAATATTCCTGTTTAGCTTTAAAGCCCTGAACAGAACAGCTGCAAGTTACCTCATTGAGCTGCTCTGCCGACATCAACCTCCTAGATTTTACAGCTTGTCTTCCCAAAACTTCCTCCCCATCACCAAGCCAAGGACTAAACCTTATCACCCGAAGGCTTTTTCACTACACCTCACCCAAGTTGTGGAATGCCCTACCATCTTCACTTAGAACAGCTGCTACCCTGGACGCTTTCAGATCCAACCTCAAATCCCACCTATTTCAATTATAACTTACCTTCTCTTGTTCCTTGTAATTTCCATTTTTTTGTAAAGCGCATCGAGATTTCTTTTAGTAATGTTTTACGCTGTATAAGATCTACTTATTATTATTATTACTATTACAAATGTATTATTACTAGTGATGAATGGTTATTGAGGGTTAATTCTAGGGTTCTTTTTCTTATCAGCTGGTAACAAGTTACACGTACATGACGTCTTCGTAGCTTACAAGGGCGGAGGGGAGGAGGAGGACTTCATCCGCCTGTCTCTGATCCCCAAGTTGGAGGAGTGGGGATGCGACGTCTGTGTCCACTTCAAAAACTTCAAGCCTGGCGCAGGTAAGTTGTCACAACAAATCTTCCATAATTCTTGATCTGCAGTTTAGGTGGATCACCCTTAACCAGATAAAGCCGGGGATTGTCCTTTTTTTTTTTTTTACTTCCTCGATCCCTGACGGGATTATTTTCTCAGAATTGCTGGAATCATTTTATATTTTTCCTTTGAGAGTACCGCTGGCACAAAGAAATCATGACTTAACAAAGCCAAGGTGCATGTTTTTACATGGTCACCCTCAACTGCATACAGTTAGACATGTCACAAGATCAACAAAGAATGAGAGGGGACCAGTTGCTCTTGGACTTGATGCCACTTTTGCGGGCTACCATACTTGAGTGCTTGCTTAGAGTGGATTGGCCACAGGCCTAATTAAAATGTGCCATATACTGGCACATTTTAATTAATGAACACCAGGGGTTAAGACGAGCAGTGCATGCTGGGAAGGGGGGGGAAAGGCACGGTGAGATCGATCAACTCTGGGAACGAGGTGGCCAAACCACCCATTCTAGACAGTAGGTGTGTACCATTTCATAAGAAATCGCCCTGGGCCCAATTTCATAGAGCTGCGTAGCACAAAAAGTAGCTAAGCACAAAATAATTATGCTTACTAGAGCAAGAGCACGTTACCAGCCAAAATACCATGTCACATGTACAATTTATGAGTGGTATCCTGCTCGTTTTTTGCTCAGTAGAAAATTGTTCAGCAGTATTTCCTGCTCAAGCAGCTCTATGAAATTGGGCCCTGGTCCCTGCAGAAGAAATATTTGATTAGATATTTTCTGAAAATCATTTTTTAAAGGTTTTCTATTTCTGTTACTCACATTATATGGTGCTGTGGATTTTCAGAAATCACCGAAAACATCCAAACCGCTGTCTCCACCAGTCGCAAGACCATCCTGATCTTGTCCCCAGACTTCATGGCAAGCGAGTGGTGCTACTATGAGTTCCTGTGCGCCATGGATGAGATGCTGCGGGACCAGACCGACATCATCCCGCTCATGTATCAAGACATACAACACCTGGAGCTGTGCGACAGCATGCGACATCTTCTTGAGACCGTGTCGTATGTGCCCTGGGTGAGAGGCGGCGGGGCGCAGGGGCAGGGGCAGGCGGAGCGGTTCTGGAAACCCCTGAAGCGTGCTGTGGAGACTCATCTGAACGTTCACAGAGTTGGTGATGCGGACGATGGCGAGGACAGGATTGAGGGTAACTATGTTTTAAACAATGATGAAATTGAACTGAATCCATAGTAGAAAAAAGCTTCTGCCGAAATGCAGCCGTCTTGTAAGAAGAACTGCTGTGAATCAAGGTAAAGAAGAAGAAAAAGTTGTGTTTAGTAAAACACAAATGTCCCGCGAGCCAGTCCGTTTCTTGAAATTTGACCCAAGTGGTCCAAAAACTATAGGCTTGGGTAATATGCCAGGTCCTTCTCAAGTAATATCACACAGACACTTCTTCTGTTTTTTTCCATAATGACCTTGACATAGGCTTCTGGGGATCTCAAGATTGTTTCATGTACTTCAGGAAAGTTGTATTCTTCAACAGTGTAAAACTTACAGATCGGATTTGTGGGGTCCTGCAGTTGTTTTTCTAGTATTCTCTTTTCCAAAGAATTCCTCCTGCCATGTGAATTTTTCTTTGTTCAACATAAAATCTAATGAAATTTTACCAAGTTAGTTTTCCTTGTGGTTTATCATTTGATTTGAAGTAAAAATTTACATTTCCCCTTTGGGTGATCCCTGTCCTGCCACTTCCCCAGGTTGTATCAATAACTTGGGTGTGATCCCTGGCAGTTAAAGCTTGAATTGGTTCTGACTGGCACCCCCAAACAAATTTATTGACAAAAATAGGGACACCACCAACATTAGGGGTGGAAAGCCGAGTTGGAGAGTGCCGGCACATTAATCATTAATCAGGTTCAAATCCCGCTCTAGTCAATTTTTCTTTGTAAAAGAAAAAAATCTGAACACTTACCATCGAAGAGAAAATGGCTAATATCCTTGAGTTTTCAGCATAGGTTGTGCCTTGGAATGGCGCAATGGAAATTCAATCAATTATTTTCATGCAACAAAACCTATGGAGAGGACCTGGGGACAGGTCAAATCCGCCAGTTAGTTTGCTATTTTGAATTCACAGAGCTGTGGAAACCTTCAAGTTTTAGAAGTTGACGTTGAACCCTCACGAAATGCTGCTTAAATGGGTCTCGTCATTCAAAAAACTTGTCTGGAAATAAATGATGATAAGTGCTTTGAGATGCCCGTAGATAAAGCTAGTTATTAGTATTATTATTTAAAGGGAAGGTATATGTTTGGTAATCACTAGTAAAATTAATGGCAATAAAAACTTACTTGGTTAGAAGTACATTAGCTTGTAATTGTATGAAGCTTTTTGAGAATCATTTTACTTTGGAGTAATGTGGTCATGGAAAAATATATCAGAACAAAATTGAATCTGAGAAGCGTTTCTGCCAGAAACGTTTCAGAAATGCTTCTCAGATTGTTTATTCCAATTGCAGATTATTCTTCCAGGGTGGATATAACCGCTCCAGATTTTCGGCAATATCTCAAAAGAGGTATTCCCTTCGAAATGATATTTTCACAGGTTGATTTGATTGTTTTATTGTATCTTTATACAGGATTAAAACAATCAAACGGTTCCAAAAACCAAAGGGATATGTTCCCTTTATTACTACAATGCAATTAGTTGTACTACATCACACTTTGGATTAGTTGTTGATCTGCACTACAGTTTGCAATTTATTATTACTTGATGCATATGTGTTTACCCAGAAAAGCTAAGTGACAAGATTAGAACAAGTTTAGAAACAGTTAACATAAATACTTGTTCTTTTTCTTGTCACAGGTGGGTTTGTTTAGTTTGGAACATCTGCTGGTAGGGGAAGAAGTGCCACCTGGAAAAATACATGTTTTTATGCGATAAAATTTTTGAGAACAACTCTCCGCTGTGTTCACTTTTTCTTCCCAAAGAACTATTACAATTTTTTTTGTGAATGTAATTTTTTTCCAGGATAAATTTGTTCATACTTTAAGTACGCTTGCACTTTACAGGTAAGTTTGTCTGCTGGACTAAGCAGAAAAATTTGCTTACAGTTATTAAGCAGCTCTTTAATTGGCCCCAGGTCTAATGGAAACCTTACCTTTACAAGTTGAAAACTGAAGTCCAGTTTAGTTGATGATTTGTTATATAGCGAAAGTTTTGACTAAACGTTGTATATTTTGGATATCTATTTTTGTACTAAGTTAAAAGTATTTCTTGCAAGTTTAACTAAGTTAAGCTAAGTTAATTGTTTAAAACTTTTTATATATGTATATTTGCAGGTGATTTTGTAAAGGGACTTAAAATAGAAATTTATTCTTAAAGTTGTGCAAAATGAGCTGCCAAATTTGTGGAGTGCTGTGGCCGAGCGGTCTAGTGCACCGGACTCAAGTTCTGGGGTCGTCAGAGTGTGGGTTCGAGTCCCGGTCATGGATCTTGTGGATCACTTTAAAGGCCCTGTACACTATTGGTAAGATCGAAAAACACAATGTTCACAGATTCACACATAACTTACATGATTTAAAGTAAGTAATGGTAGAAAGGGTTCCTTAAAATATTTCTGCCTAAAATGCTATCGTTTCTGAGAAACGAGTAAAACAATAGAAATTATCGCGCGCGATAATTTGAAAAAACAGAAAACGCATAAGATCTCTTTTCACTATTTTCTTCTGACCTCGATGACCAATTGAGCTCAAACTTTCACAGGTTTGTTTGTTCATGCATATGTTGAATCACACAAAATGTGGACACTGATTTTGAGCCGTTACCAAAAGTGTACAATACCTTTAATCATAGTTGCTTTGTGCTTTGGATGGGATTGTAAGCCAAAGGTCCCGTGTGTTATGTAATGAACAAAAAATAACTCAGTAAATTTCTCGATAGGAGAATAGGTTTGCCCCAAGCACTTCTGGCATAGTTAGCTGCAGATTGCGTCACATCACCTTTTAGACCCGTACAAGGTGCTATATAATTCAAACATAGCTCTGCATACCTGATGTAAAACTAATGAATGCTTTGAGATGCCCATAGGGTGTGATAAAGCGCTTTATGAACTTTAAGAACTTTAAGAACTGCCTAATTATTGTTATTTTTAGGTGTTTTAAAAATGCTGCTGTTTGCCATTCCAAGAATATAATAAACATATTTTACTCAATAAATTTAACTACGAGTCAATAATTCTTTTGTAAGTGAAATTGAGTCAACCTGTTTATTGTACACATTAATGTAGACACTGAGCAAGAACTGGTACAAGATTCTACCACAAGAGTCCACTTGTTGATTCTGCTTAATTAAGTTGACCTTGTACTGCTTAAGACAAAACCAATGGTAAGTATAATAAGCGGTATTCAAAATAATAAGCGGTATTCATTTGACTTAAATCTCTAACCATTCACAAACCTTCAAAATTCAACTGACACGTGTGTCTGATTCTGTTGGACTAGTAAACTGATCATAGTTTACATGGGATCAGGCATACCTCAATCAAGAGGTTAACAGTTTTGGAGTTGAGTAACTTGTACATGAATGCAGGGTTCTCCCCAGGATATTTCAAAACTTGAAATGGAGGAGGGAGGGCATTCCAGACCCAGTGCAACTTCAAAATTCAAGCACGCTGAATTGAAACGAAGACCTACTATGCAACCTTTAGCATTTTAAATGGGTTTTGAAATCTAATTAGCTGTTTCGTGCAGCGTAGCGCGCAGCGAAACAGCTCTTGTTTTCGTTAAAGTTTTTTTTATTATTTTTTTTATTTTTTTTTTTATTTTTTTTTTTATTTGTCTGTTTCAGTAATAAAAGCCATTGAGATAACGCACGTTCGTTCTATGCGGCCTTTTGCCTAGTTTCTAAAGAGCTATTGCAATGAAACTTTCAGTGATGAAAGGCATTGGTGCAAGGAAGTGTCTAAAACAAATTCGTCATGATGACGTCATCACTCGTCACGTGACGTCATCTTAAAGGTTTCTATTTTAAACATTTGAAAATCTGTATCAAATCAGCCTCAAGAGACCGTAGGGTTCTGTTTGCGGGATTGTATAGGGATAAATTAGGTCTTCATTTTATTCAGTGTGCGTGACCTCACTTGACCTCTACTTCCGGTCGAAACCGGAAGTGCCTTGTAATTCAAAAGTGCTAAATGTTATGAACATGCTTTCAACGATGTTAGTGTCTGGCAAGGGGTGCATTTAAAAAAAAACAACGATGACGTCATGATACACACGAGCGCCCTCTAGCGGCAGGTTGAAAACTGTTCAAAATGGACTTTTTGAAGATGTGTGTGGCGAAGTTTTGTGTAATCACTTCAAAATCGACACATATGTTGTCCGTCAGGCAGCCATCCTATGTGTGAAATTTCAGATCAATGACGTCATCGGGGGTCACGTGACGCGGCATTAAAGGTGCCTTTTTTGAAGTCGTATATCTCCCGTTGTATTAGTGCGATCATGTTGAAACTTGGTAGGTTGTTAGATATTGGCAAGTTCTTGTAAAGTTTGAAATGACGTCATGATGACGTCATCACATGAATTTTTATGATTTATTTCATTTTTTTGCACCTTTTGTCATAAATTGCTAAATGAACACTGTATAATCCAAATTCTTTTACACATTATGTTGACCGTCAGGCAGCCATCATGTGTGAAATTTCAGATCAATGACGTCATCGGGGTCACGTGACGCGGCATTAAAGGTGCCTTTTTCAAAGTCGTATATCTCCCGATGTATTAGTGCGATCATGTTGAAACTTGGTAGGTTGTTAGATATTGGCAAGTTCTTGTAAAATTTGAAATGACGTCATCATAACGTCATCACATGATTTTGTATGATTTTTGTTTCATTTTTTGCACCTTTTTGTCATAAATTGTTAAATGAACTGTAATGTTGTGTGATTTGAAAATGTTCGTCGCGAAACAGCTTGGCATTTGTGCACAAATGCAATTATGTCTAGTTTTTATTGTTTTAATTTAAATTTTGTTTTGCGTATTGGCCTGCCTGATAAGCTAGCTTGTGCATGGAGACAACGCTGATATGGTTTTGGACTTCTGGAATTGCATCTTTGGGAGGGCAAGGCCATTCTCATTTTACAAAGGGCACTTCTATTTGAAAATCTTAAAGTCTATGGGCAACCGAGGCTGGCCATGGTCTTTGTGTAATTCCAGGCCTTAAATCACTCTAAGGGAGTTGGGAATAAACGAGCTTGTTCATTCTTTCACTAAACTTGTGGGCAGACGATTTATTTAGTTTTTATTCCAGTGTGAGAAGTCACGGAGTCAAGGTAACATTGTAAACAAAAATAAGAAGTGTATCGAGCCTAAATGTATGAGCTCTAAATGGTATGAAACAAGACCTTGAGGTTATAAAAGAAAACGAGTGCTACCATAAACAGAAAACATGTTACGCTTCCTGATAAAAGTTAAGGAAGTATTTAATTATGTAAATAATGAATGAAAGAAATGTACTTTTTCTACAGTCTAACATTGTAGTATATCATGGAGCTTTTTGCTTTTAAATTCAGAAAATATATTTTAAGGATAAGGGGAAACATCAAAGACCAAAAAACAGGGTCTTCTACATATTGACATAAAACTGTCCATGATTTTGGTAACAATATATTGAGTTTAAAGGTACACGTTGCCTTGGATCGGTCGAGTTGGTCTGTAAAAAGCGTTTGTAACCGTTTGTTATAAAATGCATATGGTTAGAATTGCGTGGTTTTCCGTGAACTTTGCGAACTAACACGGTCGGCCATTTTGTGGAGTCAAAAGTTTGACTCCATAAAATGGCCGACTGTGTTAGTTCGCGATGTAAAAGGAAAACCATGCGATTCCGAGGCATATTTGTGTGGATCATTGTACTCTACTTTTAAAATATCTTTCTAACCATATGCATTTTATAAAAAACGTTTACAAAGCTTTTTATAGACCAACTCGGCCGATTCAAGGCAACGTGTACCTTTAAAGTGGCCTTGTGCAATAGGGTTCTAAAGGTGAAATCTTGTACTTTCTCCAATGTAATTTGGTGCATCAATTTCTCGCAGTAATGTGCGCAGCATTGAAGTGTGCTGGCCACAAGCTGCTGCAAGATGCTGCAAGCAACTGCTTCAAATGCTTCAGGCCACAAGCTGCTGCAGGCCACAAGCTGCTGCAGGGACACAAGCTGCTGCAGGCCACAAGCTGCTGCACGCACAAGCTGATGCAGGCCACAAGCTGCTCAGCCACAGCTGCTGCAGCCACAAGCTGCTGCAGGCAACTACTGCAGGTCAAAGATGGGTCTTTGTATTTGATGCAAAATTTCTTTGAAGGAAGCATGATAAGTTCAACATAAAGTTTCCACAAAAAAAAGGAAAAATAATTTCTCTCTCTTAAAACAACTTAGTTAGTTTTTTTTCCAGTGCATATATAACTTAATATGAATTAATGATCACTTTTACTGAACAATTCATCGCATCGGTCTGCACCTTCAACCCACCCTGGAAATAGCTGCATAAATTACGTACTTAGCACACGATAACTCTTGCCTGAACAGAAGACATATTCTGGGCTACTCGAAGAGAATTGAATGCAACAAATTGTTCAGTTAAGAGAGTGGTAAGATGGCACCGTTTAAAGTAGGGCTTAATTTACAACCATTTTACTGATGGTGTCCACCAATAAAAATCCAACCTTGACGCCGTTTGATGAAAGACGGCTTACGTTTCATTTTAGTGCTGTGTTGTTCCTGAACGCCTGAAGAAAACAAAACCAAACGTCCCTGTTGAGGTCCCATTATTGGGCTGTTCCTGAAGGCCTGAAAAAAAAAGAAAAAAAGAAGTCTTTATTGAGGTCCCATTAGTGTCGAGTCTTGCATGGGTATGCAACATGTGTACCCTGAAATGAAATGCTAGCAGCACGTTTACAAACCAAGCACGCGACGCTCAGTGTGCATGGAAAAGCATGGCCCTACGGCAGAAGCACTCGGAAGCAGCCATGTTTCTCCATGGAGACACTGCGCATCGCCTGCTTCGGTTTGCTTTACATTGCATACCCAATGAGTCCGTTGGGGTTCAGAATCAAAATAGCTAGAAATAAGACTGTTTACAAATAGAGGGCGTTTTGTACTTACTTGGCCCATTCCACCTTGAGGATGAGATGATCATATCCAAAACCAGACACTCCTAAGATTGCGTTAGCCGCACTCTCCTTGTTGTGGAAATTGATGAATGCGAATCCCTGTAATTAACAAGATTGTTGGAAAAATCAATACTACCCATGATTCTGGAAGGGTTACAACACCAGTATGAGCATATTTGTTTGCGTTCCCTGAACTCAATCGCAATCAAGATGCATACTTTACAACACAGGGATCAGGGCCTAATTTTACAGAGCTGCTCAAGCAGAAAATATTGCTTATAAAGCAAAACTAAGCAGGATACCAGTTACATTTGGTACGTTTAAAATGTTATAGTAGTTGGTAACCTTATTCTGGAAAGCTAAATTTTGTTGTGCAACTTTTTCTGCTTAAGCAGCTCTATGCCGAGGCCAGATATGCAGTTGGTACCAGCTGCAACCTCGCTAAACATGGATGGATTCCACATTCATGTGAAAATACCGTGACAGTTTTTTTTGCTGTTTTCTCAGCAAATACACACTGTGTTCCACTGAAACTTTCACAGGTGACTTTTGTTGTATCTTCTTGATAATTGTTTCTATAAATAAGCATTACGTTGCCAAACAACAAACAAAATGGCGGCTTAGCTACGGTTACACTGTTGCTGAGGGTGTTGCTAAAAACATCATATACTTCAACACATGATGATGAGGTGATCAAGCCATAGCCGTAGCCGCGATTTGGACACGGCCTCAAGTAGTGAAAACCCCACTCACCTTTGATCGTTTAGTGACCTTATCCATGGCCAGGTAGATACGCTGGATTGGACCGAAGGAGTGGAACAAATCTGTCAAATCGTTCTCCCGGGTGTCTTCTGATAGGTTGGTCACACGGATCGTGGTTCCCTGATCTACAACAGCCACAAAAAAAGTACACAATTTTAGTGAAAAAAAAGTCAATCATAATCATATTATGTATCAATCAAAATAGGTATGTACAATGCTTTTTAGTGGGTGAGAGTCAATTCAGAAATTTCTGAAACTAGGATTCCATGGGAGGTATCTCTCGAAAGTAATAATTTCTACCTTTTGGTAATACCTGGGGTTGTAGATTTCAAGGAGATTACAGTATCCCCAGAAATAGAGAAGTAAATTAAAGTGCATGATTTCTGAGCCCAGGTTCACAAAGCGCCAAGAAACACCTTTAGATGAGTTGTCGGTATCCCGTAGTGATTTGATTGTGACATCACACTTTGCTTAGCAACTAAGAGTGATTCGCATTGAGATCAATCTTAGCTCTTTGTTGAAATCGGCTCCCGAGTATTAAAATTATTTTTTTGTTCACCGTCAGAAATAAAAAGGCTAAATTCAGATAAAATCTGGAAATGACATCTCTTAGAAGCCTAGAGTTTCATCTTTAAGAGGGCAAAGGCCATTTTCATTCTGAAAGGCACCTTCATTGGAAAATCTTAAAGTCTAGGGAAACATTTAAAGGTGAACCAACGCTAAACAGGGCACAGAGGCTATGGCTTCCGTGTTATTCCTGGCCTGTCTTTGCATGAGACTGCCCATACACAACTTATCAGAGTAAAAAAAAAAAAAAAAAAGCGTGGGCTCATGGGTTTGGGGTAGTGTGGTTAGAAATGGAGTGTGGGGGGGGGGGGGGAGAAGGGTACATACCTCTCTTGGAATCCATAGGGGCAACCCTTCTTTGTCCTGATGTATCTCTTGCACTCGGTGGGATGTACTTGCCAGACCCACCACCTGCTGGTGGTTTAGCAGCCTCCGCACCTGTGTACAATCAATCAATAGATCAATCAATCAGTAAACGAATCAACCAACCAACCAATCAACCAACCAACCAACAAATCAATCCATCCATCAGTCAATCAATCAGTCAATCAATCAAATCAATCAAATCAATCAAATCAATCAAATCAATCAAATCAATCAAATCAATCAAATCAATCAAATCAATTAAAGCAATCAAATTAACTAATCACTGATAACTAAACCAATAAATCAATCAACCATCAGGAAAGGGGAAAGGGGTTCCACTTTTTCGTCAAAGTCACAAACACTTTCTCTGTCAATCAGACCTCAAGTTGGAAGACAACCCTTACCATCTTCGGGCGTCTCTGCCCCTGCCTCCCCTCCCCCTTGGAGCAGCTTCTCTTGGAGGGGTTCCAGGGAGTCCTTGTAGGGGCACTTGGTGGTCCAATGGTCTCCCTTGCAGACGCGGCACATCACCAGACGTTGGCTCTGGAGCTTCTTCAGGGCGTCGTCATCCTGTGTACTACCCGTATCCTATCATGCAGCAAAACACAAATTTAATAGAAAGTTTCTTGAGCGTTAAGGTTTGGAGCTGTTATAAATCCGTCAATGGATACTTCGAGTTTTGGACTCTATTATGACTAGCACAATGATAAAAGCAGGACAATAGAAGTATAGCAAAAACAGGATAAGGACTTAGGAGGATTAAGGGTTTCTCATGACTTGGGTGCAGTGGAAAGTTCCTTCCAGGAACAGGAACTGCTTGCTCGGGGAATGAAACATCTTCCACTGAGAACAGTGTGTTCTGAGAACAAGGTGTTTTCTGAGTGTTGCAGATGCAAAGACAGAACTGGGTGTCAGCACCTGTCCCTAATGGGGATGTTTAAGACTTTGCTGTATACAGAGGTGTGATTATTGAAAACCAAAAATCCTAGAAAATGGGAGGTCCCCCCCCCTTCAAGAGTGAGAAAGTCAAGAGTGAATCCCCTGAATTTCCAGGGTGTTACATTTTAAAGAGGGTTTACACATTCTCTACACCAACATGAACGTAAAACTAGAGAGGTTTGGACAAGATGGGGATGTGTCTATCTTCCGCTAATGGTCGGGTCATGAAATTTAAGAAAACGTAAAGAGGAAGAAAGATCTATGGAAAATAAATGAAAAAATAAAGTCAAATCCTGTTCTCATTGAGAACTCCCCCCTCCCCAAGTCCCCTATGGGAACATAAACTTTGCAAGTTTCAAGATGCTCCTTTAAGATGCTCATGTTTTGAGATGCTCAAGTTTTAAGACGCTCCTTTTACGATGCTCATTTTTACGATGCTCATTTTTAAATCCCTCCTTTTAAGATGCTAATTTTTAAGATGCTCACGTTTTAAAATGCTCATTTTTAAAATACTCATATTTTAAGATTCTCATTTTTACGATGCTCTAGTTTTAAGAGCCCTCCTTTTAAAGATGGTCAAGTTTCAAGATGCTTTCTTTTAACTTACATCCTTTGAGGAGATGAAGACCATGTAGACATCATCAGCTACGCTTGTCGTTGTTACACTTGGACCGTCTCCATCGCCAGTGGCTTGTCCAAACTTTGGCAGTGCCTGTTTTTGAAGACAAATGAAGTAGAGATCACTATATAATAATTTTCACTCTGACAGACTAATCATGTTCAAATACAGCATGAAACAACCAATTATAGTAAATAATAACTACATTTTATTCATAAGGCAACACTAGAGATTAATATCTAGTTTGAATTATACTTCATTTTGGAAATTACAAAAGAGTTGAATTTTTTAACACCAAACTTGACTTGTATCTCACTTCATTAAAAATATGACGGCATTTCCTTAAAAAAAAAAAAAGTGTGGCCATTTGACACTTCTTTGCAAAGATATATTTCATACCCACAAGGTTAGTCTCTCCCTTGATAGTGGAGATATCAATGAAGACACTGTAATCTTTAATACACAGAGGAGATTCAACAAGTAAGAAAATTCCTGATAAATGGCTTGTTGGCCTGGGTTCGTTCTTATTCTACACCCAGAACCGCCCAGATGTTACAAATTCAGACGGTTTACCGTCTCTGTGCCTCACCAGAATATACAAAATTACAGCTTTGGACACAATGTGGACAATTTTTTCCTCCCTTTGGTGACTGCTTAACTTCTTTCAAGAAGACTTTAAGGCTCACATTGAGGAAATTCGGAAAACCAGAAAAATCCTGAAAAAACACACACGTCTGTCAATGACTTTTCGAGGGACACCAAAATGAAAAGATGGGATGCTGAACAGTTTCAATCGGTCCAACTATAGTTAGAATCAGCCCAAGTATAGTTAAGAGTAGACACACCTAACTGAAGTTGGTCAAAGCCGAACTATAGTTAGGCTGATTCTATAGTTGGGGCACAACACACTCCTTAAACATACCTTCCTCATTGCGATTGACTTGGATGTTTTCCGCTTCTCAATTTTGAAGGTCCTCACAATCTGAAAACAAAATTATACGGAAATTGATAACAATACATCAATGACTTCTGTGGTTCTCAAAAAGTAAAAACAAATATATGTGTAAGCTTTACAGTCCACAATTATGGCTGATAAACAAAAACGTTCTTCTTATTCATTGAGAAAATACACTGCAAAGGCCTAGACATGATTTTTTTTTATTTCGGACCATTCTAGTCTCAGCAAAATTTTGAACAATGAATTGAAATTTTGAGGCCTGATTTTGAGTTAAAAACTGCACTGGTTGGTTTTGTACATTAGAATGATATATGCGCCAATATTTTTTTTCAGACAGACTTTACAATAACATCTGCAGCATGAAGAGCTCGAAATTCCAACAGCTTGTTAGCAGCAGTAAAGCACAAACGTTGTTGCAGGAAGGCCGAACTATGTCATGTTTGAATGGGAAGGGGAAAAAGTAATTTTATTTGATTCATTCTCTCCCCTACTCCCGGTAAACATTTTCCATCGAGTTGACCAACCATCATGACCATTCAAAATCAGTAAACTGCCAAGTTGTGTTCGGGGGCAGCACTGTGCAAAGAACTGCATACTTGTGTTTACTGAGTAGATGTTTTTATCGATGTCGGTCACTTCGTACCCAGGTCACTTCGTACCCAAGTCACTTCGTACCGAAATTATCCTACCCAGGTCACTTCGTACCCAAAATATCATACCCAGGTCACTTCGGACCCAAGTCACTTCGTACCCAAGTCACTTCGTACCCAAATTATCATACCCAGGTCACTTCACACCCAAAATATCATACCCAGGTCACTTCGTACCCAAGTCACTTCATACCTCAATTGTACGAGTCATGTGGCCGGCCCGCTGGACTACAGACCTATGTGCGTGGTTATTTACGTTGTTTGTTGGTAATTGCTGAACTTGGATTAACTTAAAAAAGGTTAAAACTAAATGGTATTCCTAATCAAAATGCCTATTAAAAATGAGCGACACTTGCCCATCTGAATAGAGTAACAACGGGACACTTTAAGTTTAAATACACAAAGGTTGGAGGAAGAAACCCATGGTTATAACAATCGTACCCAAGTCACGTCCTTATGCGTATGACTTGACTTGGGTACGAAGTGACTTGGGTACAAAGTGACCGACATTCGTTTTTACAACATGATATGAGAATGCAGGCTGGCCTAGTTTATCTATCATTCAAATTGGATGATATTAAATGGTTACACAGTAGGAGGGTTATATACCTTGATGAGTTTCCCTTCATCGTTGCGTTTGAAGTCGATAACTTTCTTGGTATTTCCATCGTGAATAACCTCTCCTTCAGGAACATGCTGGCCTGTACAACAAACAGCGACAGAAGAAGACAATCAAATATAATGCAACTTAAAAAGCCAGTTATTTAAAAATTTGATAAACATCAACAGTACGGACACTAAGACTCAAAGACAGGCCTGGAATTTCATCTTTGAGAGGGCAAGGCCATTTTCATTTTGCAAAGGGCACTTCCATTAGAAAATCTTAAAGTCTATGGGAAACTTTTGAAGGGGCACCGAGGCCAAGACCAGGGCAACGAAGGCCATGGCCTCCTTGTAATTCCAGGCCTGCCAATAGTACGATAAAAACAATAAAATGCATCACATGTTTAAAAGTAACTAACGTTTTAGTTGCGATAATCGTAACCCTCCATCCTCCCGACGGTCGGAGACCGGAGGGTTACGAGTCATGCAGTGCAAAAAAAGTGGCGAAATAAAAATTTTGACTATTTTGGTCAGACTAGCCACCAGATTTACCAAATTTTTACCAATTTAAAAAAACATGACACACATTCTAAAAACATGGATGTGATCATCAATGTGTCATGAATCCATTCGTATTACTCAAAACATCATTGAGAAAATATTTAAAGAAAAAAAGACAAAAACTTACCAGAGACTGAGCGAAATTTTCATGATGCGTAGACAATCTCAGGTCCGGTTTTCGAACCTCGCGATTCATGACCTAGCAACATCTCGACTAATCAGCGTAAGCAAACTCGTCGTTGAGCGCATTTTGTTGAGTTGCACAATCACAGGATATTTATGAGGAAAAATTTACAGATTGAGCGCGCATTCTGGAAAGCTGTTCCTGCAATTAATCAGCGCAAACTGCAAATAGCGCAAATCCGTTAAATACGTTAACTGCGTGCACGCACAGTCGCACACGAGACGATCGCCACGCCTACACAACGGTTTGGTTTACGCTGATTGGTTGATGTAGGGGAAGTGCGGTCCATGGACATTTCGGTCAGTTTCTGGTAAGTTTTTGTTCGTTTTTTCTTCAAATAATTTTTCATCGATGTTTTGAATAATACGAATGGATTCATGACACAATGATGATCACATCCATGTTCTTAGAATGTGTGTCATGTTTTTTGAAAGGGGTAAAAATTGGGCAAATCTGGTGACTAGTCTGACCAAAATAGTCGAAATTTTTATTTCGCCACTTTTTTGCACTGCATGACTCGTAACCCTCCGGTCTCCGACCGTCGGGAGGATGGAGGGTTACGATTATCTCAACTACTAATGTTTACGACCCAACTTGTTTATTTTTATCATGTCACGTGTAACTGTTGTTGGTGGGGATAAGTATTATTAATGTGAGCGACTGGAATTAATGCGTATCCAGTAATTGCAATTGCAGATTCCAAATGCAGGGCATTAAATCAATTTTATTGATTGATGTCTCACAAAAAAAGGAGTGGAAACAGGGCGAGAAAAATAAATCAACTTTTAAATTCAAAGCCGAACAAAGATTTTCTTTCTCTTTAATAAATAAATAAAAGTTTCTTTACTTTAAGTTTACTAACAAATTAAAAATGTCTTATTTTTTAGAATTACTTTTTTAAAATGCTGTCGTTACAATCGTTGACGTTTTAGAGATGTTACGCTTGCAAAAAATGCAAGTAACTTACAAGTTACACCATCCTGACCATGTACACTGCTTTACAAATACAACTTACAAGTCAATAATATTAATATTTGTGAAAAAAATACAAATTAATTAAACAATTAAAATAACAAAATAAAAGTAATCCTGTCTAAACAGCACGGCTAATATTTTCATGTACATGTACGGTTGGGCAAGAAGACGAGTTCTAAAAGAATTATAATTTTTCCCGTAAATGGTTAAACACACTTGAAACGGGAAAAAATATGTACGTCACCGACCTTGTTCACCCGCTTCGACTTGATCGGCCCAGCTTATCGGCTTGGATCTGTCAGAAAAGATAAAGAATCCACACAAATAATTTGCATACATTACAACATTCATGAATTGGTGTGGATATTTTTTTGAGTAAACTGTGTTTTACTTACGTGTCTGCAGTCGGCATATTGTTCAGATTTCACAGGAAAAGATAGATGTACGATACTTCAGCGCGAAAGCACACACAGAGCATGGTTCGACGACTCAGTAGTCAGTTCGTGACGTCACTCTCATTTTCATTGCACACGATAAAGGAATACGTCTGGGTACCCGATGTATTTCGCAGACAAACATTTTCGGAAGTGTTTGGACGGTGGCCCATGTATGCCACACGATCATTCACAAAAATTACGGCTCGTTGTTTTAGATTGCGTTGGATGAAAAACAGAACTAAACAATATATTTGTATATGAAAATATATTTGGACCCCAAAATACTCCGTTACAAAATCGTTGCTGGTAAATTGTTAAGCACTCCCCAAAAAGCCGACAATTTATAACCTTCTTGCTCAATTTTGTCTTGCAAATAGCCGCTCAAAACAGTTCTATGGAAGATTACCTCCAATAAAGTTTTCCCTTTAAAAAATAAAAAAGGTGTCAGAAAAAAAGATGGTGAAAGATGAATGACATTGACACTGCATATACACACCGCACGAATCACCTTCCCTCCCCCACCCGCCCCCTCCCACTTCAATTATTGAAAAAAACAACCCCAAAACACACACATTATTCACCGGTTTCTAAAAATAAGATCACAACTCTTTGCAGACATTCAGAAACCATCATCATGTATTTTGATGGAGCAGTTCTGTCATAAAAAAGGGGGGGGGGGGCGCCCTGTATTGTTTGACAGCCTGACGTAACTTGCCGTCTATTTATAGAAATTAGGCCATTGCCTTCTGGGCGAATGGCCTGGTACCCGGTTAGGACGGACTGGTTCCGACGCCTGTGTCTGTATGAAAATTTACAATAGGCTAGGCTTCCATGGCACTGTCATTGAGATGTGCGTGTTTTTGTAAATGCGGATATTATCGTAAACATTGATGATCATCGTGCGAGCTGGATGGGTTATTTTGAAAAGTTGAAATATAAATAATCAACCTTACAAATACGAAATCGAAAACACTAATTGGAGTGACACCTTATGTAGCCTGGCTGGTGAGTAATGCCAAATGTTTTTGTTGTATATAAATGATTATTTTTTGTCATTTTTTGGACAGTGCCGAATTTAGTTTTGTTGACATTCACCCCCATGCATTAAGTTTTATAACCATAACTACACCAGCAGTACCACTGCCTACCCTGGGACTGGGTACATCCCGCATCATGATCGTGCTGGTTTCGGGGAAACCAATGTGGGCCGGGTGGGAGATGACTGACAGTGACAAATGACAGTGACATCTTGATGTGACACTGACTGTTCCCTGTTGTGCACAATCTTTGAAAATTTGCGAAGGCTAGCTCGGGTGCAAACTTTGATTTTTAACACCCCGCAATCTTTGACGTTCGGCCATAATTCTCACCACTTATTCAATATTTTGAAATATATGCTGTATTTACCTCCAGAGATTAAAAATAAAAGGGTAAGTTCAAGGTACTCTTAGAACTATAACTCGGTTTGGTCCGCTATCGTCTCCACGAACCTCATCATCATAGAGCTGCATGTACAAAATCCTATTCAAAACTTTTTGCCCTTCACGTTTATGCACCTGGAGTTACCTTTTGAACTGGATCTCGCCAAAATTTTAATATAACTCTCATTTTAATATATTGTCATTGACTTTATGATGATTATTTCTCATGAGCATTCTCTCATAATTTCATAGATCCAGCCAGTCAGTGTTAGAAGAAGCTGTCTGAGTGTTGGTCTCGATCTCAAGGCCTGTTTCACCTCAGGCCGGTTGAGAACATCATCCAATCATAGGGTCCGGCGGCAGTGTGAAGTCATCAATGAATCAAGGGGCGGAGAACAATCACCTAGGCATGCCGATACTAAGACACAAGCAGAGCGAGGGCGCTAAGAAGCGGATGGAACATTGCCAGTACCTGGTGAGGAAATCAGTCCAAAGAATAATGGAATACATTTTGACACGTTACATGTAGGTGGCAGCAGACTTGTTGCGGTGATCTAACCTTTGATCCCTCTGACGATCGTAGACGGGAGGGTTACAAAAGATTTGAGTAAATACTTAGAAGAATTCATTTCATTTACTAATTCTGGTTGTGAAGCCTAGGACTCTCAGAAAAGCAAACTTAATCACTAAACAAGCCAAGAACCCCATGGAGAGAAGATAAAGAAGGAAGTTTCAGTTTTAGATGTTGGAGGAAAACCCCAGAGAAATATTCCAGGGAAAACCCACTCAATCAGGCAGTGACTGAAAAACCCAATCCACGTAGTGCTCCCGGCAGGATTTGAACTTGGGTCGCAGAGGTGGAAGGCGAGGAAAGATACATGTACCTCTGCTGCACCAACCCGACCACCAAATTGTTTTGATTTTTTTTTCCCAACAATATTAATGGGGATAATTTGGTACATTTAAGATGTTGAAAAAGATGTTAAACACTTAGCCGAATTGTTTGATACATGGTCAATTGTAGTGTGTCCTTGCTGAGCAGTCTAGAGCATCAAACTCAAGTTCTGGGCCCAATTTCATAAAGCTGTTAAGCAGAAAATTCTCCTAAGCAAATTATTTTGCTAAGCAAGAAGTGAGTGGGGCACCAGTCGCAGCAATTGTAACTGTATGGTATTCTGGCTGGTAATCTATTTTTGCTAAGCAAAAGGTTTTTTTTTGCTTAGCAAGGTTTTGTGCTTACAGGCTTTATGAAACTGGGCCCTGATGGCTGAGTCATCAGAGTGTGGGTTCAAATCCCGGCCTTTACACTTGTGTTCTTGGGCAAGACACTTGACTATAATTGCTTCTCATCACCCAGGAGTAAATGAGTACCTGCGAGGGTAGAGATTGTTGATGTGTTTGATAAGCGACCTGTGCGCCAATTTGGCTGCCGGTGCTGCATACTCCAAAGGAGTAGAGATGTTTTTTTATGAATGCTAGGTAAAGTGCTTTGATACATGTTTAAAAGGGCTTAATAAATGCGTGTTATTTTTATTTATTGATTTAACCATGGGTCCAAGTGTGAAAACGGAATCTAAGTGTGAAAACGGAATCCACGTACAAGGTCTAATGTGCTAATGTGGGACTTGAACTCTGGTCTTTAATGGTTAGAGATAGTGAAAGATATCACTAAGCTAACTGTTTTTTTTCAATCCATCTTGAAACATCCATCTTATTTCAGGCAACGGAATCACCAGAGCCAACATACGATCTGTCGCAATGTGAGCTCCCAGAGGTAGGTGCATTTCTCTGCTGATGATCCACATCCACATTACATTAAAATGGAAACCTGTGCCAATCAGTTGTAGCAACTTCCATCACCCGTTGGTCTCATACAGGTGGAATTTTGCCTATTTGTTTATAAACCTCAAGAAATACATTCCCATAAAAACTGACTTGGTAAGCAGCACCTGAGAGCTGCTGATAGTATAAAACATTGTGAGAAACGATTCCCTCTGAAGTAATGTAGTTTTCGAGAAAAGAGGTAATTTCTCACTAAAATATTCGAATCTGAGAAAGGCTTCAAGCATGAAGCCTTTCTGGTGCATTTGAAAGCACAAAATTCTATGCAGCAAGGGTGTTTTTTCTTTTATTATTTTCTTGCAACTGCGATGATCAATGGTGCCCAAACTTTCACAGATTTTTTGTGTGCATATGTTGGAATACACCAAGTGAGGATACTAGTCTTTGACAATTACCAAAAGTATACCCTGCCTTTAACACAAGCTCTACTTTTCCTACACAGGTACCAAGTGGAACATATTCTCTCTGTAAAGTTTTAAGGAAAGAAGTAAGTAATTTTTTCTCAAATTATTTGCAGTGTTATCTCAAGATAGTTTATGAATCAAAGTAAAAAACCTGATCATTTTGTAATAATTTAAGATGCAAATTATTCCCAGTGAATAATTGAAGGCAGCAGGGCTTGAAAAAACTCGGTGAAAGCACACGGCTTGTACCCCAAAATTTTCACTGGGCCAGAATTTTTCTTACAAGATATGAGAATTTTATTTTTTAGTTTTAACACACACTAATAAGTGAAGATTTATCTCATTTGTCTTTTGGGTAAGTAAACTTTGATACTCAACAGACTTGAAAGATATTTATCAGATTTATTTTAACTCAAAGCCAACTTTGCCTTTAAGTTTACACCTGGCTTTACAAAGGAATTCAGGACATTTTGAAAATTAAATTATGATTCACCGAAACTCTCTTTGGCCCTTTGCAGGTGTTAATTCTGAGTGATAATTACCTGTCGTCACTGTCAGGAGGTGGAAGCTTGAAGGATCTCTCCGTCCTTAGGGTAAGCTGGGGATTCATCTCTCGCTTCGGGATAATACCTCGTCCAAGATAAGGCTATTACATGGTTTTCACTCATAAACTAGCCTTGTGTTTTGTTTTTTTTTATTTACAAAAATTAATGAGGAATGTCTGCCAATGAAGAAGATAGAAGGACAATATTAAGACATACGCAAAAACTACTTGGGATAACAACAGAAAGGAATATAGATGCAGGGCATACATGGGAAGGGGTACACCCTACACTGGCTGAACACAGCTTAAGTGATGATTATTATTATATATTTCTGGTAATGAAACCCAAGGATGCCTCATAAGTGAACTTCATCACTGTAGCTCGCAAGCCTGAGGAAACCTGTAAACAAAGGTGCTTGCTGTGTAAACCAGAAACACCGGGGTTAACCCCAACTCTTCCACGTTTGGTGTTCTGCGTTCTTTTACGTGCACCACCATTCCTAGTACTTGGGACCTATGGCTTAATGTCCCATCCGAAGGACAAAACAGTTCAAGTTAAAGTATCTTGAGCAAAGGATACAAGTGCCACGACCGGGACTCGTACCCACACTCAGCTGATCAAAAACGCCAGAGCTTGAGTCCGGTGCTGATAACCGGTCTGCCACGGCATGCTACAAATGATGATGACAATGTGTGTGTACCAGATAAAAAAACAGTTGCCCTTGCAGTGCCCTTGATAGTTTTTCAGAATATAAATCCCAACTGCCCATGTCCATCTCATAGATTTGCTAGAATTTGCTGGATTTGTTAATGTACACATGTACCTCCAAACTACCCGCTTTTGGCAAAAGACCAGGCATGCAGTTCATCGGCCCAAACACTGGTGTTTTGGGTTTCTAAACAGTGGATCATGTTAATGGACTTAAAACAGCTCCTGACCAGAACATTTAAGGAGTAAGGATTTATCCAAGTTTCCTCTCTTTGTTTTATGGTCCAGGTGCTTGATCTACATAGCAATAAGTTCACAGAGTTACCCGATGCAGTGGCAAACTTCAGTGGCCTTCAAGTGTTGAATTTGGAAAACAACGACATCAAAAAGCTCCCGAAGGCATTGGGGAATTTACAGGCTCTGCAAACACTAAACGCAAGAGGTAAGTAAAATGTAGCTCATCTTGGAGGTAGAGTTAGATATACTTTCTTTTTCTGCAATTTCATGGAGCGGTTCAAAAGAAACGTATGCAGGAAACCAGTTAATAAAAGCAGTGTGTACATTACTGGGCTTTTCGGATGGTAATCCGTCCTTCCTCAGTGCTGAGTGAATCTGTGATCTGGTGTAGCTTTTTTGGATTAGACCCGGCCCATTATGTACCAACCAATCACAGCCTTGGTTGGTGCTGCTGGACATTTTCAGGTCAAAATCCCATCATTATAAGTAATCATAGTGCCTGCATTTGTAGCATTACCCACTGGAGTGCACTTCAAAGGCCAAAGGCTGTAGTGGGTTCGAAAGCTTGATATCTCATTCTTGTAAGGGCAGCTCTAGAGGAAAATTGAAATCTGTATTAATACAGATTTAATTAATTAGAGCATTTCAAAGGACGTAGCAGGTCGAGGGTGAGTGGTGGAACACACTGGACTCGAGCTCTGGTGTTTCTGATCAGCAGAGTGTGGGTTCGAGGCCCTATCTTGACACGTTTGTGTCCTTAAGCAAGACACTTTACCATTATTGCTTCGCCCTTTAGATGGAACGTAAAGCCGTAAGTACCGTGTGTTATGTAATGCACGTAAAAGAACCCAGTACACTTATCAAATAGAGAAAGGGGTTTGCCCTGGTGCCTTCTGGTATGGTTGGCTGCAGATTGCACAACAGCACCTTGTAAATCGCTTCATGGTGCTATGTAAATAAATGGGTTATGCTGTTCTGTTTACAGGAAACCACCTGAAGGAACTACCGGCCAGTATCTGTCAGCTGAAGTCCCTGAGGATCCTGGACATCTCCAGTAACAAGATCAGAGACCTGCCTTCAAAACTATGCTATGTCAGAACTCTAGAGGTAGGGGTTCAGGAATTATTAGCATATATCTAGACAAAGGGTATCTAATTTTGGTGCAAATCAAACAAACAAGCGTTTAAAATGTACATTTGGTTTGCAATATCACCATGCGAATAAATCTATCCTTTCTAAAAGTATCTTACATCCCTAATAATATAATATGTATTTTATTCCTAAACCGGAACAAACCCCTCATCATACACTTTAGTTTTCTTTGAAGACGTTAAATAAAAATGTGCCAATCAATAATAGCTTCATAAGAATGGGTCCATCAAGAACTTCAATCTATCTTCGTTCTATGTACGATTGACGTGAGGTTTAAAAGTTGACTGTTTCTCTTCGTTTTCCGTAGACCCTGAGTTTAGACGCCATTACTATGAAGCATCCTGTGGCTAAAGTTTGCTCACAAGGAACCGAGGCGATTATGAAATCACTCTGTGAAGGTACGTCAACTATTCAGGCAGCTTTAAAAGTGTTGTATATTGATTATTATTGATTGAAAAAATCGCTCGCAAGGCGTAAACCATGATGCTGTGGTTTGCCTGAAAATGGCACCAACTTTATTTGGTGGAATTTTGTAGGATTGTTGTTTGTTGAATATTAGAGGACTGGAATGTGGTCCATCAGAAAACAACAATTACAGTAAGATTAAGGTTTGAGCCAGGATTTGGTAAAAGGGCGTCCAAATTTGCTGGAAATTTAAAAACTGGGTGTCCAAATTGTCCACTTAAAATACATTTACATGTAAATGACATATAAAACAGAGTGTCCAAATTTAAGATAGGGTGTCCACAAGACACCCAGACACCCCTCTGAATAACACTATGATGTCGGTTAATGACCACTGACCAATTGATCCTAGCGGAACAACCTCGACTCCTGTGGAGTAAGCAGCACCTGCAAACACAACGATGCTTATGTAGCTGATCAATCAAAGTCAAAGTTTCTTCCTTCACTGATACCAAGCATGACTGTTATTGGCGCTTGTGCTGTTGGACATTTAAAAAACATGCACAAAACTTTAACCAATATTTACTGTACAATACAGACATATGAAAATAAGATGACTAATCTAGCAACAACATTTTACATTATTCCTAAAAAGGAAATCATAATGATGAAATTCAATCAGGTGAGATATCTGAACCAAAGTGAATCCGGTCTGATTGGCTGCTCACGCATGACATTCTGTACGAGATTGTGCAAGTCAAACATCGGGCGTGAAGGGTGTGATTTTGTTGATACCAATGTTAAAGCAATACGGACAACGTTGGTAATTGTCAACGACCAGTATACACACTTTGTGTAACTTGGTATTTACATGAAACATAATAATAACTGATACCAAGCGTGACTGCAATATTGATTGTCCTCATCAGAATGTGGGATTGACTACAGTCCGCCCTCGCAGCACGTCTTGGGTGTCCTGGATGCTCCTAAGGTGTCCCCGTCCTCCTCTTCATCAGTGTGCTCATTCAAGAACCTGGAACAAGAAGAAGCCATCTTAAGTGACAGTATCAAGCAGTATGAGAGGGTACAGGTAGGATATGAGTTTAACCGAGTGGTCTAGTTCACCGGACCTAAGCTCTGGTGTTGTCAGCAGCACAGTGTGGGTTCGAATCCCGGTCATGACACTTGTGCCCTTGAGCAAGGCACTTAACCATAAATGCTTAGTTAAAAGTTGGGAAGGTAGTGCATTTTGCTCTACCAGCCAGGCTCGTAGTAGATGATACCCATGCCTACATCCTTACAGACTGTGAAGGGGGTAACCCCGTTTCAGCCCCAGGAGTAGGTGGCAACGTGCCCCTGGTGTCAGTTGATTTGGGTCAACAGCCCAAATCAGTTAAGTGTAGCCCTCACCTTGAAGTGGCCGTTCGGCCTTGTGAGTTAGCGAAATCTCATTAAAAAAATAATAAATAAAAAAAACGCATAACAAAAATGCCCGCAAAAATTTACCCACTTCCACTCAAGCAAGATGGTCAAGCAAAGGTATTAGACGAAATTGACATTTTCCAATGTTTCCCATGTTATCATAGAATTTACACTTCCAAAACAAAACCATGTATTTTTCTTTCTTGATAATTTTTGTGATATTTTTTCTGAAAAACAGCGGGGCAAAAAACTCAACAAGATAAGCAATGTCTGGGCGTATGGTGATGATTATACAGAAGTTAACAGTCTCTAAAGGGTTGAGCAAAATCTCTGGGTTTGGCTCTTTACTATTTGTTGGGACACTAGCCAGCCAGAGACCAGTTAGCTTGCCAATTCAATAGTTTGTTTTGAATTTTCACTGTCAAGAAGTGTCTGGCGGAAGGACAACAAGTGGATGGATTCGAACCCACACAAGAAAAATGGTTTATCGATAAAAACAAACATCGTAGCAGCCAAGCCGAATTGAGATGAATTTAAATTGGTATCTGGATACATTGAGTATACTGGGCATCAGGTTGGCCGAGTGGTTTCTTTCCCTACCTTTCATCTCTGTGGACCCCCGGTTCGAATCCCAACCTGAACCAGAGCCTTGCATGTGGATTGGGTTTTCAATCCCTACCTGATTGTGTGGGTTTTCTCCCCATTTTGGGTTTTTCCTCCCACATCTAAAAGTAAACATTCTTGTTTCCTATTCGCCATCCTATTATTGGCGCTTGCGCTGTTGGACAGTTAAAAACATGCACATTTAAAAACTTTAACAAATATTTACTGTACAATACAGACATATGAAAAGAAGAGGACCAATCTAGTAACAAAATTTTCCCATTATTCCTGAAAATGAAATCATAATGATGAAATTCAATCAGATGAGATATCTCAACCACAGGAAGCTTGAATCCGATTGACTGCTCTTACATGACATACTGTACTAGATTGTGCAAGTCAAACCTTGGGCCCAATGAAGAGTGATTTTGTTTTATTCCAATGTTAAAGCAATACGGACAACATTGGTTGATGTCAACGACCAGTATACGCACTTTGTGTAACTTGGTATTTACATGAAATATAATACATGAAATATAATAATAATAATAATAATAGTGGCTTCTTATATAGCGCTCATATCAGTCACTCAGTGATGCTCATGGCGCTCCAACATTTATCCTGCTGTATATGTTGAGTGTACATTTTGAAATATGAGACCTATTCCTTTACATAGCACCATATAATGGTTTACACAGTGCTGTGGCGCAATATGCTGCCAATCAAACCAGGAACACCGGGGCGAACCCCTTCCCTTTTATATACGATAAGTGCACTGGGTTTTATTACCTGCATAACACAAAACACAGAACCTAGGGCTTTATGTCCCATCCGAAGGACGCAGCAATAATGGTTAAGTGTCTTGCTTAATGACAAAAGTGTCAGTACCAGGACTCGAACACAAACTCTGCTAAACAGAAACACCAGAGCTTGAGTCCGGTGCTCTTATCCGCTCGTCCACGTCACGCCATATCAAACCTTTGAAAAAGAAAAAAGTGTAAAATACTGTCATTGTTTTCCAACATCAGATTTCAACTGGCGAGATCAAAATTAATTGTTTTACTCATTTCTCAAAAACTACTATTCCTTCAGGCAAAAATAGTTAAAGGGAAGTTTACCACCATAACTATCTTTGTACCATGTAGCTTATGCGGAAATCTGTGGGAGCATTATATTTCAGGCGTGAGATTTGTCAGGATTTTTTCCCGATATCAAGATTTTTGACAAAACCTCATTGAACCTTCCAAATTGTGCAAGAAGTAAAGCAATCATTAAAGGGAGAAAGAAACAGTCCACATTGTGTCCAAACCTGTAGTTTTTAATCATGTATTTCTGGTGATGCACAGAGTCTGTAAACCTCCTGGATTGTAACATCTGGGAGGTTCTGGGTCTAGAATAAGGAGGAACCCCAGGCCAGCAAGCCATTTTTTCAGGAATGTTCACATTGTTCAGTCTCATCCCTGACATTGTCAGTCTTGCCAGTGTTTTGCACACCTTTTAAGGCAAGGTACATGAGTCAGGCTTGCGAGACTTGCAGAGACTATTGTTTAACAAATCATCCTTCCTTACATTATAATTTATTTTTCTCAAGGAGGAGAAGCGCTTTGAAAGAATCCGTCTCGAGAAAGAGTTGGAGGAAATGGAGAGAGATCAAGAGAGACTGATGGCTCAGACGGACCAACAACGTAGAGGGCTACTCAGAGCATTGAAGAAGGTAATATTTCATGTGTGGTCTGGCACAGGGCAGAGGATGGGATGCTTTGATCCCCATGAGCTCATCAGTAGTGCAGCACTCGGTCCAATACTCAAGAGTCAACTGTCGGACTCTGATTATGGCGGTTCACATGGCCCCTAAGTATGATCAGTTCGACAATGCACTCACTCGATACAACAGAATCAAAGAAAACCTATTGCTGGACTCTGATAATGGCCTCCATGCTGTTAATCAGGTTTGAAGTGCAGAACTCAGTCGAATAGAATCAAGCAAATCCAACGGTTAAACCCAGCGATTACGTTGACTAAACCAGGACCAATGTTAAGCACGAGCGACAATTTATGTTCCCATTACAGTTCTGTACTAATGAAGAAATCAGCTTTATTTTGGTTTTGATATTTGTAAAAAAAAAAGTAATTAGTTTCTGAGACAGCAGATTGAACAATAGTTCAACCTCAATGGCGATTTTCTCCAAACACAGAGTTTTGGCTTTGGGGCACCATACGTCGATTTGTGTTGCGGCCACCGATTTCCATTGTTGTATTTTCTTGGTCTTTCTTTGATCGCTTAATAACCCCAGGAAAAGGCGCCGCTGTTATTATTATTTATCTACTACTTTGATTAGTTTAACAGCTTAGTACTCAGAACAGAGTCTAACACAGATAAAACCCAATCGTAAATCTCTCGTCCTCTCACAGGAGCAAGCCGACTTGGATTCGGGCATCAAGACATTACAAGAAAGAAGCGACTCCGAGAAGAGAAACTTTCTCAGGATGCTTTATGATGGTAAAAAAAACCTAGCATTGTTTATTAGGAATGACTGGTTCCCCACCGTGCAGTTTACCCTCCGACCTTGAGTAACATTATCCACTTCGCCTTCACCCACACTTACCCTGAGCCATGTGACGTAGCAGTACTTTAGTCTGGAGAATCCAGAGTGTTCACTCATGACTCATTATTCAAATTTGATTCTGCAAATGACTTACTGTACCGAGGCATAGAAATGCTATGTAACGAAAAGCCACTTTGGCAGGTTTGAAAACAAATGTTTAATTTTTTTTAAACGTGTATTTTTTCTTGACAGTTGAGGAAAAGTCGTCCGAACTTGTGAATCAACTGTTGGAGATGAATGAAAAGTAAGATGATGTAAAACACCATATTGCCTGAAATTTAATTACATCTTCAGAGCAGACGTTTTCTGTAAATGGATTGCCGCACAGCAAAATTAATTTCATATCGCTGCGTATACAATAAGCAAGGCAAAGGGCTTGCTAACTTGCAGGCAGTTTTTGCCCGGACCTGAGAGACTCTGCTCAGGTCTAAACCTGAGGGCGTAACTTCTATCATGATATTCTTCCTAATTTCATCTGATTTCCAATTTTCGGTCCTCAGATAAATCAGCTATTTTGTTATTAAATAGCCTGAAAAGTCTACAACAGCCTATGCCGAGGCGTGTCGTGGCTGAGCGGTCAAGCGCACTGGTCTCAAGCTCAGGGCCCAATTTCATAGCGCTGCTTAACGGTAAGCAAATTTTCCTGCTAACTGTAGCAGAAAAATTTGCTTAAGCATAAGCGTATTTCACAGGTTAGCAAGAAAATATGGCTGTCATCTTGTGCGTGTATTTGCATTGTTACGTCATTTATTTTCGTGCAGTAAGCACAGAGAGGTTAGCATGCCTTTTTGCGTGCTTAGGATTAGCAGCGCTATGTAATAGAAAATCGTGCAGTAAGCACAGAATCGGATGTTAAGCAGCTCTATGAAATTGGACCCTGGTGTCAAAAGTACTGTCCCATTGCGATGTTAATTATTTTCTTTCGTTGACAGAGCAAAGAAGAAGGAAGCCCTCCTTGATCAGTTGGAGAAAGAAAGGTAAAGTTGAGAACATATACTTTTGAAAATGAAATCATCTGGTTGCTTTGCCATGTTGGTCGACAAAATTTGTTGTTGGTCCAACGAAGTGACCTATTTGGTCCACAGCCAAAAATTCAGAGTTTGGAGAAAATCATGGTTAAAAATGCACTATTTTTCCAACTGCTGTTTCAGAGTCTGCTTACTATTTTTTATTTTAAAGACAAAAACAAAACTGACTTTTTCATTCGTACAGAACTGTCAGTATGTTTTCATCTGTGCAACTATTTTAATGAATAATTCATTCCTAAACACATATGACACTTTCTATAAAAAAAAATCAAAAATTCGCCCGCAGAGCGCTATGTACAATCCAATGCATGTATGTCACTTTGTGAAAACGCTAAGCTTCAGGTCGGACAGATGGGTCACTTTGTGAAAACGCAAAAGTTGTACCACGCTAGTTTGGCACCTAGCCAGCGCTATGTACTTGTACATCATTAGATAAATGGGAATTAATTTGTGGAAACACAAAATGGCAAATCTGGTGATACGTCGTTCTTGCTAATTAGTCATAGTGTAACTACAAACTATTACATATTAGGTACTGAAACTTGCTGAAAATGTTAACAGTAATAAGTATATTAATCATTTGTGCAAAAAGTGTTTTGCTAAATTTTGTGATTTTTGACGTACAGGTCACTTCGTGGGACCAGCGACGAATTGTTGTAAATGCATCAGTTTTAAGGAGGCTAAAAAAGTTGAAACTGAAAATCTAACTGACAATTTTTCTGTAGTTAGTCATCTCAAAGGGAGGGTCAAGATTTAACTTAAAGCACTAAGCTTCTTTCAAAGAAATCTTGTGAGGGAGCCCTGCAGGTCACTTTAATTTTCCAGAGAGCAAAAGAAAAGAGCTGTTAAACTTAAATAGCAGCTACAAATATGACATCGACAAACGGCCACAAGTTTTTACCTTCCCGTCAACCAAGAATATCATTTTTTTAAACAAATGTATTGAATAAGTCATTCGTAAATGCCTTGTTTGGTATTTGTATTCCTCAGATGACATCCAATGTTGCTGTGTCAAGTAGTTAGGGGCAAGCTTTTTCTTACTTACATAAAAGACAACAAACACCCTCACACAATTCTTAAGGAAATGTGTGGCAGAAGGATACCAGTCATTACTGATCTGGAAGTTGTAATGCAAAAGCTTTCCCTGTACCATGTGACACAGTGATACTGCATGAAGTCTGAGGGATTCAAATTGAGCATTCACTTGTGACTGAACGAGCGCTCAGTTCAGGTAACCACCGCAGGGTCTGCCGGAGTTGTAGCAGGAAACGCCCGTTCACCGCCGTGGGGCTCAGCGGAGCCCTAACCCCCACGAACTGGAAGGATGTGAATTGCACCAGGCATCATTCAAATCTAACTCACAAATGGCTTGTTGTGTGGTCTCCCTAGGGGCAAATAGTGCTCACCATCACCAACTTGAGCATTCACTTATGACTGAAAAAGCACTCAGTTCAGGTAACCACCCTTGAATGCGTCATGGGACCTGCCGGAGTTGTAGCAGGAAACGCCTGGTCACCGCTGTGGGGCTTTGCGGAGCTCTAGCCCCCATGAACTGGAAGGGTTTGAATTGCACCAGGCATCATTAAAATCTAACTCACAAATGGCTTATTGTATGACAAATACTGCTCACCATTACTGTCTCTTTTCTATCTGTCCTCCTTAGGATGGAGTTGGACGCAACCTTCCAAGTCGCATCAGAAGAGCACACCCTCCTGCGAGAGAAGGACATCCTTAGGTTTGTCGGTGTCATCATGAAGGAGAGCTTTGAGTTGGAGGCGCTGAGGATCATGTATGATAAGAACAAGGAGGGCATTAGGAAGCGAGCAGAGGCAAGGTTGGTGCAGATATTATTGTGTTTAGCGGTCCGCTCCAGAATGCAGGGGGATGTGGGTTCGAATCCCACCCAAGTAGCCTGTGGATTTTTTCCCACAGGACTCTGAGTATACAGTGCTTACCACGTATCGGTGTAGCAAGAGAAGAATATGAAATGTTAAACTATTTCTGTGATGTCACTCTATTGTTCAAAGTGTAGATTATTTTTACGAATCTACACTTAACTGTAGATTCGTTACTAATCTAAGTGTAGATTCGTAACGAATCTACGGTTGAGTGGATTCGTTACAAACTAAAGTGAAATGTTCGACGGGAAAATGACTGTCTTTCCAAATTGAAAGGATAACATGATGTGCACCAAACACAGCTTTTAATGTACTTTACCATAGAAACTGTATCACATGCAGAAATCTAATAAACAACTCATCACACATACATAATCTGTAAAAGGTTTTTTTTTAAACAAGCTAATCACTCAATTAACAACATGATCGAAGAATCAAGCATGGAGGAAAGGTTCAAAGTTACTTTGGAATGTTAACATTAACAGTAATGTGAACTGCACGGCTGTCTGTCGATGAAGATGCTCCCGAATAGAGACAGTACTTGGATGTGGGGCAGAGTCAGGAAATAGTTAAAGTCAGAGAATAGACTCTAAAGTATAGATTCGTGAACACAATGTACTCGCCTTCGGCTCGTACATTCTATTCACGAATCTACACTTTATCGTCCATTCTCCTTAACATAACTATGAATTCCTGGTGCAATTATTTCACCGATTAAAGAGACGTGTAAAGTTTGACCCAAAGGAAACAACAAGCTTCTTGCCCTTTTTTACATAATTTTTACTGATGCGCTTTAAAGAGAATTCTACATTTGTGTCGTGTCATGGCTGAGCGGTGTTTTTGATCAGCGTGTGGGTTTTGAGGACTGGTGGTGACTCTTGTGTCCTGAAGCGTGTTAATTAAGACACTTGACCATTATTGCTCCGTCCTTCGGATGGAACGTAAAGCCGTAGGTTTCGTGTGTTGTATAATGCACGTAAAAGAACCTAGTGGCACTTATCACTAAGAAAAAGGGGTTTGCCCCGGTGTTTCTGGCAATGGCTGCCGAGTGCCCCGCAGCACCTTGTAAACCCTTATGAGGTGTGCTACATCAATCGGTCTCATAGTTCATAAACTTCAAAACCTGTCTGGTAAGCAAATTTCCTCTCTGTTTGCTTGTAGTGAGAACGATACATTTGAGCAGTTGCTCTCTCGTCTAAACGCTAAGCAGATAAACAAAGACATCATGGTGGCCGATCTGATGAAGGAAGAGGCATTCCAGAGAGAGGCATTTGAGATGTTACTGCTAAGCAAGGATGCTAAGCACAAGCGACTGACTGAGGAGGTATGCTGACTTTTCAAAAGATAATTCGGTCTTTTATTGACGCTCCGTAGGACAATAGGTCCATTGGACAATAGATCCCTTGCATACACCGCCATTGCTGTGGGCAGACAATGAAAGCGCACATGTGTATACACACCGCGCACACACAACTATTGGCCAGTGACAGGTCTACCTTTGACCTCAGTGAGGGCGCTGATGTCATATGCAATGGGTTGACTCTATTGGCCCCTAGTCCTGAACTCTAAATACAAAGCCTAAACAGTTTTGGGTTGAACAACTAAAGTTTAGGGTGTTGGCACTATGCCTGTTGAGCTATCTTATGTTGGCAGTTTTACTATTTTGTCAATATATTTGTTCGGGAGTGCCAGTCAGAAGCTGTTTAGCATGTAACTGACATGTAGCCAGGGATCACACCCAAGTTTACGATACAACCTGCAGCAGAGGGATCACCTTAAGGGGATCTGAATTTTTATTTTTGAATATCAAGTAAAAAACATGGTTTATTACTTGATACTTAAAAAATTTGCTATAAGATTGAAAGGAATGTTTGGCTGATCAGTTTCTCTGTGTGTTTTTTCTTTTTAAAAAGATTTACATGTTACAGCAGCAGCTTGCCCAGGTGACCATTGCTGAGCTTGAGAAGCAGTCTGCGAGGGCAGAGTCGACGAACATAGCCCTGGAACAGAAGAGAGAGGATCTGGCTGGGCTCCTGAAACAGCTGATGATAGAGAAGGAGTTCAGAGAGGAGGAACTGAAGAAACGACTGGTAAGTAAAGGAAGAAAGGAGGAGCGGGTTAATGGAGATGAGGAATAAGAAAGATTATTTCAAACTGGCAGTTCTTCAGAAAGCTTCCTTGGGTGACTGTATTAGCAGTTGATAAAGTAGTTCAAAAAAGCAACCGATTGGCGTAGCCACTGCTGTTTATAGACCATGTAGCCTTTGTGAACAAAAAGTGTGACCTTGTACATTCCAGTGCCTTTCTGGCAGGCGAGATACTACACTGGTCATATGAGAAATATTACACTTTGTGTTATATTTTCCACATGAATTCAAGAGTTATAAACGTAAAAGCTGAATAAGTTTTGAGATGTGCCCCCTTGCTTCATATCAAAAGTTGATAACAATAAGAAAGTGCGATTTCCATAAAATGTAAGATCTAAATTGTTCTTCCATTGAGCTGTGTACAAATTGTGCCTGCAGGAAGTCCAGGCTCTGTGGCTCTTTTGTAAACATGTGATGTCCAAGGTTACATGGTCTATAAGGTCACGTACAAGGACAGAAAAACAAACAAAATAATAAGGGAACAGACCAAGGCTAATGACATCTTAGAAACAGTAAAAAAGACAACATGGAGTTGGGCAGGATAAGCCGCAGAACAGATAACCGTTGGAGCTCAGCAGTCACTGGACGCCATATGGAAACAAACGGAATAGAGGACACCAGAGAAAAAGATGGAGACATGAGCTGCAAACAAAACTTGTCAAATGGTATTAACAAGCACAGAATAGAGACATTTGGAGACATCATGTCGAGGCCTTCATCCTGCAGTGGATCGACAACGGCTGAAAAATCAAAATCAAAGCAAGCCGCCAAGTATGACCGCTTCCCTTATAAACCTCCCATGATGCTCTCATGGTATCATGATAGAGCATCCACTCTTATAAGTGAGGCGGATTTCAAGCGGACTATTTAACCCTGTTTCAGCCCCAGGAGTAGGTGACAACGTGCCCCTGGTGACAGTTGATTTGGGTCTACAGCCCAAATCGGTTAAGTGTAGCCCTCACCTTGAAGTGGCCGTCTGGCCTTGTGAGTTGGGTGATATCTCATTTAAAAATTTTTTTTAAATTAAGAAGGGTATCATGAGTGGTATCACGATAGTTGACCATCATGCACCATGATGGCTAGTCTAATCGGGTGGAAAAAGAGAAGAAACGACTGTTTAATGAAATAGATAACTGCAATCTCCTTCCACAATTTGCTTCTTGATGAAAACAGAAAACAATCAAGAACGTTTGAACCATGTTTAAAATCCCATTCAAATTCTTTCCCAAAGTATGCAGTTTCTTCATCAAAGTTGGCACACAACCCCACACCATATTACTAAAAATAAACTCCCCCTTGTCAAAGGTTTGTTTACTTAGTGAAAATGGATTTTTTTTCCCCAGCTCGAGATGGAACAGAGACGGGAAGATGACGTGGAGGATTACTGGCTGATCCAATTCCAGAGGCTAATGGATCGTAAACCACAATCCCTTATTGATCAGGTAAGATACAATGCTGTTCTTCCTCCAGAGGGCCGACAGTTAGCGTACATTAATCAGTGAGAAAAACCAAAGTGACTGTTCCTTTTCCAGAGGAGAATGAGAAAGTTTAAATATAAAAGCGTACATTATTCAGTGAGAAAAACCAAAGTGACTGTTCCTTTTCCAGAGGAGAATGAGAAAGTTTAAATATAAAAGCATACATTAATCAGTAAGAAAAACCAAAGTGACTGTTCCTTTTCCAGAGGAGAATGAGAAAGTTTAAATTTATAAAAGCATACATTAATCAGTAAGAAAAACCAAAGTGACTGTTCCTTTTCCAGAGGAGAATGAGAAAGTTTAAATTTATAAAAGCATACATTAATCAGTAAGAAAAACCAAAGTGACTGTTCCTTTTCCAGAGGAGAATGAGAAAGTTTAAATTTATAAAAGCATACATTAATCAGTAAGAAAAACCAAAGTGACTGTTCCTTTTCCAGAGGAGAATGAGAAAGTTCAAACTTAAAAAAGTGTGTCTTATTTTTTAGAAAGCTTGCTTAATTAAAGAGGCGTTATCTGCTATTTACCTGATATGCGACTTGTCTTTTATCTTTTTAGGAAAATAATTTAGAGTTGTCTGTGATCGATATTCTACAAAGAGCTGGGGCAGAGAGTTACGTGCCGAAGTTTGCCCGCCATCGTGTTTCCATAGAAACAATGCTGTGCATGAGCGATGACGATTTGAAAGAGGTGAGCGAATTATTATCGGTACTCAAAGTAATTGACTCAATGTTTAATTGCTTTGAAATTAGTTCTTATTTATTTATAATATACAATTTTCAATTGAGGGGAGGTAAAACAAATGATTCCATTTTCATTTTTTTTTATATCCTAAAGCACTTGGAATTCACTGTGCAATTTATTTGTCTTGATTTTATTTTGTTCAGCTTGGTGTTTTTGAGCTGGGCCTTCGTCGAGCCATCTTGGCAAGAATCGCCGATTACCGACAAGAAGTCGGTCAAGCCTCGGCCAAGACTAAGAGCCTGGAGGTAGACATGCCCGAGAAAGCCCCCTCAAGACCGGCCGTGGATGAAGCCACAGCGAGTGAAGCTGCTGCAAATGCCTTCGTCAGGGACGTGACGGTCAGGGTGAATGCTGAATGCGTTGTCTGCATGGAGGAAAATGTAAGCAACTTGTTGTTTTTTCGTTCTACAAAGTGTAGTGGCTGATTGGGTAGCACATCAGCCTTAAGTTGCAATGGTCGGGTCAGCATGAGTGTCGGTTTGAATCCTGGCCAGAGTGGTCAATCATTGGAATAATAATAAGCTTATAGTAATAAGCTGGCATTTATAGAGAGCCTTTTCCAGAGGTTGCAAAGCGCTGGGATGTGTCCAACACAGATCAAAAATAAAAACCAAAGATGGCCCAAAAAATCACTGTCGACCAAACAAGTGGGTCTTCAGCAATTTCTTGAATGATTCAAGTGAAGTTGCTATCAGGAAGGAGCCGGGCCCACATTGGAGATTGCTCGGTCTCCTGCTTTTAGTGTTTGTCCAATGCTCGAACAGAAGGTTGCACGAGGAAGAACGCAGGTTGCGAGTTGGTTGATGTTAATGTACTTTATTATTTTTAGCAGTATTAATATCTTTCACTCTATCGTCACTCAACACCAAAATGCCCACAGGTGAACTCAAACCTCCACTAACCTCCACTCTATGTTCACTCAACACCAAAGTGTTAGGACTTGAATAGGTTGGTATGCCTGGCCCAGTGATAAGCAGTTGTTACTTGGGCCTACAGTCCTCAATCCTCCACTATCCTCCACTCTATTGTCACTCAACACCAAAATGTTAGGACTTGGACAAGATTGGTATGCCAGGCCCAGTGATAAGCAGTTGTTACTTGGGCCTACAGTCCTCAATCCTCCACAATCAGACAACCTCCCGAAGAGGAGGGCTAAGGGCTCATGTTGTAACACATTGATATTTTCTTCTTCTACCCGACAGTCCAACACCCTGTTCCTGAACTGCGGGCATGTTTGTTGCTGCAGCGGGTGCTCGGAGACCCTCCATCTATGCCCGCTGTGCCGGAGCGATATCCTGACCAAAGTCAATATGCAGATGAGATCTAACACCTCAATCGCTGCAAGCTGAGACCAGGTGATCAAAAATGATGCAGTGATTCTCAGATAATAAATTGATTGTTAGATTATCTTTATCAGAAGGCTTTTTGGGGGTCGGGGGGGGGGGTGGGGTGGAGTATACACTACCCCTTCCAAAACAATTTGTAATTGCAAATCTTTATAAAAACTTGACTAAATTGTCAATGTGCTATTGTTCTTAATGAAATTTGAAGCTTTGCATGGTGTAGACGGATAAACTAATAATAGTAAGAGACTTGCGGGTACAACCGTTTGGTTAGATAGCACTCTTTTTGAAAGAAGTGGTGGCTCTGAGAAGAGCTGGTGTGTTCTCTCCGTTTGGAGCAGGATACTCTGCTCATCTTCAGGAGAATGGAATCGAGCAGAGTTTCCTGTTCTGAGCGTAGAGAACACACAGTCACTTCTCAGAGCCTCCACCTCCCTCAAAAAGAGTGCTATCTAACATTATGGTTGTACCCGCAAGTATCTTACTGTTATTAAACGATGCTGTTTTTTATTGGGCAAATAAAATAAAAACCATGTTTAGTGTCCTGCCTTTTGTCAGGAGGAGGGCCCTTTTTTTTTTTTAAATGGTCAACTGATGAAATTTTTCAAGACAACCTGCTGTTTTTTAAGATGGTTGTCAGCTTTTTTCGGTGGTTGTTTTTGTTGTGCTAAAATCTAAAAATACGATTTTATTCATATAAAAATTTATTTTTGTTGTCAAAGATCATTGGAATTTACGGCCTCTTAAAAGGAAGTGGGCGGGAATGCTAAACATATTGTTTTTTTTATTTGGCCTTATTGGGTTTCCCCCCCCCCTAAAAGTCTTGTATCATGATTGGCAGTGGATATTTTGGCAAGCTTGGGCTATCTCCATCCGTCAAATATTTTGAAATGTTAATCCTCACTGGGTGAGATTTTAGCCGGGATTTGGTAAAAGGGTGTCCAAATTTGCTTTAACCCTCTTGCTGTCTGACCATTCAGTACCATTCAAGTGGTTTTGAATGATAGATAAACTATGCCAGCCTGCAATATGATACCATGAGGGAATGCATGTACACAGTACACAGTTAGTTCTGTGCACGGTTGTGCCACCGTACACAACCTTGGCAGTCGAATGGTTTCAAATGGTTGGTCAACTCACTGTAAAATGTTGCCAAGAGTCACTGACAGTAGGAGGGTTAAGTTTAAAAAACTGGGTGTCCAAATTGTTTACTTACTGTACATTTACATGTACATGTAAATGACAGATAAAAAAGGGTGTACAATTTTAAAACAGGGTGTCCAAAAGACATCCAGACACCCCTCTGGCTAACACTATGTCACTGGGTGAGGGTGCCATACAATACAATTACAATAGGCGATAGATAACCAGAAGGACATTGGGATAAGCAATGTACACTCGGCACAGTGTGAAACAAAAATAAAAATTCTTTATCACCAATGCAGATATTAGGCTACATGTGTACATCTATTAAACGGACTGGTTGCCCTCGGATTGGGCGCTTTGAGCTATAGAAAGCGTTTGTTATGAAATGAATATATGGTTGGAAAGATGTTTTGAAAGTGGAATATAATGATGCACAGACAACTATCCTTCGAAAATGTGTGGTTTTTCTTTCTACTTCAGTATGTCAAGGTCATGCTGATTGATTGGCAACATTATAAAGTGAGATGCAATAAAAGTCACACGTTAAAGTTTCAGCTGAATACATTGTCTACTTGTTGAGAAAACGGCCACAAAACTGTCACGGTATTTCCATAAGAACGCAAAATCCATCCACGTTCAGCGGGTACCACCCGCCATCTCTGGCCGCAGCATTCGCAAACGGACACCAACCGTCAGAAATCTGAGAAACGATTCATGCTTGAATCGTTTCTCTGATTCAAATGTTTTTAGGGATTTCTAATCAACGAGGGCATTTCAGACAAAATAATTTCGCAGGATGCTAACGACCATTACCATCTTCATAACAAGTAAGCCTTCGGGTAGAAATTACACAATTTGTTTTTTCGAGGTCATTACCAAAGTATGACCCTACATTTACAGGTCTGACTCAACTTTACTCGACCTTTTACCAGTTTCTTCAAGTTCCTAAACACTCAGCATGCTAGGTAACCATTTCTTGCTAAATATCAACTGCCAAAAATAGACCGTTTTCCTATCTAAGAAATGCTTTATCTCTTAACAATTTTGTTTCAAATACATGGAACGTCAATAACTAGATGTTGTATTCATAGTGTTTTGCTTTCTTTATATATGAATGTTGACAGCGATATTTAATCACATTATTTGTATTATGACACAAATTCATATTTAGATCTTCCTTTCCGCATTGAAAAATGACTGCAACTGAAGGCAAAGGAAGCTCTCAAAATCATACTAAATTTTGTAAAATATTGTAAATAGAAGTGAATTTAAGTAATTAATTCACAAGACAAAATCACTGTTATAAAAGTACCAAAATTTACTTAATTATATATCCCCACCACTCGTTAATTTACCAGTCACAGGGTTTGTTTTCATTTCAAAATGCTACGGATGATGTATATTTTTTATCTGAACCTTCACTTGTCAAGGCTTGAATCTCCACTATATCACAGGTCTTGTTGCTCAGAAATGCTGTATTCCACTACCTGTTTACTCCTTAAATTTAGATCAAATCATATCCTGACATGTCCAGAAAGGTGGACAGAATGTATGCTATTTGGTTATCACAGAAGCACGAGTGGAGTACGAATAGATAGAGCACTTCTGCGTCCCATATCCAACAAGGCTGAAGGTCGAGTTGGATACGGGAAGCAGATGCGCTATATCTTTCCATATTCCACGAGCGCACATGTGATAACGAATATATCTTCAAGCAAACTTGACGCAGAGCTGAAAATAGCGTAAGGCAAGCCCAAGGCTAATACTATTACTGGACTCTGGCCGATGGTTCAGCGGATATTTCAAGCCTTTTCGTGTGATGGGTGACATTTTCCTAATAGTATGCCAAATGGGATACATGTTTATCCCAATTAGGAAACATGCTTATCCCAATTAGGATATATATTATCCCAATTAGGATACATGCTTATCCCAATTAGGATACATATTTATCCCAATTAGAATATGTTTATCCCAATTAGGATACATGTTTATTCCAATTAGGATATGTTATCCCAATTAGGTACATGCTTCTCCCAATTAGGACACATGCTTATCCTAATTAGGATACATGCTTATCCAAATCAGGATACGTGCTTATCCCAATTAGGATACATGTTTATTCCAATTAGGATATGCTATCCCAATTAGGACACATGCTTATCTCTATTAGGACACATGCTTATCTCAATTAGGACACATGCTTATCTCGATTAGAATACATGCTTATCCCAATTGGGATACATGTTTATCCCAATCAGGATATATGTTATCTCAAATAGGGTACATGTTAACCCGATTGGAACCGTCATCTCCCAGTGGCGATGTTAATCAGGAAACCCATTTTTGTGTCTAAAATATTTACCTTACCTGGTAAACGACTGCATTCATGTAATACTGTCTGGTGGTCTCGGACCTCCGCAACCTGGAACAGGAAGACATGAAACTTTGGTTGATCTTGTCTCGTTTTCACCCCTCAAATTGTTCCACACGAGGTCCAATACTAAAGGCAGTTCTAATGTGGGTTGCTGTGGCTCATCCGCGACAGTTTCTTTTGAATCTACTCCTAATTTTTGAAAGTCCAGATGGGCAAGTAGCAAAATACATGGACAGTCCTATTCGAAAGGAGTCGGAAAATGATCTGACTCCAGAGCCCCATCCACAGGAAAAGGCCTCGCCTCAAACTCAACACATTCCTATGGGAATTGGTATTTGAATACCAACATTCCTTCAAGAAAAACAAGGGGAAAAAACCCCAAAATACTGCCCTCACTTGATTTATGGTTTGAATTGAAATAGCGCCCTCATGTGTTTACTTTTAAAAAATTAACCTCAACAAAATGCAAATAAGTTTTAAGTTCACCTGCTCAAGTATATAAAAAAATAAAGTGCAGAGATAAATTAATTGTATCGTAATATCAGTAATTTCTAAAGTATTATATTGTTCTTTTTTTGTATTAAATTTTGTAATGAAAACCAAACAAAAAATGCAAACACAGACCAGAAAGTTCATGAAGCATTGGAGAGGTGTGCAACAGGGCAGTCATAAAGCTGTTTAGCAGAAAATACTGCTTAGCAACTCTCTTTGCTAAGCAAAACTTGAGTGGGACACCAGTCATAAGAATGTAAACTTCACAAGATTTTGGCTGGTAACCTACTATGAAAAATGGTGTTGGCCTTTAAGAACAAGAAATATACGGCTTGAAAAGTCACAATGACAGTTGTGTAGTCTTTGTAGAGTTTTGGGGGTCGGGGTGGGGTTGGGGGTGGGGAGCGGAGCAAGGTGGCCTTGAATTTGGACTCATTTTGTCTGCGTTTACAATGTGCAATTTAGTAAAGTTTGTTGCTATGGCAGTGGGAGAATTTGGGACGCTAGATGGCAGCCGATTTACCGAGTAAAATTTCTATTGTTTACAAAGTTCTGAGCGTGGCACATTTCCGAGAACAGTGGATTGAAGTCTGCTGCCACCTAGTGTTCCACAAAGTCTTCCGTTGGCCACCATGATAGGACCAGTATGCTTTACCACAAGGGGGATAGAGCATAAATTATATACTGTAAATTTCTTTTGTTGCTCAGAAAATGCTTTAAAAATTGTTTTTGTTTTACCCCCAAATAAATTATTTACTATTTCATAGTCGTGTGGTAGAGCATTATGTCTATTGCTAAGGATACAGGGTACCAACAGCCTGATATAGGTATGAATACGATTGTGATTACCACTTATCAACGAAACTGATGTTATCACAAACCAGAATCACAACTCCTGCCAGGTAGATGCTTTGAAGCAGTCATCACCTGCGAGTGTACGATACACACTGACTCAAAGTTCTACATGTAAATATTCCGATTATTATTCTGCTTGAAAATATATTATATAAAAGCGTATTGCTGTCACCTGCAACTTAGCTTTTCATGTACAACTTATTTTCTTATTGTCCCCAAAATACACCTGGGCCCAATTTTATGGTCCTGCTTACCGAAAGCAAAGAATCGGCGCTTACGGCAAGCAGGGAAATCCACGCTTACGCCAAGCATATTTCATAGGTTAGCAGGAAATTTGTGTTTGTGCGTGTGCGTACTCCACGTTACTAGGCATTCCTCGCTTCAACACAGCTACACAGAAAGTCGCTGCATGCCCTATAACTAAGCGAAGAATGGTGATGGCAAGCGCAGAATTCGGCGGTAAGCAGAGCCATGAAACTGGGTCCTGACGTCACTAGTACAATAATCTTTGCACCAATTTGTGAGTCAATGTCCTCTTGCACAGTGTAGTGAGCATTTTGGGCTTTACAGCCTTTACACACTTATTCGGCTCCCAAAGTGGCGGGTGTGTCAGACAGTAGCCACATGTGACGTTTATAGACGATGTGACCTGTGACATCACATGTTTACAAAAGAGCCACAGAGCCTGGACTTCCTGCAGGCACGATTTGTACACAGCTCAATGGAAGAAAGCATAAAATCTTATATTTTATGGAGATTGCACTGTCAATTTTTATCAACTTTTGATATGATGAAAGGGGGCACATCTAAAACTTGTCCAGCTTTTACTTTCATAACTCTTGGTTTTATGTGGAAGTTATGACACAAATGTCAACTTTCCCATAGGACCAGTGTAGTATCTTGCCTGCCAGAATACTCAAAGAATGTACAAGGTCACACTTATTGTAAACAACGTTCACATGGTCTATACAGCGGGTCAATACTTGTGACTTATAATTGATACATCCAAAGATTATAGGGCTCCTAAGGCGCAAGATGGGGAACTGGAGCTCTGTCTATGTTGGAATGTGAAGAAGGTATGGGCGCCATTTCAGTAAGCAAACGTTTTGTTACATCATCGATAGCAATGGTCATTGTCTGCACTGATCTATTGCTGCATCAAAAGAGTTGCTTGCTGAAATGGCGTCCGGTGCACATTTCACATTTCAGCCGGCATTACTTATCTTGCACCTGCCATGCTCTATAATCTGAAGTGTTTGTACTGCACATATGAAACCCAGTAGTACGTACGACTTTTAAGTTGTAAACATTGTCAAACTCCTGTGTTTATATAATATACATCAGTGTTTAAAGGAACATTACAGAATTGGTTTTTGCTAACAAAACAGTTGCTGGCAGTGTAAGCACTTTATGTAATCCACCATGTACATAAACTGACAAACCTGTAGAAGTTTGAGATCGATCGGCCATCTGGGTCACGAGAAAATAGTGAAAAAACCGATTACACATTTGCATGAAATCATACAGATTCAACAAATGAATAAAACGCTCACTGAGCGATAAACTCCAATCGGAAAATTAGTTTATTCATTTCTCATCAAATATGGCATTTCAGACAGAAATATTTCGAGGGATGTTTTCTACTGTCATCGTCATTAGACCGTGTAAGTTTTATGTAAATCTGTGATCAAAAAGTATATTTTACAAGTTTTTTTCTTACCAATTCTGTAATGTTCCTTTAACTTGCTAATTTATCTCAAATGTAAAAATTGTTTTACTTACAAACTAATTTAGACATTTCGTATTTAACTTTAAGGTGACAGCAATACATTTTCATGATTAATCTTTATGTACACAGTTTGTATTGTGAGGAAGGAATTTCCCACCTCTATTTACAGTTTTACTAATTTGCGTGTTTCTTGATTTTTCATTTATGCATTTAAGCAAAATATGTAGAAGTGTATTGATCCAGAGTTGTAATTTTAGTCCGACCTCATGACCCACTACCTGTGGTAATTAAAAAAAACCTTTTAAATAGCAGACGGTATTTTATATGCATCCAGGGAGTTGTTGTGGGTGGGGGAAGGGTGGGGGGGGGGGAGCACCATTGCCAAATTTCGTATTTTTTTGAATTGCTTATAAAAAGTAAAAGTCTGCTGAGCAAACAGAAGCAGGAATACAGTCACAAAAAAATGGTACATACGAATTAAAGGCGCTATAAGCCAAAACGATTTGGTTTGCACATTTGAATGCATTGTGGGAAGTGTGTTAAGGAATTAAGAGTTGTAAACAATGCACGATTTTGTGTATAGAAGTCTATGGGGGATCGAGAGACCATCTGCGACAAATCGTAAGCTTCGCACGAGCAAGGTTACATTTTGTCGGCAAAACACTTACAACTCTTTTCCCATAGGCTTCTTGCCATAATTCACTGGGCGCACAGTTCCAAGAAGCTTATTGCATCATACTTTACCAATTCTCACCTTTTGATGTCCATTGAGGTCATCAAGGTTGGAGGTCAAAGGTTGGAGGGGTCCGCACTCTGAATCGAGGTGATGTGATTCATTGCATTGCACAGGTTCTTATGTGTTGGTTGTTCTGGAGCAATAGTAAAGGTCAGAGTTCAATCCCAGAGGCTCTCCAGAGGCACTAGGTGGCAGCAGACGTGTCAAGAACTTCAATCTTGCTTGGAGCATGCACCTCACTAAATAAACTCCCCATAGCAACCAATGATTATTCTGAACATTCTAAAATACTCACAAAATATTTTAAAGTCTTTCGGCCTATTGAAATCGAATCAAATTTTTTCCACAACTCAAGTTAGTTGTTTTTTTCTGTTTTTTTTTAGTAGGTTAGCGGTATAATGTTTGTGCTGTGCTCATCCATTTGTGCTGTGCACACCCCTGGCCAGACTCCATCTTGGGAAAAATGCCCCACACTTTTTTTTAGCAAAGCAGGGTAATTTGTAGAGGGCTAGTGTACCCATAATGCTCCAGGTTGCAAGTCAACAACCTTGGGGGCATAATATTTTCACCATTTGTTAACAATCCATGAAAGCAAGGACCTTCAAATCTTTGGTTTACAGAAAAAGTTGGGGGTTTTCAATTTATTTATGAGGCTTGGCGCATGATTTTCTAGTGCACCCTGCAATGAAAACTTCCTTGGTATGTCTGCCCCTAAAATCGCCACTATCACTTTACATTAAATTTACGACCAAATACAAAATAAAAGACAATAATGCATGCCCATAATACGTTGTGTTTAAAACTACAAATTGTTATTCAAGTTATCAATATAAAAAACATTTTTTAATAATCAGTTAAAAATTAAAACTCTAATAGATACAATTACTCAACTGTTTGTGATCTTGCATAGCAAAAGTCGGGACTGTTCCATTGTGGATATCATATTTTGTGCCTAAAATCTTGTTCTTTTTACCAAGACAAAAAACATGCATGACTTAAACTTGTGTCTGTAGTGGAATTTTAAAAACCATTCATTCTTAAATTTTAAAATGAAAATAAAACAAAACAAAACTTTTACTACCATGTAAATCCATTGTGTTTGCTGTTTTATATCGAGAAAGACTTTGGTTACAAACTATACTTGGGTGTGAAACAGGAAATTTTGAGAAATTGATTAAACCACGTTATGGATTGAGAAGTTGGTAAATGTGTTTTTTTATCATTGACAATATAGTGACTAATCCTGCATCTTTTTCAGTTCCTAAAAGGCGGCTAAAGCCACATAATCTAGAATTGCTTACAAAAATTGTTCATAAAATTTTTCGAAGGAAAAACAAAAAATAGAATTTGTACTTCTACACGTCTGTCGTAAAGCAGTCGTCTGGAAAATCATGGGGCGGCCATTTTGTTTTTTCTTCCATTCAATCCAATGTAACAAACTGAGGTCAGAAGGAGAAAAAAAACCAGTCTGGTGCATGTATATAAAATGAGACCTGAATTATATTCTGTCACTGTGTGTACAGGACACCCAACAAAGATGGCCGACCCATGGTTTTTTTAAGCTCTAGTGACTCGGCTTTTAGAGTTCCTTTTCCAGTTGCATTTGAATGATGGCCTGGATGGTCTTCACAGCCTCGGTCTTGCCCTTCTGTTCGCAGACTGGGACGCTGCTCTGCTGTGGGAACCACTCGCGTTGCCACATGTCCCCGTTCCATGGCTTCTCACATGAGGGCGCTGTCTTCGTGGTGGTCTGACCGACACGTGTGGTCTGCTTCAAGTCGGTGATGGCATCCTGGAGTGTTGCGGGTCAGGGATCGGTCGCTCCAGAATTCAGAGTTACCTGGGGGTAAAAACAGGCAAAAAAAATGAGAAGAAAAGTAAATTTAACCCTGTTTTTTCTTTGTCCTTGGTTTCATTAACAGAAACAAAGGACAGTGTTTCAAAAACAAATAGCCAAGTAGCAAAAGCAATATTGATTGAAAGAGTAGAGTATGTGAAAAAAAAACTTGTCACATGACAGTGGGAATGCAAGACAGTGTTAATTAAAAAAATAGTTTCATGGCCTGACGTTTCGACCCTAGCAGAGTCTTTCTCAAGGCTAAGGAAAAAGAGAAAGACTCTGTGAGTGTCGAAAAGTCAGGCCATTAAAAACTAAATTTTGCATTTATACCATAGGTCTTTTGGTTGGTCAGCAGTTTGCACCAGACAATTTGTTGATGAGTGCTAATTTAATTAGTTGTTATTTGGTGTTATGCAGACAGGACGATTCTTACATATTGCTGCTAAAAAAATTTGGACACATGTTGTGTACGACACTGTCGAATGGACAGTAGAAAATGAGTGTTCCTTCATTGGCATTCATTTTCTTTCCTGCTAAAATTTGGGACTAAAGGCAGCTTCAAAAAATGTGAGAGCATTGCCTGGGCTTGGACTTCAAAAGTATCAGTTACTTTCGAGAGACAAAGATGTCATACCCCAGAGGTTGTCGATCTTCTCATTCTGAGTGGGGTAATACTTGTGCTCTGGAAGCTGCCAGAAGTAATCGTTGTTCCATGACGGCTGAGTGGTGTACTCCTCGCAGGGGATGCACTCGCAGGCGGTGGGCACCATGGTGGTCTTCAGGTAGGTGGCACCAGTCTCGCAGGTGTATTCGGCCATTTGGCGAACAAACTTGGTCGGGCGGCTGTTGGTGGTAGAGTGGGAGAGAGATTTTCCATTAGGGATTCAAATGAATTCTCATCATTAAGTAAACTTGCCTGATTTTAAAAACATGATGATAAGGGAAGTTATTTAAGAATATTGACAAAAAAGTTGCCATCATGACAAGAACAACCAAAAGAAAATAAGGGGCAATTTAGCGGACTGATGAGAAATGCTACGTGGCCAACTTTGGGAGTGGGGGGATGGTTAACCAAGAAGTAACTGTCAACACCGTGGCAGGATTTCATAGATAGAGTTTATCTTTGTAGAAACTACTACTATATTTTTTTGCTGAGCGAAAAGGGCAGAGAACTAATCACACTTAACACACAAGGCATAGCATTCTGTCCCCCATTTGGTAAATTAACATGGGCTGAGGAGGTTGATTCAAAGATAGGCTTCTGGTAATCAATGGATCCAGTTTGTGTGAGCGTGGCTTGCATCGGAATTATGTCACATTTAAGAACAAGATCTAGTCCCGATCTATTTTACCTGCACATTGGCACCAAGACCTTCTTCTTCTCACCGATGCGGCCGACAGACATGACGATGGAGGCTGGGGTGCCAGAGCATGTGACATCCTTGACGATGGCGTTGCAAGTTCCGTTCCTCTGAGTCAAGACGTTGGTGTAGGTCTCCCCATGGCAGACGTTGGTATCCTCCTTCCACCAGTCATCTATAGAGGGCAGAAATTAACAAGACTTTAAGTGACTCTCAGGAAAATATCTCAAGTTTCAGCAACCACATAATTTGGTTTTTGTCAATGTGATGCTGATTTATAGGCAAAATTATCAAGAAAAGAAACAATAAAAGTCAACTGTGAAAGTTTCAGTTGAATACAGTGTCTACTAGCTGAGAAAACAGCGAAAAACTGTCACAGTATTTTCAACAAGAACGACGAATCTATCCATGTTTAGCGAGGCGACAGTGGGTACCAACTGCACCTCTAGCTGTCTTTAGGACAGCATTCAAATGGACACCATGGAAATTTCCAACAGTCGCCTGCAGGCGAACTTTGGAGATTTGTGTACTGTGCACTGTGTAGATGCATTCATCACATGATATCATATTGCAGTCTGGCATAGTTTATCTATCACTCAAAACCACAGTGGATGGTATTGATTGGTCAGACTGTAGGAGGGTTAGACAGTAGGACAGTTAAAAGGAGCTTACATGATGAGGGCTTGACGAGTGCCTCAAAAGATCGGAGGAGCATGGGTTGGAGGTACACCTCGTAGGTCTGGTTGATGAGGGATACAGGCTGAAGCTTGAAGGACCTGGGGTTCTGGATGGTGAAGTCACTGATCTGGTAGAGGTTGTACTGCTTCTGTGCCTCCAGGAAGGCCTTGGTAACATTCCAACGCCAGCTTCCTGGAGAGAAAACAATAAAAAAAACTTACAATATTACAACTGAATTCAAGAATTCAACTGTTTATCCCAGACCACAGAAAAAATGCATTGAAAGTTTTGCAACTGATCTGGCCCAATTTCAACCCAATGGAAACCAACAGAAGGTAGAATGATAATTTGTTTTTTTTATTGCTGATTAATAGGCAAAATTATCAAGAAAGATAGTTTCAGTTGAATACAAAGACATTCCGAAACTTTGAATTGATAACAAATCTCAGTTCTAGGAAACCACTTGAGTGGAGAGTTAGCGACTCGAAAACACAGATTAAAAGTAAAATATCGAACCTGATTTGTTGTAGGCCGTCAAGATAGCGGGGTATGGCACCTCCCCAAAGCTGCACCTCTTCAGGACATCCTCGTTGGTGGTGAATTCAATCACCTCACCGGAGCGGCACACCAGAACAATCTCTCTCTCGCTCAGTTGTGCTTCTCTCAGGATCGCTCTGGCATTGTGGGCTTCCAGGAAGGCAATGTCGCCACCACGGCGTTTCAGGCACTCCAGGCTACCTGTGAAGCCAGAGAAGGGTTCCTCGGGGGTCTCGGTGCAGTTGCCGACACCGACTCCGGCACAGGCCTTGCAGAGTTTCGCCTGGTGGGCCTTGGTGGTCTCCAGGAACTCCTCAATTCTCGGGAGAGCCAGAGAGGGTTGAAGTAACGGTTGAACTCTTGCTCGCGGATCTCCAGGTTGTCGAACAAGTCAAAGTTGACGGAGCGGCGACTGTACACCTGGAGGAAGCTCTGTGGTGACAAAATCATGACACAGTATTAACACACTGGTTTGCATAACTTCTAAAGTAGATCTTGCCACGAACATTTGTTTGTGTTTATCTACCAGGATGTATGTCTGAAGGCTGGCCCTTTTAATGGTCTTGACACAAATTGATCTGCGTTATCAAACACAAAGTCCATCACCATCTTCAGCCATTACTTCCCCCCCCCCCCCGCCCTCCCGCTCAAACAGAAGGGGAAAAAAGAGTCACATTTCCATCAAACTTCCCTTTAAGACGTAACTTCATAAAAACACTTTTTTAATAAGGAAAACCTTAAATGAGAAATTAAAAAAACTACAATGCAGTTTTTTGGGATATCAAAATATAGAGGTATCTTTGAACTTGATGCTTTACACACACAAGCCAACAGTCCCAGACCTAGTCTCGATCTTAATTTTATTGGAAATGTCTCCCAGTATATTCTTGACTTCTTTAATACCTTGATAGCCGGGTGGCTGATCCAGCTGTTCTCCTTCAGCTTGAAGTCGATCATGGATGGTGCCTCATTGATGTGCTCCATCACCTCAGCCAGCTGGGGCTCAAAGTTGAATCTCTGGCTAGTCAGGCGGTCAAAGAGTGCGGACAAGATAGTATCCTCTTGGTTGCTGTCATTTCAAACACAGAGAGGAAACAACGAGGCCGTTATTTGGTTTTTCCAGAGTTTGAGCACTCACTACCTCGCCGAAACTTCCCTGTTCTGGTAAGATTAGCCTGGAATTTTAGAATGGCCGTCGACACCTGCTGCACGACTTGCACTGAAAACAGTACCAACGAATCACTCACTCATAGTTTGTTAGTGTTAATTTTTAAGTAGAAAACAGTGAGCACTGGGCCCAATTTCATTGAGCTGCTTAAGCAGACAACAACGCGTCAACGATTTTCTGCTAAGCAAAAATAAGCAGGATACCAGTTATAAAAGTACCTACGACATAGTGCTTTGGCTGGTAACCTTATTCCGATCAGTAAAATTGTTTGTGCTTTTAATAAACAGCTCCATTAAACTGGGCCCTGGTAGTTGGTAGAAAAAGTAGTCCTGCATAAATTGACCCTGCGGGGAACCGTGCACAAAACTACGGATCACATAACCATTTCAGCTGGTAACCTGTTTGTACATTTGAACACTTTTCATTGCGCATGGTAGCCGTTTGAGATAGGGAGTTCCTAGAAACCTACCTGGGTTCACGGGAGTGAACTTGTGTGCAGTCCAGTCTCTGGACGTCAGCTGATGTCTGGCTTGGAGTTTCTGCAACAAGACCTCCATGCTCCCTCCGAACTTGGTCTCACCAGACTGACCAGTTGGGGTCAAGAGTTCATCGGTCAGTCCGAGGATCTCCTCAGGCAGCTGGTCAAGTCCCCTTGACAGGTCTCTCAGAGCTGGGTGGGAGGGTGAAAATCAGAGAGGAGATTTTAAAAAAAACATATAACACATGTGCTTCAAGGAAATAAACGTTTATTCAATGAACCTCATTACAGGGTTGACAGATATGGCCAAAGCGCCATTCCATAATTCTCCACGCTTCTTAATCAACAACTTTGCTAAGTATTTTCTTCAATTCCATCTGTGCAACTCTTTTCTACATGAGTTTTTGTGGAGTCACTTTGTTTGATTCTTTATCTTTTGTAAGTAATGTTTGTGTTTTGGGCAGGACTCTTATCATGAAAGAGAAGGTGCTTGCCAGGGTGTTCTAATTGGCTGCATAATGCGCCCTCTCTGAGCACGTTTGGAGTATAGTTTATTCGTTGCCATTTGAACATTTGAACATATTGATGCATAATTTTGTTATAGCCACTCACTTGTTGGACCGGCGGTCATCAACTTGGCGAGCATTGGCAGATGGGCAAGTTTACCCTTGGCGAAGCGCTCGGTCGTCTCGCTCTTGTGAGAGTCCTTGAAGAAGACGTTGAAGAACTTGGGCGACATACCCTTCCAGTTGTAGTAGTTCCAGGTGTTGGGAGCGTTCATGCTGAACCACTCGAAGCCGGTAAAGTTGTAGAAGAAGTTTCCGAGGAATCCCCAGTTGAGTTCCTGGCCGAGGACGAGATCCTTGTCCCAGGTCCAGCCGCTTGGTGCAGCACCTTGGAGGAAAAAAGAGATACAAGTTCATAAGTTTCTGCAGAGGTTTTTGAAACTGACAAACAAAATTCTGTGCTGGGGAAGAAAACTGTTCAATTCATCATAACTTCTTCATAAGTTTTGAAAATGAAATTTTATTTTCATTGTTTGAACACTGCAGAATCAGGTTTAAGAAAAATCTGTATGTTGAAAACCTGTTTTTATTTTTTGTGTCCGGTAGAGGGTGGTATGTTCTCATCTGAACTAATAACTGTAAGTAAAATTTTTTGAAGTGAATTATCAAAAATTAGTTTCATTGTTTGAATACTTCAGAACTTTTTTTGTTGTTGCTATTCTCAGTGTTTTCATTCGCCATGACCTGGCGTATGGTGCATCACAGCCAAAACTTTAAGTTTGGAGAAAGTCGCGATTGAGCTAGTTTTTCAAACTGCCGTTTCGGAGAATGATTACTATTTATTTTAGATTTTTTGTAATACAAAAAGAAAGATGACTTCTTCAGTTGTACAGAACTGTCGATCAGTTTTCAGTCTTGCAACTGTTTGCTCAGCTATTAGTTCTGAAACACTTACGTCACTTGGTAAAAACACTAAAAAGACAAGACGCGCACAGAGTGCGTGTAAACACTTAACTACAACAGTTTAACAGATATACCACTTCCTGAAAATGCAGAAGTCGTACTACGTGTGTTCGGCACCATGCCAGTGTTTTGTGTATCAACTGTGATACATCACTTCGTGGGAACAATAAATGGCAAATCTAGTGATATGTGGTCATGCGAATTAGTGTAACTACGAAACTATTACGTGTAAGGTCCTGAAACTTGTAGCAAATGTTACAAACAATGAGTATAAATCTTCTGGTTTTTAACCCTACGTAAGTTCGTGGAGCGACCAATGATATATATTCATCTGAAATACTGTGGAAGTCGAGGAAAGAGCATTTAAAGTTCTTACAGATAACCGTCTTTATTTTGAATGCTGCAATCGAATCAAGCCAATTTGAAGATGCAAATATCTCTCACAAAATATGAACAGCTTTGCGTTGTTTCACTAAAATATGGGAACGAATTTATGCATTTCAAAAAATAGTGACGGCCCTTCCCCTTAAAATTACAACCACAAATAAAGTCAATATGCACAGGTTTTCAGTGACAAATATTGCAGCATTGTTTTTTTTATTTATTTCAAGATAAATCTTTGAAAACTCTTTTCACTTTAAATCTATGCACTATTTCAGTTCTATACTAATAAGAATAAATTTATAAAAAGATCGTTAACGAAGAAACAGGTCACAGCAATCATTTTAGATGTGTTAAATTAGTGAAACTACATCGGTTTTTTTTTCCAAAGAGTAAAGCCAGGCTCATACTCCACCTGAAAAGGAATGTGAAGCAAATATCCCAAGTTTTTGCCAACCAAGGTTGGAAAACTATGGGAAGCCATGAATGGAAAAAACAAAAACAGATAGCAACAGTTTTTAACAATGCTACACAAGTAATCAAAAATAGTGTTGAATTTGTTGGAAACAACACAACCAATCATGGGATGTATCTATCTTAAGAATATACCACAAAACATCTTCCTTAACTTTGACATTATTTCAGATGGAAATATTTCTCAGGAGAATTTGTACTGTTCAGTGAACTGGTCAGATTGAACCCACACTTTTTGTAAATATATACATTCTTTTAATTATCAAGTATCTTTATAACGCTAAAATATTTCAGAAATTACACGGTTTAAATTTAACTAGTACTTTGACGAGTCCCTGGAGACAAAATTATTTCAGTCTGCCAAATAAATAAAAAACATGTACTTCAGCTATTTTGTGAGGTTTGAAGAGACATCTTGTTTGAGTTGTGGTGGTTCTGAGCAGTTTCAACAACTCAACGTTTTCGCTCAGAATTAAGGGTTAAACCAAAAAAGTTACACATTTGAAACTAAATGGGCGAACAGAGAAGTGTATCTAGAAATCAACTGTTAAGATAAATATATTTGTTCATTTTTAAAATCACAAGTTAAAAATGATAGATCCCCAAACCATGATCTACATACTGAAGGCATAAGACATAGTAAATGTGTCACTGCAACAATCCTAAATTAATCAATTATGCCCAAGTTACGAAAGCATCAAAACAAAAAAGGTTATGTACCCGACAAAAGCAAACATGAGCAGAGCCAGAGGTACAATAAAAGCACAGTACGACAACACTGAGAGGAAAAGATTCGCAAACGGAAAGACAATCAACACAGCAACGGGGAACACAAGGAAACAAAGACCGAAGACAGCCAGGGACAAGGACAGCGCAAGGAAGAGGGCAACAGGTAGAAGGATAAACACGACCACACACAGGGTCATGACGAACGACAGAAAGAAGTAACCCAGGACCATGGGGGACATCAGGAGGGAGGCTACGGACAGAGACGAGGTACCGATCTCCGGGAGGCGTTTGAGGGCCAGTGAGGTTGTGAAGAGGATTGAGAGGAAGGGGAATTTGAGGTTCATACCGGGCAGGCAGGTGTCGTCGAAGAAGCGGCTGACGGACTCGAACACAGAGCCGATGCGGGGGATGGTGCCGTTGGCCAAGAGCCATCCGATAGGGTGCTTGAAAGAGGAAAGCTGTTGGAGAGGGAAAAAAAATAATACGTTGGCCAGCATCGATTCCGTTACAGATTTAAAAAATAAGAGTCAGCAGTTTGGAAAAATACCCAGAATGCTCTGAGCAAAAATTTCGTGAAGCTTGTTAACCACAAATAATTGCTCAGCACAGAAAAAAAATATTGCTTAGCAGAAACGGGTTACCAGCCGAAACGCAATGTAATTTATTTTGTTTGTGGCTGGTTCCCTGCCAATTTTTTGCTGAACAGCTTTATTAAATTGGGCACTCGTCAGTGGGCAGTGGAGCCAGCTGTTGTCATAAAGACGACATTGATGCTATGCAGACTGTGGTTAAGTTGTCCTACTGCTTAACAAAACTCAGCAGGAAACTAGGAACGAGTAATGCATATATCATGGAATATTGGCTAATAACCAATTCCTGTTAAGTATGGACTTTGTGTGCTAACCAGTGTTGACCCAAGAGGATCGTAACATTACCTCGCTGATGCCAGCATGGCAAGTCTTCAGGCCAGTCATGTTCAGGAAACGGACTTCATTGCCGTATTTCTGGACCAGTCTCTCCTTCATCATCACTCCGATGGTGTACGTGTAGGTGTTGTTATCAAATTTGGTCTTGTCCCCAACTTGCTGTAATGCAAAAAAAAGTACATCAAGAATATAGTCTGGGTAACAACATGAACTATATCAACTTGAAATTAGAAAAATTTGTTTATTTTCAGGGAACTTTCTGCAGAACCAAGGAGAGATGACAGCTCTGCTATAGGCTGGACTCTTAGGCTGGTACACAACTCAGCAAACCATTACTTTATACTTACCGGGGTCAGGGTGTCAAACTGTTGACTCAAGAATGGCTGCAACTTGAATTCCCGTCCAGCGGTGAAGATCTCGTCGGAGTTTGCGGTCATCAGCTCAGCGGAGCCATTTAAGATCGTCTTCATGCATTCCATCTTGCTGTCAGCGAGAACGCAACCCCAAGCGATGTCCTTGGTCTGTAGACAAGTGCAAGACGGATAATAAGATCAATCCAGCGGTTCGGGAAAAGAGAGCGAGGTTTGAATCTTGTCAAGGGAGGGCGAGACAGAATATTTACAACCGGGGGAAAAATACAAAATGGCCCGGGGATGTCAGAGTTCAAAATACCTACTGGACAAGTGGCATGAGAACTAGTAACTTTAGCATCAATTGGGCCAGTAACCCCAAAACTAAATAACTCCAGCAGTCTATAGTGTTTTTGTAACAACACAATATTTTTGTAAGAAGTTTACAAATGTAATTTTCAGCACTAGAAACAAATCTTTTAAGTGTGCTCAGCTACAAAGCCTGGTCTGTAAAACCTACAAATTTTTCTTGAAAACCCAACCCCAGAGATGCCAACATTGAATTCCCAAAAAGAGTAGCACCGCCGAGCACTGAAGTTTCAAGTTAGGCATACAACTCATCGAGCCGTAAAAAGAGGAATATTATGACATTTATGGTATAAACTAATACTTTCAGCGAAAATCGCTTATTGCAAAGCGGCCTTGCCTAAGAGGTCAAACAATTGTGAATTTTATTCAAAAAAAAAAAAAGTAAAAAAAAAATTTTTTTTTAAATGTATCGGACGCAATTTGCACTAGCTTGTGCATGAAGAGAACCTTTTCCACCTCAATTCAACAAAATGCTGTAGTTTCTGTCCCATTGTTTATTAAAATAGTAATGCTCACGTTTGCACAGAAAATAGTAAAACAAACTGACAAATGCTTCACACCACCTGACCACAGCAGGCCATCAAGTCTTCAAACGACTTCAGCAAGAGCAGTTTCGTCAACTGGCCTTTCCAACCAATTCTATTTCCACCACTGCATTCTTAACAACTTTTTTATCTACAGTTTTCATCAGGTCTTGGCCTTGATTGTGATCGATCAAATATTTTCTTTCTGTCACTTTTATTTTAGTTGATATGCAGCGATCGCGATGTTTCAAACAAACTCCACACCGTGACCGTCGCGCCCTAATAATAACTTGCGAATTACATTGCAGATAAAAGTTATCACAGTGTCTGTTTGCCGCCGCAATCCAAAGACGTGAAGCATTAGAAAAACTGCGGAACCAGTCTCTACAAAAGCGACTGTAGAATGTATGCTGTACAGGGAGCTTGTGGCTCTGTGTCATGATTGGTACCTCCTAAATAAACACAAAAACGTGTGTGAAATCGCCGCTCATCACTTTTAACCACGCGGCGGCAGTCAACATTTGTTATAGTTTTTTAATTTTATATTTTTAGGTTTAGTTTTTATCATGATACATTGTTTGTAAATACATATACACTGAGCGGCTCTGTTTATCGTATTTAACGGAAGTATTATCGTAGCGGCGTAGTCATGGCCCAAAATCGTGTTTGCTACGCCCAAATCGTGTATGTTGGTATCTCTGCAACCCCAATGTGAGGCCTGATTTGAGGCAGGATTTGGACCGAGGACCGAGGTAAAAGGCAGGGAAAGAAACCACTGAGCCAACGCGACTCCCAAACGACTAACAGGGTCAAGCGCGCAACTTCACGGGCAAAAGAAATCCACTCACGCTCTCGATCTCCTCGAACATTCCCTTGAATCTCCTGCATCCTTCGTACATCTGGACAGTGGTCACACAGAACCTAGCTGTGGGCTTGGGTACCAGCTTTTCAATGGTCTCCATGACGGTGAAGAAGGGCTTGGCATGGGGTTTGACGGTCTCGTCGATGTTGATGAAGATGTTGGACTCGTCCCTGAAGATGAGGTCGCGGCTGGGGCCGGTCAACGGGCAGCTGTACTCCTCGGAGCTGAAGAGCTTGAAGACACCGACGGACTTGCTATTGAGGGTCTGCAATTCAAGCAACAGAACAAGTTTTTTTGACACACAAATATCAGGGTTTGCCCGCAAGTTTTTCAGTGACTAGCCAGCAGGACCAGTTAGCTTGTCATTTTTCACTGGTCCCCCGGCTCTTTCACCTGTCCATATTTTATATTAAATGAGATGTTTCAACACTGAACTAGCCAGCCCGACTACTTAGAGTGAACTTTGACTGGTCCTCGGGTGTTTTAACTGGCATTTGGCCAGCGGACCACTGTTAAGGGAGAACGTCAAATGTAATAATAATAATAATGGGGTCTTCTATAGCGCCGGTATCCAGGAAAGTGGTCCAATAATACAGTTCCTCTGTGGATGTCTTCCAGTGGTAAACAAGCAAGGAAAGGTGAAAAGAGGGTGCTGGCTAATAAAAAAAAAAGCAGCAGAATAAGTAGTAGTTCAAATCTCCATGGAATTAGGCAGAATGTTCCTTAAAAATATTGTGTTTTCAAGGCTGTTTTGCAAACGTACAAGTTTATTGCTTGTGATCTTTCTGCTGGGGCTCGCTTTTCTTGCGTCCCTTTGACGGGACACATGGCGAAACGGTCACAGACGGAATTCCAAGCTTACCTGTACAGCCTGGCCAAGAATTTCCTGGATGACTCTCTTCAACTCGGTCTTCTTGGGGCTGATGTAGACGGTAGGCTGGGGCACCTTGCTGATGTGACAATCCTTGGTCTCCCACTCGGTCAAAGGCTGGCTACCAGACTTGCAGATGAGCTTGTATTGGGTCTCGGCTAGAAAGTCACAAGTAAAAAATAAAGTCAGGCCCTCGACCACACCTACGACCCATACTTCCCCCACGGTCTTGGCCTTGGTGCCCCATTCAAAATCTCCCAATAGTCCCAAATGACTTCAAGATTTCCGATGGAAGGAAACTTCACAAAATGAGGCTGGCCTCTCTGTGGACAAGCTTTAGACTGCAGTGCGAGAATGCTGGCCTAGTGGTCAATATACAATGTATCTGCTCTAGAAGGTGGAAGGTTAGGTGTTCGAATCCCACTTCGAGGCTCTTGTGGATTGTTTCCACAGAAAATGGGAAAGCAATGATTATACACCGCAATCACAGATCCTTGTCATTTGACTGGTGGAACACACGCCATGGGTCATCCTTGATTTTGCCATGTATACTGCCGTGGCGCTCCACACTCGGTCGCTTCGCAGAGTTGTTTCTAAAAGAAGAGTTTTCAGAGTGTGGGGTGGATGAATTTTTGTGTCTATTCTCCATGTCTAAAATTTCTAACGACAAGGATCTACGTGTGAGTTATAAAAAAAAAAAAATATTGAGTGCATTGGTGATATCTGGCTTTTCCATTTCACTTGGCTTTGCTGTGTGTAATGGAATAGTCCAGACATCACCTTGTGATTATATTCTGTGGCAATTCACAAATATGCATCCAATATTTATAAAGTATGCGACGGTGTTAGGCAAGACACAAATCAAATCTAATAACTACAAGTGCATCAGTTAAAAAACAATGATATAAAAAAATTTAAAAAAAATAATTCTTCATCATATGTTTTCTTCTAGTTAGAGTGGCCTTTAGCCTCGTTTGGGGGAACTTGCACTTAAAAAAATTAATTAATTCATAAAAAAGAAGAAGTTACAAACAAACACACCCATAACTGTGTCTTTTTTAATTTTGATCATTCTGGAGACAGCGACTTACATGGGTCCTCCAGGAGCATGCTCTTCACCGTCTTGTGGTCGACAAACACAACGTCTCCTCGGTTCTCCCTCAGGCAACGAACAGCGCCCTCAATGCTTCCGCGTGAGACAAGTTCCTCCCGCTCGCATCTCGCCTCCAGTGAGTAGGGGTAGGTGCCGTTCTTGTTGAAAGTTGTCTTGTTGAGAATATCTGGAAAGGGACGTGGATACGGTGTAAAACGGTGGCCAATCACAAATAATATCAATAATAATAACAGCATTTATAAAGCGCCACATATCCAATAAATTGCTGAAAGGCGCTGTACATAAAAAAATTAAACAGTAAACAATAAGAAAGCAAAACAAACGGTAAAAAGTTACAATTTTTTTCAGGCAAAACTTTTAAAAAGTACAGAAGGTACAATTCACAAAAAAAGCCTGAATCAATGAACCGTTGTCTTAGGTTAAGCTATCGAGCCCTTGCACCAACGTCACTGCTGTCTGCAACGCTCACCATTTTGGGAGTAAAATTGCACATTAAAAATTATATGGCAAGCTTGTTAACACTGCTTGGTGTACAACACAATACAACACTTTATATATGTGTACTGTTAAAGAGTTGGATTTTGGGATTTGGAACACTTTTTTATTTCTCTCTCCAGTTTTAAGATGTATAGAGTTATTTTCAGTTTTCAAATTTTAAAGTTCTAATTTCTCTTTTACTTGTTGAAATGTTTTACCTCATGTCATTCTCTGTTTGATTGTTTTCCCTAATTCGGCCATTAGCCGCAATGGAAAATGTCTCTAAAATGATTTCAATAAACCGATAACAAAACTAAAATTAAAATAAAAAAACACACGGGAACATTGACTCTCAAAATGGCTTTACCAAGATTGTCGTGATGACAACGTCAGGCGAATTGGGTCAATGCAACAATCCATTGAGCCTCTTCCATCGTAATGCAAGGAGACTGTAAGCGCCACGCTTTTTTTCCGATGCGTGGCGGCTGTTGTGATTGGTTTATTCATTTAGGGGCGGAGCTGAATGAATCGTTCTAATGGCTGTACAATAAGTATGTACAGTTTTGTACATTGGGCCGTTTTATGTTCGAATGTGAGTGAGACTCACAAGGTCCATCAATGCCTTAATAAGCATAAAAGTTTTTGTCGGAATCCCAAACTTCATCTAAATATAAAGCTGAATGAAAAAAATAAGAACCAGACTGTTTCCCTCACAGCCTCTACTGTTCACTTCATAGAGAGAAAAAAAATTGGGGTTGAACAAAGACAAATTGACTAGAGCAGGACTTGAACCTGCGACATGCCCGCAATCTACACAAGCCCGATGTTGGCGGTCTCCCTATTTTGTCAATATCTTTGTTCGAGGGGTAAAGATGGCGTCACAATGCTAATCCCAGACAGTTTATACACTAACCTGGCACACAGCTCTCTCTGAAGAACTCGGCGGCACTCTCCACAAAGTCTCCCTTTCGGGGGATGATACCCTGCTGGATGAGACTCCCGATTGGGGTCTTGAAGCTGGCGGTGCTGTTGGTGGCACTGTGGCAGGAGTACCGGTTTCTCATGTCGGTCCAGGTTTCGATGTCGGTGGTGAGACGGGCCACGGCAAGGGTGATGTTCTGCCATTCGCTGGGTGGAGTTTTCTGAGAAAAAGAAAAGAGAATTGAAGAGAAACATTTTAAATGCTGTAGTGGACTTTTTCATTGAATAAGTGCGTACTTTTAATTTGAGTTTCCTGTTACTGCATTGTTTTACTAAATTTCAACAATCTAAAATCTCTCAACTCTCACATTGCTTCTTAATAATAAATAATAATAATAACTAGTTTTTAAATAGCACTCTATCTTTGGGCTTGACCGCTCGACCACGAGTGCTGTTATCCACACACAACCATACCTTGGTCTGGACACTCTCGTATGCGACAGCGGTGAGGTTGAACTTGGTCTTAGCGACGTAGACATCCTCATCGCGTGTGATCATCACATCAGCGTGTCCTTGCTCGATCCTACAGAGTAAGATGGAAAAAAACGATCACCCAGATGCCGCGAGGAGTAGTCGAGCAGCTGTGCTGTGAGATCCGATTTACAGAGCTTCAAACATTTGCATCTTGCAATCAGGGAGATTTTGTACAGCAATCAGGGAAATATTTAGAATTATGTTTAATGCAATACAAAACAAGTTTCCACAATCAGGGAGATTTTCAAAACTGTTCATCAGAACATGGAAAGATTGGTTTATTTTAAGGATTTTTTTTGTGCATAATCAGGGAGAGTTGGCAGCAATCAGAGAGATGTTTAGAATTACATTTAGCGCAACACAAAACAAGTTTCCATAATCAGGGAGATTTTTCAAATTTGTTAACCTGAACTTGGAAAAATCGGGTTACTTTCAGGGACCTTTCTGCAGAATCCGGGAGAGTTTGCAACTCTGAATTTACATAAGAGAATACCCAAGGACAACGAAGAGAAAGAGCCCTTACCAGGCCATGCAGTGCTTGGGGGAGGTGGCCAAGGCACACGCCCATTCCTTTCTTGGCTTCAGGCCGTAGGTGAAGGTGTCGGCCATACGTGTGCACTTCTTCCATTCGCAGAGAGTGGACGTACAAAACCTTGGCAGCGAAAAAAATGTTTTCAAAACAAATGTTAACAAGGACAAACATTACAATGTTAAATCAGCATTACTCCTACCCCTCCAAATGTGTATGGCAAGAATATTCATCAGAAGTTTCTTATTAACAATGGTGTAAGACCATGGTTGTCTTTAAAATAAAATATGATTAAAAGTGATTTGGGCAAAACCCGTTAACTACAAGACTTTTTCTCAAGAAGAATGTCCTGCATTAAAGCTTGGATATCAATTTAACTACTCAAAACTGGGGCTTAAAGCAACAAATTGTGGTTTGAAAAAACGTGGGTCTGCCCCTCAAACTCATTATTATATCAAGTTTTAAAGAGATTTGGTCAAATTGCATCAGACTGGACAATGCAAGATCAACCTAGATTAAAGCAGATCAAAGCACTGACATCGGGCAAAGATGTCCTGCTCAAACCAAAATAACCTAAGCAAAACTTGATCAAGGCAGATCCGACTAGATTAAACCAGATCAAAACACATCAGGCACGGCATCACATCCTTATTAAAACCAAAAATAACTTGAGCGAAACTTGATCAAGCCAGATCAAACCAGTTTGTACCTGAGAGCATCTGCGGTCTTGGTCACTTTCTGGAAGAATGTGGGCGGTGTGGGGAACTCCCTCAACTTACGGACCGTCTCGATTTTCTTCTCCACAAAGCGAACCCACTGCTCCTCAACGGACAAGGTAATCTCCTCTGGGGTTGGGACAGGCTGGCGTGGTTCTGTATCGACAATAATTTTACAAAAATAGCTTCAAATAACAAAACAATGTCAAATTAAAAACTAAAAGAGGTGAGCCAAAATATATTGTTTTTAAGTGATACATCTCATGGGCCCAATTTCATAAAGCCTGTAAGCACAAACAATGCTAAGCACAGAAAAATATTTGGCTACCAGCAAACAGTCCATAAAGTTTACACTGTTGCGACTGGTACCCCACTAATTTTTTTGCTTAGCAAAGAAATGTGTTAAGCACTATTTTCTGCTAAACAGCTTTATGAAATTGGGCCTTGGGGTTCGGACAGGCTGGTGTGGTTCAGCATCAACAACAATTTTATTTTAAATAGCTTTTATTAAAAGAATAATATCAAATTAAAAACTTAAAGTGATGAGCATCAATGTATCCAATTTTTGAGTGATAGCATTATGTGTAAAAAATAATTTCTTCTAGTTTTCTAATAACAATAATAATAGCTTTGTAATCACACAAACTTATAAAGTGCACTTTTTAACATAAAATTATTACTTATGACTCTACAGAAAAAGATTCAACAAAACATTTTACTCAACAACAGAAATGTTAATAACTAAGTTTCTTAGTTTGAGCTTGAAATTGAGAGAGCGAATGTTTCTGATGTCGTTGGGGCAGATTGTTCCACAAGACTGGGAGTATCTTGCCTGCCAGGTAACGCCAAGGAATACATGATTTATACTACTTTTATTAAAACAAGGTGACATTGATTTTTACCTTGCTGTTCTGGGACAGGGTCCAAGCAAACAGTCCCACCGCATGGAGTGTTACAGCATTTCTTGTTGCCATCACAATGACCGTCAATTTCACAGACGGTTGAACAGACACCGAAAGTGAGTGTTTCTGGGTTGAGGGGGCAAGTGCCAACCTTGGTGTCTGGTTTGCCTAGCACATCCTCAAAGAAATCTGGCGTAAAAACAAAAAAACAAAAAAATTATATTCCTAATTAGAAAAATTAATGTATACATATATTGATTAAATATTAAGATGTCCACAAAAATAATATCTTATTTACCCATAAATAAGTGATTGGTTTTTGGTCATAATAAGTCTGAAAAAAACGTCTTTTTCTTACACCCATAGGCCTAATAAAAATCAGATTCGTTTGGGGCAAAAAATATGTGAAACCCAACTACCATTTTTTTCATGACCAAAAAAGCAGTTTGCCATATTGAGTGGGGAAAAAAGGCAGTCGGATTCATATCGTCAGCCCTTTAGCTGAGATAATCTTAATCCTTGATCCTCCCAACCATCTGGAGGATACAGGTTATCCGAAAACGAAAGGTTTGAGCCAAGATTTGGTACAAGGCAGGGTTCTGCCCAGGATTTCTTGAGTGGCGGGAAAAAGTTTCCCTGGAAACCATTGCAAGATGAATCAGTTACACGCTAAATCATATAAATAGACTCAAACCAGAGAAGTACTCAAATTTTATGGCTTTGGATACCATTTTTTGTTACTGGTAAATACACAATTTTACGTTTCGTTGAAGAAAATTGCAAATTTGATTAACAAAATTGGAAAATATGTGGTGGTCAGAAACAGAGAAAATTCTGCCAGTGGTGGTTGGGTAACCCTGAGTGCTGGGCGGGTTTTCCGGCACCGACCACTGTGGGCAGAACCCTGACAAGGGTGTCCAAATTTGTTGGAAATTTATAAACTAGGTGTCCAAATTGTTCACTTACAACACATTTAGATGTAAATGACAGATAAAACAAGGTGTCAAAACATAAAACAGGGTGTCCAAAAGACACCCAGACACCCCTCTTGCTAAGGTTATCATTATGGCAACTTATCATTAAATCAATCCGTCCTCTTCACTTGGCTCAAGAAGTGGGACAATTAAGTTTGAGACTAAGCATTTATGTAATTATTTAATTGTTTATTTATTTTGACAATCTTCCATATCCTGCCACCCCATTATTCACTCATTTTTAGTTTACCAACATGACCAAAAGGAATATCTCTTTTTTGAGTAAGTTATATTGTATTTTATTTCATGACATAACAAATGAAAAAGTGGTGACAGGATATGGAAAGGTTCCCATTTTTAGACCAACACTAGTAGTAGTATAGTACTAATATTTGAGAAGTTTGGGTAATTGGGTTAAAACTCAATATGAGGTCCATTAAAAACAAAAAATAGGCACGAGGCCTACAAAGCCCTACCCTAGCCGGGATAGGACACCGGTCTCCGGTTGAATGCAGTGCAGTGATGGGTCAACTTACCGGGGGCCGGCTAGCTCCACTACTGTCTGGTATCAAATCAGCTCAGCATAATTTATTTTGACATAAATAAATGGATGTGTTTTTTGACATAACGTATTAACTATATTCAGCATTATCTCCCCTACCTTTCCTCAGATCCGTACAAATGAGAGTTTTCTGACAATTTAACTACACTACCGTACTGACTTTCTAAAGTTTCAACAACTCGCGCGAGTAAGTAGAGTCACTCAGAGGGCGCCCTCATTTGATGAATCAAAATATTTACTAAATAGATCCACGCGACCAAAGTGCGAGTCGCAGCAGGTCAAAATAGTCAACTCCGTCAAAACTGTTACCTTAGGCCTACTAGTAAAATACTAGAACAGTTAGTAACACAATTGACAATTTTTCGGGGATTTGTTCCTTACACATTGGTTTTTTTTTTTTGGTGGCTCGAATTTGAGCCACCAAAACGAGTATTGCCATAATCTACAGGCCTAAAAGCCAACAACCAGAAGATAAATAAATAACAAAGATACAGAAAAAGCCTTATCAAAGTCTTTAAATACAAAATATTCTGGCTAGTTACCTGCGAAAGGCAGAGCCGTTGCGGCCACCACGAACGTCGCTAGCAGAAGGAGCTTCATCTTGGAGATGAGAGGGTGCGTTGCTGCGGTCAATCAAGACCGAACTCAAACTTCCCCTAAAAATTGTTTATGAAGGGGAGATCGGCGGCAGCGGCTCTTTATACACTGTCCCAGGGCCAGTCGAACGAAAATTCGACCAATGAGAGCCGCATTTAGAAAGTTTATTTTGTCCAAAATCACCCGATAGGTGAGTGTTGTCAGCGTGTGGTCTTGCACGTGGTACTTTTTCCCCATGGAAAAAATAAGGTTTGCTTTCCAAGTTGCTGTCCAATCATAATAGCGAAAGGACCACTCTGTGGTCCAATCAGGAGTCTCAGCACCATAAAATAATGAAACTATGATTGATGATTTGCATACAATGGATTTAGTTTCGACGGTGGGGGGGGGGGGAGGAGGAGGGGTGAACGAGTCATAATAAAGTTTAGGTTTTTCTCAGTAGTGCCGCGCTTGACGTGTTACGTAACACTTGTTTATTATGGAAGAGAAACAGGAACTTTTAATAATGATTTTCCAGAAAGCGAAGGCTGAACTGATGGCGTGTTGTTGCCATGTGCCGATGACTTTACTGCTGGCGTGAGGTTTTAGTCATGGTCAACAAAATTAGGCACACTCCGATTTCTGGGTTTTTCTATACTCATCGAAGAAAGCCTTTAAAAAAAACCTTTACAGAATTCGAGTTAAAAATCTGCGTCAAAACAAAATGTGGTTGTTAAACAGAATGTGTTACTCCATACACCAGAACACAATAACACACTGTGTGGATGAAATACGACTAATATCGAAACGGTATCGATACGGGGTTAGAGAAAAAGTGCGACAAAATGGGCTTAACACCACAATGGTTGTCCCTCCCGTCGGTATGCATAACCGGGGGGTAGGGGGCGGTGGGGGAGAGGGAAGCCTCCAGTTAGAACCCCTGCCCCTCCGTTGCCTCCCTCCAAATGAGACCCCCGCCTCCCCCCCCCCCCCCAAAAAAATGCGCAAAATAAATGGTTCGATACATTAATGAACATTAGGCCTACAGAATTGGTAAGAAAAAAATTGTAAAAATACTTTTGATCACAGATTTACATAAAACTTACACGGGTCTAATGATGATGATAGTAGAAAACATCCCTTGAAATATTTCTGTCTGAAATGCCATATTTGATGAGAAACGAATAAACTAATAATCCGATTGGAGTTTATCGCTCAGTGAGCGTTTTATTCATTTGTTGAATCTATATGATTTCATGCAAATGTGTAATCGGTTTTTCACTATTTTCTCGTGACCCAGATGGCCGATCGATCTCAAACTTCTACAGGTTTGTCAGTTTATGTATATGGTGGATTACATAAAGTGCTTACACTGCCAGCAACTATTTTGTTAGCAAAAACAAATTCTGTAATGTTCCTTAACAAGTATAGGCTATCATAACAATTATAAGAGTGGAAAGAAATTTTTACAGTTACCCATGTAATTGAAAACGGGTTGTTTCTAATTATTAAGTAACTTGAAAGTAAAGACAGTTGTAAAGATTTGAATAAATATATCAAGTAATAAACCACAAGGGACTGAAAACGACTGGGTGGATTTTTGGGTTGAACAAAGTCAATTTTTCTTTGTTCAACACAAAACGTTTTGAATAAATGTACCGGAAAGTTCACCGAAAACAGTTCCTAATTATTGGTTAGTGAAAACTGAAGTTTTATCATAACAGTTTTTTCTTCAATTAACTGGGTTGAACAAAGAACAATTGACTGGAGCGGGATTTGCACCTCCGAACTCTGGATTAACGTGCCGGCGCTCTATACCAACTGTCGAGCTGTCTTCCATTCTCCCTTATTTTTTTCTTCATCCGATTCCTTGTTGTCGATTGTTTGAAACTCGAAGGGCTCAAAATTACCCAAACATGCAGAGCGCGCATGACTCCTTCGCCACTTTTTTTTTTTTTTTTTTTTTTTTTTGCACTAGGGCTTTTTTAATAAGTCATAACACTGGCAAGTTTATAGGACCCTTGGAATAGAGTTATATAACACATAATATCAATAACAGACAGCCAGCAGGCGAAGGTGGCCTGCTGGGCCTCCCAACTGACAAATCATATGCAAGAACATGTGATGCGCCGCAGTAATTGCCAGTAATTGTCAACATCCATCTTTGCTTATCTTTAAAAATAATAGCTTTAGTTTGTTCAACATGGTTCAACATAAAAGAAATGCAGCTTTGAAAAACCCCCAAAACAGCAACAACAACAACAACAACAACAACAACAACAACAACAACAACAACAACAACAACAACAACAACAACAACAACAACAACAACAACAACAACAACAACAACAACAACAACAACAACAACAACAACAACAACAACAACAACAACAACAACAACAACAACAACAACAACAACAACAACAACAACAACAACAACAACAAACAACAAACAACAACAACAACAACAACAACAACAACAACAACAACAACAACAACAACAACAACAACAATATATATAGGACTATAAAAGAAAACGGCCAATCACAGCAAATTAGTTTGTACCACGAGTTTCTGTTTTCTTTTTCTTTAAACTACAGATGAACTTTAGCTGCCTCCTTTGGCTTCGAAGCCCTGACTATGTCGGGAATCGAACCCCCAAATAATGTTACAACAACCCAATTCCAACTGAGAGCCATTTTGGCGCTCGTTTCGTGACATGGAAACAATGCTGAACCGATTTCTTTATATAACTTCGATCCAGCGGTCGCATTTCCCTCAAGGTTGAACTCTAAACAAAGAATTAGGATGACCGATGAGGGAGGGGGAGGGGGGCATGTGGCCAAAACAGAGCTTAAAGGAACATAACAGAATTGGTAATTGTAAAATATACTTTTGATCACAGATTTACATAAAACTTACACGGTCTAATGAGGATGATAGTAGAAAACATCCCTTGAAATATTTCTGTCTGAAATGCCATATTATTTGATGAGAAATGAATAAACTAATTTTCCGATTGGAGTTTATCGCTCAGTGAGCGTTTTATTCATGTGTTGAACCTATAGTGATTTCATGCAAATGTGTATTCGTTTATGTATATGGTGGATTACATGAAGTGCTTACACTGCCAGCAACTGTTTTGTTAGCAAAAACCAATTCTGTAATGCTCCTTTAATATACTAACAACAAAGTGAAAACATCAAGGGCGGAAAAGACGTAATAAGACATGGGGGGGAAGTGGGCAGAGACAACATTTTGGGCTTTTGAGTGTATCGAAACATTATTTGGTACATATTTTCGCTCTCATTTGGGGCAAGGGGGAAGGGCCCCTTCCCACGACGGCTGTACACTACATGATCACAGGCATCATAAAAACGGGAGACCTAAATCTTACAACATAGGTGCGCAGTGGCGGTATGGTCGTACTAATGGACCAGATGATGCCAGGACGAGGAGACGGAACAGAAAGGACAAAATGGAAACAGAAAGGACAAAGGGAACAGAAAACGAGACAGGAATCGATTTTTTTTAATATTTATTTGGCCACCTGTTTCAATGAAGGCTGAGCTTACCTGGGGAAGCACGTGTGCTCCCCAGTTGTTTTGTGACGCCAGGATGAAGTTCAACCTTCCAATTATTATAAATTGACCATTAGACAAAATTAAAACACGTGACCCCACAACTAACTGAGACCTGGGACTCGTGGCGCCAGAACAATCTCTGCAGTCGTGAAGAACTTAATTTCAAAACTAATTATTTTGTTTTGTCATGTGACATTTTATAATTCAAATTTTGTGTAAAACCCAAACCAACACAATAAACGGGAGTACACACTTGGTTGTCATACAATGATACGTGTGTAGGAATGACCGCGTTGTTTTCCCCCGGAAGTTTTCTTTGCAGGGTTTCGCCCATCCCGTACTCATAACCCAATGGTATACTGTTCGTATAACATTAATTCTTTGTTTTTGCACCAAAGATGGCGTTGTAAATATATTTTTTTATTAACAACAATTAATATCTGATGTATATTCTTATTCCTCCCCCGTAGACTAATGGTAGAAAGGGTTCCTTAAAATATTTCTGCCTAAAATGATATCGTTTCTGAGAAACGAGTAAAACAGTAGTAATTATCGCGCGCGATAATTTGAAAAACAGAAAACACATAAGATCTCTTTTCATTATTTTCTCGTGACCTCGATGACCAATTGAGCTCAAACTTTCACAGGTTTGTTTGTTCATGCATATGTTTAATCACACAAAATGTGGACACTGATTTTGAGCTGTTACCAAAAGTGTACAATACCTTAAGGCGTGTACAAACACATCTTTACATCACGCAGGGGCTCTGAGAACAAGTAGACAAGCGGCGATTTATTTACTTATTTATTTATTAAATCTTTGGACATGAACGTTTAAAATAAAATTGTCCGGGTCAACACGAAAGTATAACAAAAGACCCCCAATAAAAAACACACAACCACAACAATTAACGAATAAACAAATACACAAACACCCCAACAAACAAACAAACAAACAAACAAACAAACAAACAAACAAACAAACAAACAAACAAACAAACAAACAAACAAACAAACAAACAAACAAACAAACAAACAAACAAACAAACAATACAAACAAAACAAACAAACAAACAAACAAACAAACAAACAAACAAACAAACAAACAAACAAACAAACAAACAAACAAACAAACAAACAAACAAACAAACAAACAAACAAACAAACAAACAAACAAACAAACAAACAAACAAACAAACAAACAAACAAACAAACAAACATGTCTTATTTTGAAATGAAACCGGCACGTTAATATTTCGTGAGTGTCATGTGGTTTTATTAAAAAATAATAAATTCGCTTCCAAGAACAAAAGTTCGCCTCTATCGTCCAGCTTCACCAAGGACGTAAAGTCTGGGGATTACGTAACGTGTTTGAGTCTCCCAGGGCACCATCTAGGGGGCCGCCAGTTTCCAGGGTCTAATATTATGGTGACGTAACACCCATGATACACACTTCCCTTGGATATAATTTGGGTTTATATAGTTACGTCACCGTTTTTCATTCGATCTCTAGAAGTTTCAAAAACAGACGCAGCAGCGGGCCTCAGAAGAAGGTCATCCAGTTGTAAAAACAGAAGTATAGACGAAGCTAAAAGCTGCCATGTTCGTTATATGGTATAGTCGGTGATAGCCACGCACAGCAATGCTAAAACCTAGAACTTTCCATGAGCATTTTTGAGATATGGCGGACTCCATACTTATGACACTATTAGGTTTGGGTAAATTTGTCTTAGTGTGTATACAACCAAACCAAACAGCGTCCACCATATCTCAAAAAGGCTAATTGCAACGTCACGGCCTGAAATTTTTCCCAAAAAAGGTTGAAAACTGTGGAAAGCCATAAATGCAAAGCAAAAGAACAGATAGCCACAGTTTGTAACAATGTTAGGCCTACACCCCCCAAAATAAAAAAAATACTGTTGAATTTGTTTGAAACAAAGCAATCGTTCATGGGATGTATTACTTTTTAATTGAAAGTTTGCACAAACGTTGAATTTGGTCGCAACATCTGTCAACAGGACAAAAAAAGGAGGGGGGGGGGTGAGCACGGGCGACTGTTCCTGCCACGGAACACCCCCCCCCCGGCAAAGAACAAAGATATGACGACAAGATATTGATGACAACATAAACCGTATACGATGTTGTGTTCACCTCTAGTAAAACTAAGGTATTTTTCTGTTTCTTCTAAAACGAAGGTTGCGGTTGAATTTAATGAAAATATCAAACACAAAAATTAATGTCCATGAAAAAACGACCTCCAGATGATAAAAGGCATTTATCAACTTCATGTACAGTACACCACACGTAAACAAACTATCATTGACCTTAATGCACATTCCCTGAAGTTCACCGTCTGGCAAATTAACACGCGTAAAAACAATGTGATTTTCCTGACCACTCTTTTTTGAACAATTTCATGGAAATCAGGGTCTATTTTTTTTAACGCGTAGGCAAATCGAGAGCTGCGCTCCTACCACACTCCCCATCACCCCTGCAAAGAATTAACACTCCATTCCGATATCATCAACTTGATAATAACTTTCATACGGAAGACGGTTGTTATTGTTTAAGCATCTGCAAAATTTATTCAATTAAAATACTCTATAATAAGCTCTAAAAATACATGAGACAATCTCTTCAAAAAGATATTGTGCACATTTTCCCCTTTATGCAATCACTTTGGTTGACCAAGTATTATCTATATTTTTTATAATCCAAGCATGACAACAACCACGGGTCGCATATATCTCCCATTTAAAAAAAACCATCAATAGTAAATGAATAAATAAAAATAACTAGAAATATTGGTGTTCGCAAATTGCAAACAATAACATGTACAAAAAGCAAAAAAAAAAAAAAAAAATCTCAAACAAGATTACATGGCCAAAAAGTAACAATTGTACCCATGGAAAATATGAAATATAAAGTATAAAATAAAAAAATCCCTTCGTGAATTTTTCGGCCAAAAAATTGGTTAGCGTCTCTTCCAAACTGACCATTTTCTAAAAGGTATTTGTAATTGTCAATCTTACCCGATGTTTATAAGTTAACTAGTCTCAATAAATGTAAATATGGCTGTTTAATTGAACATTAGTTGTCAACTATTAATTTGGTTGACCTTAATTGATCTCTATCTTGCAGCGACCATCTTGGTCTTGTTCCCAATGTGCACTATTGATGAATACTATACTCAGTGCACCAAAGGGAATTAGACTATTCTGCCCTGTTCTATTTCTGACCTCAGCTCGGTCAAGCTGAAGCTGATGGGTAAAACAAGATGGCTGCAACGCGACACAGGTCACAGGTCGGGTCATTTATAACTGGGAAGGAGATGCTAACCAACTTTTGTCATGGCATTACATGTGCTATCCCGACGCCAACTCCAGAACAATTCTATGCATTGCACTTCCTTCCTTTAAACCTCAAATATTAAAGGACGTGCATTTTGTGCTTGGTTCGCAGGGTTGATAAACTCTCGCATATTTACACTTTCGGGAATTTCAAATTCAAAAAGGTTAATCCACAACGTGGTTGAACCTTGCATGAGAGTTTTCATGTCAGGGAAACAAAATTGCGCAGTGGACGTGGCCAAGAATTTGAATATACAGCTACGGCTGCGACTGTTGCTAAGGACGTTGTAATACTTGTACGCATGATGACGCAGCGATCCAGCCATAGCCGTAGCCTACTAGTCTGAGGGCATTGCCACAAGAGGCATTTTTAAAGTCAACCTGGAGGCAACACGTTGCACTGCATTCAAAATGAGCCCTCCTGTGTAGCAGCACAGGAGACAATTTTATAACAGTATCTACCTTTCCCCAAGAAAAATTAAGTACACACTGAAATGGCATTGTGTTTTCTTCTTGCCTAGAACTGGTTGCCAGTAAATTGCCTCGTGTGATATGGCCAGAGTAGGTCAAAGGTTAGAATCGAATGCACCGAATTGTCATGGAATGCGCGACGAGATGGCACCTTTAATTAAACGGTAAACAACACACACTTAACAATGCAACAATTTTTATATTCAACCGCGTAGTCTCTCGCACGTGCGGCATATGAGAACAAGGATAACAAAACCTGCAAAAGCGACTGCAGAATAGACTAGCATTGTGCAATTTGTTCACACACATTAACGTTGACATTTAAAAAAGAAATTATTCCCGACGAGATCACTTAAGTATTGGCAAGGATAGATGTGAAATATAAGCTGCATAACTTTGCTCTATAATCGAACTTCCACTGACGTCACACGCGGCTACTGTCGGCCATTTTGGGAGTCAAACTGCATGTAAAGATAACAATGGGGAGCAGGAAACCTGAATCCCAAAATGGCTGAACTAAGATTTATTGTTGTGCTGACTTCCGGTGGATTGCCGCAATACAAATGAGGTTTAGGGCATTATACTGGAACATCCATTTTCTTTGTCTTCCATTGGACTCAATAATGTAACCAAACCGAGGCTGGAGTGACAAAAATAGTCTGGTGCCTCATAATGATTTGATAACTGAACTACTCTGTAGACTGGGACTGTGACTTGGACAACTACTTTGTAATAATAATTTATGTCCACACAACAAAACTTCAAGGTTAGATTAGGCAGACATAACAAATCAACAATTTCCCCTTTGCTACGTAGTGGTAAACAAAAACACAGAACTTGAATTGTTGTTTGTGCCCCAAGACTCCTCCCCCAAAACTATGACAAGGAGTTTTGGTGTCAAGGATGATTTTATCGTTGTCTGACAAAAACAAAGTGTGTTTTTCACATTTTTTAGGAATATGTCACAATAGGCTATCCTATTTACTCCAATAGTCCAATCCATTTTCTCTCCCATTGACCCATTCAAAATGCCTTATAACACCCCCCGGACTCTATCATTTCACAAAGCACTAAGATTCATCTCAAGATGAGTTGTTAATAACATCATAGTGATTTGTATTGTGATATCAGACTTTGCTTAGCAATTAAGACTGGTACACAACTTAAAGGGAACGTATACCTTTGGTTTTAATACTATATAAATGTAGATATGTACAATAAAACTAACCTGTGAAAATATCATTTCAAAAGGTGGTAGCGTTTTTGAGATATCGCAGAAAAGCCAGAGCGGTTATGTCCACGCAGGAAGAATAATCCGCAATTGGAACACTCAATCTGAGAAACGTTTCCATAACCACATTAATCCAAAGTGAAATGATTCTCTAAATGCTTTATACTATCGAAAGCTGCTGTACTTCTAACCAAGTAAGTTTTTATTGCCATTAATTTTACGAGTGATTATCAAGCGTATACCTTCCCTTTAAGATCAATCTAAGCCCTTTATGACCACAGCCCTGGGTTGATTGTTCCAGAGCACAAACAGCAATAAGAACTTACAAACATTCTTTTGTAACAAGAAGTTTTTTTCAAAAGGTTTTAGCTGCTACTATTGCAAATAAAAAGTGTTAAAATTCGTTTTGTTTTTGTTACAAAATAAAATTACCAAAATTGGTTATATGTACAAAAAATGGTTTGGGTTTACCATGGTAAGTTGGTTACATAAATAAACATAATGCTATGAATGGTGGCAAACTATACACTAAATTAATTAATAAAAAATGACATGATCATAACAGAGAATTAAACAAAATCCATCATGGAGATTTGGTTACAAATGAACACCCCTATTTTTCACTAAGCCACGCCCATAAAGGGGAAGTTCATATCATTGCATTGAATTTTTCAGCAAGCATCAATTTGTACTTTTTATCAAGAATATTGTAATGGGGGAAGCGGTGAATTAAGTCAAGCAATGATTTGAATATAGCCTGAACAAACCACACAGAGTGGCAGCCATCTTGTCTTTGTCCCTCCATACGTGGTCATGTGATCAAACCAAGGCCAGATAGAGAAATTGGTCTTAGCACACAGGGAACCAAACTTACTCCTGAGAATTCACAAAGAGTTGAAGTTGAGGCCATCCATAAAAATACTTTCCTCAAAGTCTCAGTTTGATTTACACTGGCTTGCATTGAACAAAAACAACATGGCTGCACTAGCATAAGGGCCTTTGAAACTCTCTTCAACAACAAACACAACCAAAGTAACTAGACAGCCATACAATCCACCCTCTAAGTAGGTCTGAGTTGAGGCTAAATTATTAAAAAGGTTTTTTTCTTCCACAATACACAACCTAAAACACTGGAATATGTTCACAAATTAAGTATTTTCTGGAAAGTACATCAATATTGACAGTTAATAGCCGCCATAGCGACTCCTGCGACATCAACCGAAAGGAAATTTTTTGATTAAAGCACCACTTTTGAATTGTGAACTAAAACTGTACAGTAACATTTTCAGTATGAAATAAACTACCTGAACAGAATCATAAATAACGCCCCCATGTGTAGTGAAGGGGGAAAACTTCACCATCACTTTCAATACCTAAGGAATGTGTGAGATTTTCAGACTGGTATACAAGTAGAGGTCACATATGCTGTTGGTTGTCCCAACTGTAGATGGACATCCCAACTATGGTTGGGACACACCAAGAGCTATTTAGGACAGTTAGCTTCACATGTCTGTTTGGTTATATATCTCCCCAAAATGTGAGTGTACTGAAGTTGGTACAGACCAACTATAGTTTGGACAAGTAGAGGTTATACACGCAAACATGATGGTTGTCCCAACTGTAGATGGATATCCCAACTAAGGTTGGGACACACCTGGAGCTATTAAGGATATGCCTATAATGTGAGTGTACTCAAGTTAGGACAGACCAACTATAACTGGGACAGTTACTCATGATGGGCATTACAAAGACGAGTTAAACCATGAATCATATACTAGCAGAAAAAAAGTACAGGCCAAAAAAAAAAGGGGGGGGAATTTACATATAGAGTAAGAAATGTGATGGAATTAAAAGAGTCTTACACTTCATTAACTACCTGAATAGTTTTTGTGTCAAAGATGATTTTAGTGAGAGAGGAACAGTTTGTGAAAGTGTTCCCCAAAACAGATGAATCTAACATTGACTCTGCAACTGCAGACTGTCCAAAAGAGAGGAAAGTTCCAGGCACAGCAAAAGTCTGTACACAGTTTTTTCACAACTGATAAACTGCACAACGAGAAAAATCAGCAGGCTCAACTTCATGGCACTGCTTACTGTAGAATTCTGCACTTAACGCCCTGCTGCGGCCCATACGCACGTTACAGGGCGTCGTAAGCGCAGAACTCTTTGGCAGCGCCATGCAATTGGGCCCTGACAGATCATCAGCTGAAAAGTTGCACGCTTGTAAACTGCATTTATAGCATGTCATCGTTTGCCCGGAAGGAGGAAGTAATGAAATGTTACCGGAAAAAGGGCGTAAGCAACTAATGTGCAAAAATTGTGTTTCAAGAAAACTGAGCGTGAAAGTTTGATCGGTTTTCTGCCATTCATAAGTCATTATAGGAACGATTAAATTCTGCATATGAGAATGGGAAAACATGTCTCTGGGGGTAATTCTATCAACAAAAATGTGACAGTAATGCCTTTTTTTTCAGGAGACATTTTATTGCTTACGGCCTTCTGTTACTGAAAAAAAACTTGACAGTGCATTCCAAGATGTATGACTATTGTTAGGAATTCCCTTTTTTCTCTACAGGGGGCAGGGTGTTTTATTAAAAAATGAAATAAAATAAACAAAATATCAACATCAGTCACTAAATATGCATACAGACAAACAGCCCAACATAAAACTCCGTGGTAATAATATCATAAATACTGAATATAAACGCATAATATATCAAGAAATAAAATATCCTACATATTTCGGTGTGCAAAAATATCTATTTGTCTTCTCATTTTGATGCGTTCTGTACACTTTAAACAAGCCCCTAATTTACAACCAGGGGGGATCAGTTAATCAATCAATTAATTAATTAATTAATTAATTAAATAATACTGGACACATTGAAACCTCGGTCAAAGGAAGCAAGTTATTCTACATATATACATATCCATGTTCGGGGGCCATCCATACTTGGTGGCGTATAGCGTATTTCAATTGGCCCGTTGTAACATGGTTTTTTTCTTTTATGTACAGGTTACAGGGCCACTTTATATTATAATAAAAGTGAACGGAGCTCAACTTGGAGATTATTTTGTGCGATTTGGAGAAAGCGCCTGGGTCTCTGCTACTTGGTCTTGACACTTGAACACAGAATGTAATATTTCAATACTTTGTAAACTTTACAAACATGGGATGGTGTACATTACTACCTTAGGGAGGAGAACATTGTCCTAAATCTCTGCATTTTTCTGGAAAAATCTTCTTCAGAATTTTCCCGACAATTTCTTGAAAACTTTCATCAAATTCGGCTTAAACTCGATTCACCTTAACACTGTTGTGTGTCCAAATTTCCTCAAGGATTCAACACGCTAACTTGAGAATCTGGCCTGGTGACCAGTCTTTTTTCTTTATTTTTTTTCTTTGATTCTATGCATTTTAATGTGTGTTATGCGCTCTTGATCTTTTTGTATGTAAAGGGCGCAATATAATTTGTTATTATTATTATTATTGTCATTGGGAAGCCCAAAGACTGACACCAACTGCATGACATTTCTAAAATGCTGACTTCTGGAGATAATTTTGAAAAGTTTAGTTTTTTTTTTCAAAATGAGTATTGTAGCTTCCAAAATTATGAAGAAGAAAAAAATAAAAGAAAAAAAATCAAGAAAAAAGGATCACACCACTCTTGCAGGTCAACTGAGGCGAGGTCTTCTGGACATGCCCTTGCTGGGCCAGACAGATACCATAATCATACCATACCATAATCCTTGATCTTTATCTTGGATTAGGATATCAGGAACCCAAAACAAATGTCAACTCATCCAGATCAAACAGGAGTACGTAGTTTACATTTGCTGTTTTCCTAAAATTAATGACTCCCCAGACGGTATTTATGTTTGATCTTTCTGATAAAATTTTGGTTGAGACACATTTACATAGGGTCATCAATACAAGCCGACCTGACTTCCTAGATGACCCCACTCTCATTGTATTTCATTTTAATTTTGGTATTGAACACAACAAATCGACTAGAGCGGGATTTGAACCGCGACCTTCAGACTATCATGCTAGCTCTCTACCAACTGAGCTATCTAGCCCTAATGTTGGCGGTCTCCCATTTTGTCAATATCTTTGTTAGGGTGCCAGTCAGAAGCCATCAACCTGGAACTGCTTATAGCAGATCACACCATTTTAAACGATACAACCTGGGGAAGTGGCAGAGAGGGATCACCTTAAGGGGATGCAACTTTTGGTTTCAATTATCAAGTCATAAACCACAAGGAAAAACAGATAGGTCGCAGGCTCAAATCCCACTCTGGTCAATTCTTCTTTGTTCAACCCAAAATTTACCCAGTCAGTTTCCCTTGTGATGTATTACTTAACATTGAATGTTGCTCCGAGACCACTGTTTTGATGTATGCTATTTACATGAGCAGAAAAATAAACCAAACGACCAACCAAAAACACAATTGCCCGATTGTAATGTCTGATCGGTGGCTAGCTTTCAAAGTTTCCACTCACACAAGAACAAGCCAGAGAAATTGTAAACACTTCGCCACACAAGTGCTAGGACAGTCACTGGTTTATCAAATAACAGAGAAAAGTTCTTTTGTCAGAAATGCTTTTTAAACATTCTTTTTTTGAAATAGAAAACTATTTGACAGTTTAACAAAGCTGGTTAATAGCAGAAAATACTGCTTTTTAAAGTTATTTGCTGAGCGGCAAATAGCAGGAAACCAGTGTAAACAACTCAACAACATAATATGTGTTTTGGCTGGTAACCTGATTCTGCTTTATAGCATAACGTTTCTGTGGTAAGCAAAAATGTCGCGGTCAAATTTGATAAGTTTGCCAACGAGTGTTTCAATGCAAGTTGAACATCAGTATGCACACCAACTTGCCTCCAGTTCAATGAATTTCAGCCTAGTGTTAACAATATGTGACTTTGGAACGGTTGGTGGTGGCAGCAGACTTAGGGAGCGTCTCAAAAAGTCGGGCACGTTCTCGGCGCGGAAGACGGTACCCGTAGGCATACGCTTGCAATCCAGTGGACGGCCAGAATGCTCTGCTAGATCGTGACATTGTGCCAAACTTCAGGAACAATCCTACATGAAAACATAATGCACGGTAGCATTATGAATATTCCAATGGATTGGCCTGGCGGTCCAACGACCGGTCCGTGAGCACGCGCTGAAATACTTATCCCATATTCAGACGTTCCTTACCATTCCGACTTTTGAGAAGCCCCCTTATCTAAATTTCCATTGTGTGCTTAGTTCTGAGAATGCCTGCATTTCTGTGAACAATGGATTTTCCTGGTTAGTCTGCTGCCACCTAGTGTCCCCAAAGGTCTCCCATTCTCCGGTACAAAGTATTTCAAAAATACCCAACGAGGACAAAAAAAATAAAAAAATCAAAGAGACCACTACACCTCAGACTTCCGTGTGTTTACAGGTTCGTCTTTCTAGCACTTCATCGTCCGATTCAATGACTGACATATCGATACCTCTCATCTCTCCTTGGTTACTGTCAGTGTCGTCAAAGTCATCGTCATGGAGGGCTGCTGCAGGGTTGGTGATGACACTGACAGGGTACTGGTTGTCATCGTAATCGCTGTAGGACATGTGGTCACCGTGTTTGGAGTGTAGCTTGAGACGGAGCTGCTTTACCTACATTGACGAAATCAAGCAAAGTGTTGAGTCTGTGGTCTAAGACTGGCATGGCATCAGACTCTCTCAAAATACCAATTTATAGCTTTCCCGTTTTGTCACCTTTATCATAAAATTTGTAATTATAAATCTTCAAAACGTCAAAGTATCAGATGAAGGTAGTTCTAGTCCAACAACCTTGATTAAAATGTAGTTAGTTGTATCCACCGGATAAATCAATTGCAATCTAAGCACCATTAACCGTACCGTTTTTGGCTTGCAGGCTTAGCACCAATTTTTCTGCAACACCGAATTAAAAATCCTGTATTAAATTAGCATTCAGTAGAGTACTGCTTGTGAGCATGTCAACCACCGAAAGTATATACTTCAAATAAAACTATCCCGCTGGTAAGTCAACATCCCATGTGAGCATCTTTTATTTGTGCAAAGTGTTTGGCTACCTGTGGCTCCCAACCTGTCATGTGTTTGTGTACCAATAATTGCTCATTTGATCGTTCAAGGGGATTTCTTACAAAAGAAAACTGATCATTCGGAGAGGACTTTGCAAAACATGTAAAAAGGCAAAGTCCAAGATTTTTAGTCTTTTCATTCATAAATTCTCGAGGCTCAACTAGCATTTCCTGTGGGCTTCTGGTATTCTTTGGCGCCGGTTCGTTGAGCGTGGCTCACAGTGGACTTACGTCATGCTTAGGAGCAGGATTACACATTGGGAAACAACAAGCCTGTTATCAAAAATGTGCAAAGCTGTTAATGAGCTTATTACAAAGACTAAACATGGCATCCCTCTTTGTGATAAAAAGACAAAGAGGTACACTCTTAGAAAAACATTCTCCCACCAATGTTAAAACGAAGAGACGCACAATGGAAAATCAGCAGGTTTCTGCTGGTGAAGACAGAAGAAGGGTGCGTGTTGTGATTCGTACTGTTTAGTGTGCTTCTGACCGATCTGCCAAACTTGGGCAACCTTGATAGATACAAATAATTTCAGCTTCTGAAAGGGAAACATACTTGATGGTGGGCTTGGGTGAGGTAAGGGAAGACGGGGGGAAGTCCGGTGTCACGTGTACGAACAAGACCGTGGGAAACTTTACCTCTGTGTTCAACTCGGATATTCTGTTGCGTAGTTCCTGCATGGCGTTCTCCGTGTCGGACTCACTCAAGGTTCGTTTGGTCAACAGCTCTTGGTTCTGGGCAACAGAAACAGAGCAATTCTAGTTGAAGGGATTCTTTTAGAGAAAGGGTGCTCCTAAAAGGAAAGCTGCTACAAACCATGTGCATTTTTGACAGATTTTCCCCCACATTTGTTATGACTATAAACGACAAAGGAAAATCAGTGTGACCAACTTAAGATACAAAAAGGATGAAAAAAGCCTGATTTTTCACTGTGTTTCACACATTCTCCTTTGCAAACCAAAACTGAATGTTGGCTCTAGAGGGCGCCCTAACAGACAGCATGCTCTAGGCACCTACATGTACCTATCATCAATGGTGCAACTAAGGGAATTGATGTTCGTTGGTAGTGTGGATTCCAAGACTGTATTTGGATTTTGACTTCAAAAAGTATAAAGAATTTATAACAAAAAAGTAATTTCAATAAGTTTTTCAACAACAAATCTCAAAGATGTTACAAAAAAATTTGCGGAAGGAAACTTTACAAACTCTAATTATAAGGAAAAGAATGTCGATGAAATGTATAAAAATAATACCAAGCATGGCAATATATTTCATAAAATTGTCAAATGTACGTCATGGAAACATAATGGAGCTAATTTGGAGGTAAGGGGAAAAAACCCACATGCAAGAAATAATATCTGAAATCTGTACAGGTCTATTCTGTGGAACACACTGTAGCGCCCTCTGTTGGTAGAGAAAGAACATGTAACAAACCAACTTTGGACAGCTACAAAACAGAGCTACAATGAACAATGCAGTTAGTAAACCAATACTGTAAAATGTGTTTATTCTTTGACAAGCTAGGGGGTCACTACATTCTGATGTACATATTGTACCCCTCTGGCATCATCAACATTTATTTGTGAAGATTTCCAAAATATAAAGTCTCACCAATCATGATTTTTGTTACTGGGAAAAACAAAACTGAAACCCAAATTTAATAACAACAGCCCAACGTGTGATTTGCAAGTTAATAAATGGTCAAAAACCTAGGGTTACAGGCTGTCTGCAACATGCACTTTACATATCGATGATGCCAGCGGAATGAATCCACGATTTAGTGACCCCTTAAGTTGTTAAGAATTGTTCTACTGACTAGTCCATCATGGGTTAAGCTATCCGTTCCAAGATTTACATGGATGGCATTTTGCAACATCAACTATTTACTTGTATTTTTTCTAACCCCAAAATGATTGGTATCCTGTGGTTTTCAAACAATTATCAATTGCACTGTTTGATTACCAGAAAGTATCACTGGTAACCGGCCTCCAAATTGGCTTTTTGCAATTGCTAACAGGAAACCAGTTTAAACCCCCCAAAAAGAAGATGTCACACATGTAGTTGATGCAACAATGACAACACTCTGCCGAGAAATCCCATTAATTTTCCTGGCTTCAATAAATAATGTTCAAGCATGGTGCATGTAACTCAAGAAAAAAAGAGCTTACTTCAAATAACTCTTACTGGAACTTTGAAGGATCTGAGTGAACTGTAAATTCACAAAATACATTACTTGATTGACAAAGTGACTGATGAAAATAATATTTCCTGCAAATATTGAGGACTTTTGTGTCAACACTAATGTCTCCTATGAATATAGAATAGAAAACAGCGTTAACAAAAATCAACATAAAATGCATGAAAACATTGCTATTTACTTACAAAATCAAGTCTAGTTGTTTTATTACTGAAGTAGGATTTGAAACTTTGCACGGGGGAAATACAATCTAGTAAGGTTTGTGGTACATGAGTAGGATTTGAAACTTTGCAAGGAGGAAATACAATCTAGTAAGGTTTGCAGTAATTCCATGTACATGAGGAAGATTTGAAACTTTGTATGTCAAAGATACACTCTAGTTAGGTTTACGGTAACAATATGTAAAGACCTCAGAGATTAAAGCGTACTTGGGGTTACATCAAACCTTACTAGAATCATCTCTTTTAGTCATTCTAATACTTAAAAAAAAGATTCTTTGTTGGTGTGTCCTTTTCAACGTAAAGAATTCCTTTGCTTCAACTGGATATCCTCTTTTGATCAGATTAAACATTCTTCAATTTGATTGGTCAATCAATTTTCATAACAGGCTCCTATTGGTCAGTGTTGTTATTATACTGAACCCTACTGGCCAATCATACCTGTATCTCCAGCTCTGCCATCTTTTGAGCCAGCTCAGCTAGGCAGGCGTTGGCCTCTGTCTCCCTTATTCTTATATTTAACAACTCTTCTTGACTCTAATAATGAGCAAAGGAGAAGAAAAAATATTCTTTTATTATACAAAGTCTTGACTATGGACAAATCATAACACAGATTTTACAAGGCTTATGTTACTGCTGTTTATATGCAATGAAATCATTGGGCCTGTAAGACCAGTGCCTGTCGTTATCCTTGTGGAAAAGACAGGGGACCAGTCTATCACCTGGTACTCACCTTGGCTTGCAGTTTACAGAGATCCTTATTCGTGACATTGAGGGCGCTCTGCAGCTCCTTCTCATGTCCCATGACCTTGTCCAACTCTGTCTTCATTTCCAGTCGTTCCTCCTCGCTGCGTCGGAATTGATTACTTGTGCATTGATTCTACCAGAGACAATGTTGGAGGAAAAAATTGAAATGGTCAAAAATACTTCATAAACTCAACTTATGTACCCAAAGTATTGCTGAGCAAAGTCAATAAATTGCTTTTGGTGGAGAGGACATGTTGAACTGTACAATGGATCTTAAATTGACAATACTACAATGGTGTGTCAGGGACGAAGTGGACAATGGACCTTATGCGGATGATGCCACTTGAGTAGGGCGCCCTCGGCTAGGGGTCAAAAGAAGGCAGCTCATTGGCCCATATTGTATGCCGCCTGAAAATACCTGTGCATTTTCCCGTGTCTTATCACAGGCCTGGAATTTCATCTTTGAGTGGGCAAGGCCATTTTCATTTTGCAAAGGACACCTCCATTGGAAAATCTTTACGTCTATTGGAAACTTTTGAAGGGGCGCCAAGACCAGTGGCAACAGAGGCCATGGCCTCCCTGGCCTCTATGTAATCCAGGCCTGTCATCGTCATTTTACCTCCGAGATGGTGGCAGGTGATGTTAATGCATTAGGTCCATATTGAGACAATGGTCAGTTCCCCACAAGCCAACCTCGCTGCCATGGCAGCGCACCTCTCATCACTAACCCCCGGGCGATTTCACAAAGAGCAAAAATTGATCTTAACTGTGTATCAATCCTAACTGTTAAGCAAAGTGTGATGTCACAATACAAAACATGATAGTGATACTGACAACTCATCTTAAGACGAATCTTAACGCTTTGTGAAATCGAGCGCTGGAAGGGTAGTGCTGAATAACAACGCTGATTGGCTAACCAAAATTATGCTCTGCTTGTTAAAAACTTTTGAACGCTTGTAGGCCCTTGTTGGGCGCTGTAGTACGTCTTTTTAAAAAATCCAAGTGTTTTGACGCATCCACTTCAAATGAATCATGTTTTTACATGGTCACCCTTAAACTGCGACAGATAAACGTATCACAAGATCAAAGAAAAATGAGAGGGTACCAGTTACTCTATGACTTGATGCCTCTTTTGATAGCGCGCTCTGCGTACGGCTCAGACACAGAATGGATCAACCAAAGGACTACTTATAATGTTCAAATGAATCATGTTTTTACATGGTCACCCTAAACTGCGACAGATAAACGTATCACAAGATCAAAGAAAAATGAGAGGGTACCAGTTACTCTATGACTTGATGCCTCTTTTGATAGCGCGCTCTGCATACGGCTCAGACACAGAATGGATCAACCAAAGGACTACTTATAATGTCCAATATATTTGGATATTTCAAAGTCACTCTTCCAGGGGTTAGGATCGAGCAAGGCATTCCATGGGAAAAAAATGGCGTGGCAAAATCGTTCACCACTGGGAACGAGGGGTTGCCCACAACATACCTGTGTTTCAAGCTCCATGACCCTTTGTTTAGCCTCTTTGAGTTGGGCCAAGGTCTCTGCTTCTCGTAATCGGACAGACATCAACTCTTCGGTCAGGGTCTGGACAGTCTGCTTGCTGTTGGTCTCTTTCCTTCGAGACGACGCCCTCTGAAGATGTTTCTGAAACAGAGACAGAAACAAGAGAGAGAGTGTGAGATACCGTCTGGGCTCAGTTTCATAGAGGTTTCCAGGTTACCAGCCAAAGTATATTATCACACATACCATCTGTGACTGGTTTCCTGCTTAGTTTTGCTCAGCAGAAAATTGTTCAGCACAATTTCAGCTTAGGCATAAAAAATAGGGCCCTGGATGTTCTTTTCAAGTGCAATATCTTTGAAAAATAATGAAAACAAAACCCACCCTGCTTTTTTTCTGTCTTTGGGCATCTTCAGGAGATACAAGATGGACTCTGAGACTGCATGCTGATTATGCCTTGGTTTATACCGGCCATAGGGGGCGGCTTGTATCAATTTGCAAATACCAGCCACAAATGGCTGCAAGATTTGACCTCCTTCCATTCAACCGAAAAAGATCAAACTAAAGGTCATGTCCTGAATTCACACTTTCCAATAGTTCCCCACGTTATTACACATTTCTATAACAAAGATATCTTCTGTTTCCGAATATTTTTACTGACAAAATTTGAGCCAAAAATTTGACACCATGAGCCATGTTGGGCATACGGTATTTAGTTATGTGCATGTCTTTGCAGAGCATTCAAGCGCACCGGATTTAAACTCCGATGTCTCTGATCAGCAGAGTGTGGGTTTGAGTCCCGGTCTTGACACTTTTGTCTCGAAGTAAGACACTTAGACAATGATTGCTTTGTCTTTCGGATGGGACTTGAAGCTGTAGGTCTCGTGTGTTGTTTAAAGCATGTAAAAGAACCCAGTTACACTAAGAAAAGGTTTGCCCTGGTGATTCTGGCAGTGGCTGCTGAATGCGCCACAGCACTTTATGGTGCTACATAAATCAGTCTCATAATTCAAAAACTTCAAAAAACCTGTTTTTATAAATATTTCTGGTAGACTACAAGCACCTCGAGTACCTCATTGTGCGATATATAAGATTATTATACAGAAATGAATGATCCCTAAAGGGTAAAATACTGCGTATTGTTTGCTGTATGCTGAACCATTAATGATAGTAATAACAACTGTGTTTATATAGCACTTAACACCCTCAGGAGAAAGTCTCTAAGCGCACAGAAGAACAAAAAAAGCAGAAACCCCAAACTACATGACTTGAATGGAACTGTTTTGAGACGAGTCTTGAAATGTGTGACGGTGGTAGCCTGTTGGATGTGAAGAGGGAGATTGTTTCATAAATAATAATAATAAATAAAATAACATTTGTATAGCGCTTTCCACAGGCGTTTCAAAGCGCTTTAGCATTGTCTGAAAAGATGTGTTTTTAACTGAGTCTTGAATGAGCTGATTGAGGATGAGTCACGGATGTGAAGAGGGAGCTTGTTCCAGCAAGTTGGTGCAGCTACTGAGAATGCTCTATCACCATAGCGGGTATTCGTGCGTGGACCATTGGAAAGTTGAAGATGAATGTTGGATGTTGATCGAAGGCTCATGGATGAAGAAGGCAACTTTTGTGAGATGAGACTATTGATGTATGTGGGAGCGAGGCCATATATTGCTTTGTAAACAGGGAGAAGGATTTTGAACTGAATCCGCTTGAGAACAGGTAGCCAGTGTAGAGAACGAAGAACCGGTGTAATATGTTCATAACGCTTTACTCTCATGACCATGCGTGCCGCAGTGTTTTGTACACGTTGAAGTGGGACGATGTGATTAGCTGGCAAGGCATACAATAAACTATTGCAATAGTCAAGATGGGATGTGGTGAGAGCATGGACGAGGCGCTCTGTTGATTTTACGTCAAGGTAGTTGCAGAGTTTCCCGATCTTATAAATACCAAAAGATGCTGCACGGCAAACATTGTGTGTGTGTTTATCCAACTGTAGGTGGCTGTCAAGAATGACCCCGAGGTCACGAGCTGACTCGGAGACGGTGACAGCATCACCACCAATGCTCATTGCTCATGATGTTCAGCAAACTGAAATCTATGTTCACCATATGCTTTTGATGGCAACAGTGGGAATAGACCGTTTTAAGTCTGGCGACGATGAGGTCACCATTGTGAAGAGGGAGTAGAATAAATAGCAAGACAAGTTCTCAGAAGAGCAATATCTAGAGGGCATAGTAGATATATACACAAGGCGCTACCGCAAACTGAATATATACATTGATACCTCATCATGCAATGCCTCAAATCCCATATAAGAGGGAGACTGTTCCACAAATGAGGTCCGACAAATTGAAAACTACATTCAGGATGTCTTTGTTTGCAGAACAGGGGTTTCTTGTAGGCATGAATGCAGTGAGCAGATTATTTAAGTAAATGGGACCAAGTCCATGAGGACATTGAAATGTTAGGAGGAGAATTTTGAAGATAATGCGAGAATAAAATAGGAAGCCAATGGCATGATTGCATAGCTGGAGTAATGGGTTCATGTTTTCTCAGAGTTTGCAGCAAGTCATTTTTAGCAAGTTCAAGTCAAGTCACAGGTCATATGGTCCAGTCATATGGTCCAGTCACAAGACATTTGGTCACAAGTCATGTCAAGTCAAGTCACAAGATATTTGGTCCAAACACAAGGCAAGTCACAAGCGCTATTTATCCCAGTCAGGGCAGACTTCGCTCGTGCCCAGCGCCTTTGCCTTATCAATTGCAGCCATGCGCATCAAGGCGCTGGGCACAAGCCAAAGGGCAGACCAGACTCGAAGTCGAAGGTCGAAGCCGCGAGCCGAACTAAGTCTGATAATGCAATGCCTAAATTTAAAAGTTTAAGAAGCTTTTGACTTGCGTTACTAACAAGTCATTTTTTGCAAGGCAAAGTTAAGTCACAAGTCAATGTTGAAAGTTACAAATCAAGTCACAAGTCAAAAAAATAGCGACTCGAGTCCAACTCATGTCCAAGTCGCATGACTCCAGTCAACAACTCTGTGTTTTCTTAACCGGGTATTGAGACAAGCCGCCGAGTTTTGAAATGACTTGGAAGTTATCGGAGCTGTGAGTCAGGCGATCCATAAATGAGACTATTGCAAGTAATCAAGGTGACAAATTACAAAAGCGTTGTTGTTTTATTGATGAAGTGGTTTTATTGATAAGCACCAATCTAAGAGTCGCTGAGTTTTGAATGACTTGAAGTTTTCAGCAGTTAGTCAGGCAATCGATAAAAGAGACTATCGCAAGTAATCAAGGTGACAATTACAAGAGCAGAGTTGTTTTATTGATGAACTGGTTTTATTGATAAAGCACCAATCTAAAATTGGGACTGTTCTCTACCTGCCAGTGTTCCTCCAGTTCATTCACCGTATGCCTCAGCTCCTTGAGGGCTAGATTGGCTTCGGCTTCTCGTAGTTTGACGGCGATGAGCTCGTCCTGTAGGGACTCCACGGAGTGCCCGGGTTCGTCTTGGAGCTTCTTATTGGCCTGGTAGTAGAGACAAGGAAACACAAAATAACAAATGAGAGGAGCAGTTTTGCATAAAAGATTTGCACTGACTTTGTTTGGTGAAAAACAAAAACAGCAGATGCCTCAAAGACTTGTGAGGTTTTTTCTTGTAATATCTGAAACAGCATAATTGCGAAAAAAAAGGAGAGAAAAATTGCTTTGAACTAAAGTTTGCAGCTGCTTTATTTTTTTAAGTTGCAAATCGATGGCCGACAGCAACTTCTGTGATCCTAAAATTTGGCATGACACAACAATGAAAACATCACACAATGAAAATGGAATGCATTGCTTTACACTGTATATATTTTTTATAACAAAATGAAGTTGCGATTTTGAACACAAAGGTCACGCAAAAATGATGGCAAATTGCAAAAAGGTTACAATGTATATCTCAACCATGCGTTTCCATAACTGAAAGATATCTTCTTTAATGAAAACCATTGACCCTTTAGAGACCAATAATTTCTGTACAATCATCACCATACGCCCAGACATTGCTAATCTTGGTGATTTTTTGACTTTGTCATTTTCAGGAAAAAAAATACAGGAAATGATGAAGAAAAGAAATATATGGGTTTGTTTTAGAATTGTAGATTCTTTGTTAAAATGGAAAATATTGGAAAATGTTAAATCAGACAATTACCTATACTTTGAGCATAGGTTGGTCAAATCTTGCAGCCATTTGCAGCCGCTATGGGCATTTTGGTACAAGCCGCTTGGGGCCGCTATGGTCTCTAAAGGGTTAAGCACTCAAATGATGAGATTTTACAAAATGACAGTTCACCCTCCCACACCACCCAATAAAAGGAGGGAATACAAGTTCATGTACTTCTTTGCAGAGATTGTTCTTTGTGATTGATTTAGCTTAGCAGCGCATATTTGTAGCACAGGTTGTATACTCCCCAGGGAGCTGAGATGGTTTAAGGAATGAAACTAATGGCCCAGTGACCAGGGGTAATAAGTGTGAAGCGCTTTGAGACGTCCTTCGGGTGTGTAAAGCGCTGTATAAAAACCTCCATATTTTTATTATTATTATTTGCACAAAAGAGCATTACCTTTTCTAGAGACTTGATGTCATCTTTGAGGTATTTGAGAGTTTCTGAGGACTCTGCCTCTCGTAGCCGGACAGCGATGAGTTCTTCTTGTAATGCCATGATGATACCTGCTGATTCTGGGTCTACTGGTTCAGTAGTATCGTTCCTTACCTAAATAGGAAGAAGTGTAATAACAAATAATATTAAACTAGAGTTCTTGTTTTGCTATTACAACAGTCTCTCTGCACTTGTAGAGGCAAACCGATGATGATACCTGCTGATTCTGGATCTACCGGTTCAGTTGTATTGTTCCTTACCTATAGAATTATAATAAAGGTGAAGAAGTGCAACAATAATTTCTTTATTTATTATTTTTCTTATGAGATATTGCTAACATCACAAGGCCAGACGGCCACTTCAAGGTGAGGGTTACACTTTACTGATTTGGACTGTCGACCCAAATCAATTGTCACCGGGACACTACTCCTGGGGCTGAAACAGGGTTACCCCCTACACAGTACATAAGGATGTAGGCATGGGTATCATCAACCAGGAGCCTGGCTGGTACAGCAGAATGCACTACCTTCCAAACTTTTAAGCAGCAATGATGGTTAAGTGCCTTGCTCAAGGGCACAAGTGTCATGACTGGGATTCAAACCCACACTCTGCTGCTGACAACACAAGAGCTTGGGTCCGGAAACTAGACCGTTCGGCCACGACACACCATAATGATCTTTAAACTATATAGAGTTCTTGTATAGCACATTATTATTACGAAAGTCTCTGTGCACTTCTAGAGGTCAAACGATGACGATACAAATTATATGTACTGCTGATTCATTATTATTGGTCCTTACCTACACGTATAGAGTAACAAAATAGAGGAAGAAGTATAATAACAATAATATCAAACTAGAGCTCTTGTATTGCGCATATTACAGAAGTCTCTTCTGAATGACGTCTACAGCACACTAGTCAAAAAGCTGAAAACAAACCCAAACCTCTTTACAGAGCCCACACCTCTTCCTAAACAAGATTAATACATGGTGTACTTCAAAGAATAATAATAATATTGTTTCCATCATGCAAAGCCTCAAATTTATGACAGACAGTTAATCCTCTAAAATAAAATCCTGACCCAACATCAATTACCTTTTAAAAACAAAAACCTAGCAGTGAAGAAGAGCACTATAGCAATGCGTAGCAGGCACAAACCTGTGCTTTTTCTTCTGACATTTTGGCTTGTGTTACATACCCATCTGTAACCATAACCCCTTTCAAACACTCTGAATCAATACAGCGTAGCTGCATGACAGCCTCCGAGACACAGCTGATCAAATTTCAGATATTTTTATTTATTGGTCTACATATCATATTTAAGAGTAAAGTGATTTCAAGAGTGTATGTTTCAACATCTAGAGTTGTATAATAATTTGTTTGTATAAAAACTGACTATTCTTGATAATACAGTAGAGCACAGCCACAATCATGGGTACACATTATTTGTGTGTCCATGTTATGAACAACAGTTTAAAAACCAGTGATGTAAACGTTATTTCATTGTTGTTTGAAAATTAATTAACCAACGCTGAGTGAATAAAAAGTAGAAAGTACTTGAGTTTGTCGAACACAAGATCTGCAAAGAGTTACTCAATACTTATGTGTCGTTCATTTGGTGTCTTTGTAACAAAAAGTGTACCCATGACTGACGCTGTGCACACTAGCGATTGCATTTTGCAGAATACAGCCGGCTGAAACACACATGTTGCCTCTGGTATACGTTTGGAAGGTCATAGACTATGCTGAATGAATGGCATGCAGTCTGACAGCATCTGGCACATTCCGGCCATGCATAAGTTCTGGGTTACATTTTGTCTGTGCTTGATTTGTTTTCATAAAAATAAAACACAAAGTTCATCTGGGTCTCCTATCTTCATGGAAAGATACCGATGAGATAAAAAGGCAATTTTTACTGGCAACCAAGCAGGTTGGATTTCAGGTACAATTTAAAAAACAGCTACTATTACTTAAAGGGAGGTTATACCTTTTGGTAATTACTCCAAAAAATTCATGAACATAAAAACTTTTCTTGGTATAGAAGCACTGCAGCTGTTGATAACATATAACAATTTGAGAAACAATTCCCTTCTAAGGAATGTGATTTTAGAGAAAGGGATTCAAAAACATTTCAATCCGAGAAACGTTTCTGCATGAAACATTTCTCAGATTGTGTATTCCAATTATGGATTACTCTTCCAGCGTGGACATAACCGCTCCAGGATTTCAACGATATCTCAAAAACGCTATCAGTACCACCTTTTGAAATGAAATTTTCACAGGTTAGTTTTATTGTATATATCTTCATTTATATATGATTAAAACAACTGAACGGTTCCTAAAACCAAAGGTTATACTTTGCCTTTAAAGGTAGAGTCAGAGATTGGTAAATACTCCAAAAATTAATGACCTTAAAGACTTGCTTGGTGAGACCATGGAGGAAGAACGCACTGCAGCTGTTTATAGTATAAACTATTTTGAGAAAAGATTCCCTTCAAAGTAATGTGGTTTGGAAAAATTTTCGCCCTAAAACATCAGAATCTGATATTCCTGAGGGTTGGTGTCCGTTTGGGAATGCTGTGGCCAGAGATGCGGTTGGTACCCGCTGTCACCTCGCTAAATGTGGATGGACTCAACGTTCTTGTCAGAATACCGTGACAGTCTTTCGCTGATTTCTCAGCAAGTAGAATCTGTATTCAGCTGACAATTTCACATGTGACTTTCATTGTACATTTCTTTACAATTTTGCCTATAAATCAGCTTTACAGTGACAAAAAAACAATCTATGACCCTACCATTAAAGGAGCAGTACCAGATTCTTGGTAGGGAGCATTAATCCCCTTTTTAAAGGAACACATTCTAACCCATGTCTGAAAATTTAAAACATGAGGGGAAATATCCCTGGGTTATTATTTCCATTTACGATGAATCAAAATTACACACAGAAATGAATTTGTGCGCAAATATATTTTCACAACATATTTTGGTTTGCTTTCTCACAAACACCACCCCTAATTTATTTAAATTTCCCCCCGGTTGGCTGTTTCTATGTTTTTGTTGAATGCTGCAGGATTGGCGTATCTGAAATTATTTCAAAACCATTCAGGTATTAAACAGTTCCCCGAACCCCCCTCCAAAAAAAATTCCCCAAAACAAACAAAAACAGAAACAGCAGACTTCTCACTTTAATCCCCGGATACTCCACTAAAACCCTGTTTAAACAAACCAATAACTCTCTCCAAACAAGCGCAACAGTAAGTGAGTTATATATGTGATAACCAAATCATCGATGGTTTTATGAATTCTTAGAACGGAATCTGACAAACTAAAGAAGGCAAGGGGAAGAAAAAAACACCGCACACATCTCAAGGTTAAATGAACGCAGCTGCTGTCAGCCATGGACCCATGGTGAGAAAAGAAAATCCAAAAAAGCCTTTTTCTTTTCTTTTGACGTACTGTTTTTGTTAACTGTTTGCTACAAACGCTTGCTTATTATTCTACCCTTGCTGTCTATTTTTAGTGGACGTGTTCCAGACTTAAGTGTGAAACGAAATTCAATATTCATAGCTTGAAACCGAATAACATCGTATGATCGCTTAGGAGTGCAGTCTGTACTTCACACCGTGGATAATGTTTAGCAGAAATAGTACGTCCTGTAAAAAAAAATGTATACTCAATCAGGGCGCAAAATTTTCTAAGAAATCCAACAAGACCCCAGGGGCTTGTAGCTCAATATTTTTACTGGACCAAATTTGTTTTTTACAAGACCAGAATTGCAATGAGAACAACCTCTCTACACAGTTAAACATTAACTGTTCTCAATTGAACAAGCACGACTCATTTGTCTTATGGCTAAGGGGCCGTTCAGAATAGTCAATGTTAAAAAATTCCGATTTGTTTTCAAAATTGTTCTGACCCTATCACCCTCCCACAATTTCAATTTTTAAATATTGAATGACTTAAAAGTATATTCTATACACTAAAGAACAAAGTAATACCTCAAATGATGCAGATATTTGCGATCAAATGCCTCCAACATCAGTAGTTTTCGATGGCTTTTCCTGGCTTTAAACAAACAACGATCTGGGCCAGCTGGGTATTTTTTTTCTTTTTTTTTTAAAACTATTTTTAAAAAATTTGTTTTTCCTTCTATTATTTTAAATTCAAAACTGAATTTCGATTTTCAGTTATTTCTTTTGACCCACCCACCCACAATTTTGACAACCAATCAAAAATTTTTAAACATTGACTATTCTGAATGGCCCTCAATACTCGACAGCATTAAACGATTGTCATCAGACTCAAAGTCAACATTATATTTTTCTAAAAAGAAACATTACAGAATTGGTTTTTGCTAACAAAACAGTTGCTGGCAGTGTAAGCACTTTATGTAATCCACCATATACATAAACTGACAAACCTGTACAAGTTTGGGATTGATCGGCCATCTGGGTCACGAGAAAATAGTGAAAAAAACGATTACACATTTGCATGAAATCATATAGGTTCAACAAATGAATAAAGCGCTCACTGAGCGATAAACTCCAATCGGAAAATTAGTTTATTCATTTCTCATCAAATATGGCATTTCCGACAGAAATATTTCAAGGGATGTTTTCTACTATCATCATCATTAGACCGTGTAAGTTTTATGTAAATCTGTAATCAAAAGTATATTTTACAAGTTTTTTTCTTACCAATTCTGTAATGTTCCTTTAAGATACAACACAATGAGATGCATGCATTATTGTCCAATTGAAAACAACACAAGACCATTGAGCCTGTCAAAACGTTGGGCGAAAAACACTGGACTTTGGTCCAGGTGAAATGGTTGTCCATGTCAAAACCACAAATAATTTTATGCAAATTTGGTTTGTGCATGTATGTCTACCATTCTGACAAATTGCTGTATAAAACTTAATAAAAATTACCAGTTATACTGAAAAAATATTTTTTTCCAAAATGCTGGCAGTTCTGAGAATTTTTTTTCCAAACAAGGTCGTTTTTTTGACTTGACAAATCAGCAGAAGTAAAATGAAGAAGCATATGAAAACCCTGGTAAAACATTAAGAAAAATTAATATTTGATATTAAGAAAACAACAACAACAAGACTTGAAGACAACTGAAGACATTCTGACAGGTTAGTTGTCTGGTATGTCCCTTGAGAACTGACGATTATAAAGGAATGCAGTCTTCCAAAATACAATGATATATCATAATGTATAGACCATGTGACCTGTGACATCACATGTTATAAGAGTCACAGAGCCTGGATTTCCTGCAGGCACGATTTGTACACAATCCAACAGAGGAAGACACTTTTTTGTGTGTGCTTGCAGGTACAAATCCCGCTCTAGTCAATTTTATTTTGCTCAACCCAAAATTTATGAAAACGTAAAATCTTATATTTTATGGAAAATGCAATGTTTGATTTTCATCAACTTTTGATATGAAGAAAAAGGGCACATCTCAAAACTTGTTCAGCTGTTATTTTTTATAACTATTGAATTAATGTGGAAATTATGAAGCGAAATGAAAAATTTCCCATATGACCAGTGTCGTATCTCACCTGCCAGGAAATGTCCTAAAATGTACAAGGTCAATCTTTGTGTAAACTTTGTAATTCACAGTTACATGGTCTTAAGTACCTGTAAAAAGCAGCGTAGCCAAGAGGGGGGGGGGGCCTGGGGGCACGTGCCCCCCCAAATTTCCAGTGCCCCTCCCCCAACGAAAAAAATGATAGTGCTCACAAAGATAAAAAGAAAAGGGAAAAAAGAGGAAAAACGCGTGTTTGTATAACCTAATGCCATGAACGAAATGCCAAGAATATAAGAGGATGGTGGCCCCCTGCAGCGTCCCCCTTCCAAAATTAAAAGCATCATCACCACCACTGACAAACCCACTCCCCCTGCCTGCCCCCCCACGCAAAAGTCTTGGCTTCACCGCTGCCTGTAATTCAAAAGACTTATTTACCCTTTCAAAATGAAATCGTTGGACCAACATTATAATGTGACGTCCCTCGCCAAAAACCAGGCACTTCTCGGAAATAGTGAAAAGGCATTAAAAGTGAGGACAACGGAAACCTCAGTCTTGTGGAATAATTTACCGGACCATATAAAACTTTCTCCATCACTGGCTTCATTCAAAACTTCCCCTCGAGGCTCACCTGATGAGGACTGCACAAACATTCCCCTCTACTGATTGTGCCATGAGCTCATCTTCAGATGAATATCGGGGCATTATCAATTCTCAATATTATCATCATTGATATCAAAGTGATGAGATTTCCTAAACATTGTGTAATTTGAAAAGCTCTTATTCTAATCGATTGGATGATCAAAATAAACCCAGTTTTTAGTTTTGGCTGGTTGTGCCCAGCTTTGGCATTGGGCGTCACATTTCGAGTCGGCCTTGAGAACAATTTGGTACCTGCGAAATTAGGTTAAATCACAGGTATAAACTATGCAGCATGCAAAATAATCAAAGTGTTGAGGTTTGATTCCTGATAAGATGTCCGCCCGGGTTAGTACATGAAATCTTTCTGGGAACAATTTCATTCAAGGTAGTATACAGGATTGGGTAGAGCTAACAGTGTTCATGTTTTGTGTGATCAATTTGCACGGAATTTGCATGGAATAACAAACCTGTGAAAATTTGGGCTTAATCCGTTTTGCGAGTAAGGAGAAAATAGTGAAAAACCATGCACAATTTTCAGCATGTAAACACATTGTCCTTAATTTTGGTTGTAACAACCAAAATCAGCAGTTGCTTTTTTTCTAGGCTTTCAGGTACAGCTTTCTCGAATATGACTTCATTTTCAGAGGGAAATATCTATAGAAAAATGATCTAGTATGAGATTAAATCACAGGTATAAATTATGCAGGATGAACGTTAGTTAGTCACACAAAGAAAGAAGCGAAGATGTAGGAGACTGCGATAATGACTTGACGACACATGTCTGGGTGGAGACTCAACACACCATGAAACTGCCGCATTTAAAAGCAACATGTGACTAGAGAATGAATAGTCCACACCGATGAGTAAGAGGGTGATGAGCAAATGAACCCCCCGGTTACCATGGATACAGGTTTTTATTATACATGCATTAAGTCCGGGTTGTCTGCACTGCTGTGGCAACACGACGACGAGCACGAACCAACCGCGGAGGCACGGATAAAACCTGTTCAATACGATTAGTGGCTACACGGTGTTTATTAACACTATGATTATTGCGACCGGCAGACTCATAATGGACATGCCGTGTAGCTTAATCCATTATCAAATATCAAGGTTACTTCTTATTCATCCAGTACAATTTCACTTGCCCTTTATTTTTTAAAATTGTTTATAATTTACTTTTGAAAAATTGAGAAAGAGTAAGACAATGTCATATCATTGCAAGTGACTCTTGGTGTCCATCCGTATTAACTGGTCCTTACTTTTTCAGAAAACCCCTCCAAATATTTTATGCTCAATCCTGCTCGTAATTTGTAAGTCAATATTGGCATGGATATGCATGGGGGGGGGGGCGCGTGTGGGTTTTTCCTGCACTTCTGGCTCTAAAGCTGGCACACATTGTACGTTGTGTGTGAGTGAACTCAACTTTCCCTCATTCCACCACTTACGAGCAATTCTTAAGACACAAATTGACATTTTCACAAAGAGAGCATGAATCCTTACAAAACGTAAGTCTAGAATTTCCCCGACTGTGAAACTCTTAAAGGTAAACTTGCTCGGTGCATTTCCATCTCATAACTGACGGAGGCCAAATTGTGTAAATTGGGCTTCCTTTACGGTGTAACACCGCATCACACTTTACGGATTGCCAACAACTAAATGTAGCTTGAGATATTTGTGGCCGGAGCTTTTGTATCGTACACTTTTAGTGACATACTGTGCACCAAATCAAACAGGAAAAATTGAGAGTACGATGTACTTTAAAAGGTTGTGCACAACTGCGCAATTATGAGTAATTTCCTGCAGTGTTGACTTATTTGCTAATGATTACCAACATCCATACCAGATCGAAAAAGGTAATTCTAAAAAGTCACAATGTGAGAGAGAAAAAGTGCAGAAAAGGCAGCCATCTCCTGCGCAGGAAAACTGTTAATGCAGCTGAGTTCTGGTGTTCTATTTTTGATTGTTAACGCCGAGTGTAACTTGATTACACCTGATGGTACAATTTTAAATAATGAACTTAACGTCAGGTCTTAAAATCTAAATTGAAAATCTAATTGGACGGTTGAATTAACTCTGATTAAGGCAAGACTCTCTTGTTGATTCCCGACCGTGGCTACCTAATCCCTTAGAGTGAGCTGCGGCCACTTCAAAGGGAAAATAATCAAAGTGTTGAGGTTTGATTCCTGATAAGATGTCCGCCCGGGTTAGTACATGAAATCTTTCTGAGAACAATTTCATTCAAGGTAGTATACAGGATTGGGTAGAGCTGACAGTGTTCATGTTTTGTGTGATCAATTTGCACAAAATAGCAAACCTGTGAAAATTTGGGCTTAATCCGTTGTGTGAGTCAGGAGAAAATAGTGAAAAACCATGCACAATTTTCAGCATGTAAACACATTGTCCTTAATTTTGGTTATAACAACCGAAATCAGCAGTTGCTTTTTTTTTAGGCTTTCAGGTACAGCTTTCTCGAATATGACTTCATTTCAGAGGGAAATATCTACAGAAAAATGATCTAGTATGAGCTTCATAAGCAGTAAGCTTTTAGACTTAAATTGAACAGTGGTGTTTTTTATCCTTGCCAATCCTATATAGTACCTTGAAGTGTTTTAAACATGCTTTTTACTCAGAAGTAACGGGAAAAATACAGCGCTGGGAACCGGTCAAATGTAAAGTATAAACTTACTGCCCTTATTGGCTGGTAAACCGCTTCTGCTAAGCTGAAAGTCTCAGCAAATTTACCTCCTGTACCATGTGAACAGCTTTACATATTAATTATTTAAAGCTTCTGATTACTGTTATGCGGATTATTATGCTAACCGAGAGCAGACATTTTGGTGTCAGGTGCCATTTTTAAAGCAATACACATAGTATGATTGGGGGTGGGGGTGGGGTGGTACAGTAGGTGGGGGTGGGGTATGAACATTATATTCATGCATATTAATAAACACACGCACGCACAATTGGGTAAGTACTACTTGGGGGATCTTTAAAAATAATACTCTACATATGACATTACAAATGTTGAAACTTTGGATGGTCCCTAAGTGTAGTTGTTGTTGTATTTCAAAATTTGTTGGATGTGCAAAATTGCGTTCATTTACACCAGACTGCCTCGTGCGTATTTTTTCAAGCAAAGCAAAACCCTTCCATTGGTAGCAGAACTCCTTTCTTAAATGGAGGGTGTACCTTTGGTAAATACTCCATAAATGAATGACCATAAAAACTTTCTTGGTAAGAAGCACTGCAGCTGTTCATAATGTATACAAATTTGAGAAACGATTCCCTTCATAAGGAATGTGGTTTTAGAGAGAGGGATTCAAAAACATTTCAATCTGAAAAACGTTTTTGCATGAAATGTTTCTCAGATTGTGTATTCCAATTACGGATTATTCTTTCTGCGTGGACATAACTGCCCCAGACTTTCGGCGATATCTCAAAAACGCTACCACCTTTCGAACTGAACTTTCACAGGTTAATTTTATTGTATATATCTACATTTATATAGGATTAAAACAATCGAACGGTTCCAAAAACCAAAGCTATACTTTGCCTTTAAGCTAAGCTGAACTGTGAAATAAGTAATTTGCTAAGCGGTGTTCTGTAAGCCCGATACATTTCTGCATGCTCTCTCTGTGTGGGGTTACACTGACATGTGACAAATCGGAAAATGGTGCTATTTACAATGCTTACAGTGCAAGGGGGTCAACAAGGGTCAGTATGGCATGATAGACTCATACCAAGACTAAATCTAGATGACTGCTTTGGTTTCACTCTTGGTGCGCACACAGGAGACCCTTGACACGAATAGCAAAACTAACTCTACATGACATTAATGGTTTTTTTTTTTTTTTTGGGGGGGGTACTTTTTTTCAATACACACAGAACTTTGACAAGTGCTGACTGGTTACAAAAACAGTGTTAGGAAAACGATGTGGTAACATGTTATTCAACAATGAACAAGTAGAAACTGAATTTGTTGATAGCTGCTCACATTGCCCCTGACACATGTAGGTCCTGTGCATGGCATGGTTCATTCATTGCAGTTAGAAGTTTCTTTCCAAAACCAAATAGCTTTAGTTCTTTTTAAGCAACTTCAGCCGATGGACTTTAACACTGTTGATCTCAAAATGTGTCCAGCATGATTACGCAATCTCAAAAAGACAGGGTCATTCTCAATGCCAATGTCCAAAACTCTGATGTCAAAATGAATATTGATTTTGTAATATTCACAGAAGTTGCAGTAAACAATTTGTTGAGAAGTTGTTATGTCAAATTTGCCTTAGCTTTCTTCACTTTAAGCATAAGTTAACAGAAACTGAAGCGCTTGCATTATTTTGATTAGCTCCATTGAATTCTGTTGATGAAGTTGAACGTATCACAGGACAACAAATACCCCCAAATGTTTGTTCGCCTTCGTGAAATTTTCTGCACATCTTTTGAATGAGCCATACCAACACAAACTGGTTAACTTCACACTAAACTTCTCCACCGACAAATCACAGTGCCATGACAAAAACGTGTTAATAGCACCACAATATTCACATGACCATTTTGTTGTTAATATAGTGAAGTTATGAACACACCACAACCATGAGGGAACGTGTATATATACACACACACACACACACACAGCGAGTTACCTTCCGCATAAACTCCTTGACTATCGCCTGGGCCCGCTGAAGTTTATCCATCGTCTGTTCATTGGGAATACAAACATTATTGTCAAAATACAGTAGGTCAGTTACTACAACGACACAAATAAGAAGAAAACAGTCAGTGAATGCACACTCCCAAGTCCATGCCAGAGGTAACAGTGTTCTGGTATTCTTGGGGAGAGCCTTGACTGCAGGTAATAACAGTCCTTGATCTTTTTACACTGCGATCCGTTCAGGCGTTTTGAGTGATGTATGTAGCTGACAGTGTTTAACCAAGCCTGCTGCTGACGGCACGTAAACGGCACAAAAGTCACATCGGTCTTGTGAAGAATTGAAAGTGCTGTTGACCTGTTGGCTGAAAGATCTGGCAAACCATGGATCGCACCGTATTACAACATACAGTTACTCCGATATCGTGAGGATTTCCAAATAAACTTTCCTCTCGATGTGTAAAATCCACTTCCAAAGTTAGTCATTTATTAACATACATATATATCTTAGACTTGTCGTGAAAAAACCCCTAAAACCGAAAGATGATTTGTCATAAATACTTGAAGGACGTAGGCGACCATCACACCATTCCATACAAGCTTCGATATTAACAGAACTAATTATGCCGAGTTCCACATGCAGAAATAATCCCCAGACAGATTACACACTCATGCAGATTCTTCAGGACAAGTGCATGTACAGTAATATGAAAGCAGCAGTGTAGGCGCACAAGCCAATACCGCTCTAATGAATTCCTGCCGAATCGAACAGTAGTCAAAGTAGAGGCTTTTCAGCAGAACTGTGACATTCCTCGTGTAGACACAACAGTGCTGATGGTCCACCATCAAGGTAGTAGGCCTCTCACCCCCCAAGTGTTTACAAACTGCATGACACCAGCTCTCTATACAAAAAGATGGGCTTCGGAATTCCAAGAGACTTTATACAGCCGAGTTCACGGACACGGATGACACCTTCAAAATCTATTTTAAAGAAACCCAAGTCGTAAGGCAGTACAGCTTTAAAGGATTAGCACAACCCAGCCTCTGATCGCTAAACCATTCCGGTTGGAAGGACTGGTCCCCCCAATGCTGTAAAGGGTATTACAACTGCAGGGGCAGAGCTATACAGTGAGAGAGTTAATACACGATGCATGCATATGCATGATGTGTGTCGGTGATACACCTGGTTGGGTACATTGTGATCAGAGTTGTGTCTGGCTCTCAGGAGAGTGTGTGTTCCACATCTCCTGCGGAGGAAAAAATTGTTTCTTGTCTGCTGGCTTGGTCGGCCGTAAAAACGTGCGACATGGTGTACGATTTTTAAATATTTGTTTTACATTGTCCAGTTGGTTAACTGCTCCTTCTTTTTTATTTAATACGTATAAATGGCTTCTTTGCCATTATTTTATACATTGATAAATACTGAAATACTCAAATTTGACCCTCAAGTCAAAGTATTTTACCATTTTCCAAGAATTTCATTTTCAACTTCAGTTAATATTTGTACCAACATGAAAATAACAAGCCTCTGAAAGTTTGATCTTGCGATATAAAAACTAGCAGTTTTACTCACTTCTCAAAAACTATATCAATTCAAGCAACAACAACAAAATGTTTGGAATTTTTTCCACCAAGACCATCTTTATACCTAAAGTTACGTGTCAATCTTTGAACATTTGTATTTTCGATCTAATTGTACACACTCTTTAAATCATGTTGAACATTAACTGCTGAAATTGCAAATGTTGCAAGTCCCTCCTGTATAGTTCAAGGGAATGAAGACTTTGGTATTATTACAAGCACATGTACCATCTGTTGTAGAATATTTTTCCAGACCGTTTTTATTAAAACCTTTGGAGCATGCTTTTCCCACAGCGCCTCTTGTCTGGGGAGAAAAAAAAGGGGGAATAACTTTTCTTTGGTTTATCTAATTTGTAGGGGAGGGAGGACCAATATAAATGAGAAGGTAAATTGTCTCAGGTCGGGAAATATACGGAGGCACTGGAGGCCTCTGTTGCCCCTGGTCTTGGCCTTGTTGCCCCTTCAAAAGTTCCACACAGACTTTAAGATTTCTTGACGACGGAAGTGCCCTTTGCAAAATGGAAATGGCCTTGCCCTCTCAAAGATGAAATTCCAGGCCTGTTTTCTAGAGTGATCAAGAAATGAGCTCCCCACATGTCCCCGGTAGAAGCGACAGGAAAGAAGAACATTAATTCAAACTGTACGTGTTTTTTGTATTCAGCTTAAAATTTGTTTTAATAACAACAAAAAAGATTTTTATATTTTCATTTTATTTGTTTTATTTTTAGAGAATGCTTTCTCTTCTTGCCTTAAAAAACAAGTGAAATAAGATTTGATTCAAACTCAATTTCACATACATGTATGACAGTTGGTAAAATTGATGGAGTACAAGACATGTATGGTGTGTAGGCTTTAATAAACTTGTTCAGGGCTATTTCATAACAATTTTGCTAAATTATATGAAGGGCCAAGACACCGGAAATTAGAGTTTTACAAGCCCAGTTTTACAGAGCTGCTTAAGCAGACAATAGTGCTTTAAAAATGTCTGCTAAGCAATAATTGTATTGTATTGTGTTTTATTTTATTCCGAAACTGGAACAGACCCCATAACCCTGGGGAGGGTAACAATATTATAATAATATAAACAATTAATGAAGAAGTCATACGGAAATGAGTGTTAACTTAGAACAAAAACATACATTGGTAAAGCCTTATCACACAGTATGATTTTCTTTTAAAACAGTAAATAAAAAGACATACTTGGCAATGCAATTAATTATAGCTTCATCAGGAGTGTCCATCAAAAACTTAAATCTATCTTCCCTATACCAAGAATTTCAAAGTCTTTGTATTGATTAATAATATAAACCAACATAATATTCCTAAGGTCGTTGTACAATGGGCAATCGGGCAGAAAATGGATTTCTGTTTCAACGTCAAGGTGACAATGCGGGCACATTCTTTGGCTTGATTCTAACCCAATATACCTTCCTTTTTCAATAAGTAGCTTGTGTGAAGAGCATCTGAAACGGGCCAAAGAATGGCGATAAGATAATAAGCAGGTAACCAGTCACAAACGGTACATATAATATTGTATTTGGGCTGGTAACCTTTTCCTGGTGAGCAAAAACTGTACTTTGCTAAGTTTTGTGCTTTTAAAAATCGGGCCAATATTAAAAAAACACGAACACCACATTTTTTTTGGAAGAAATGTTGGATATATCTCGGTGCAAACATGAACTATTTTACTGATGGCCAATGCAAACTGTAGTGAGGCAAGGCACGACGACGAGCAAATGCATGCACTGGTCACCGTGCTTTTAAGATGAATCTTGGAGGGTTTCTCCCAGACAGACAGACGCTGAATTTGATTATGCCTGACAACAGGTCAATACTAAGGGTTTTGATGATGATACAAACCTACATCCACATCTTTAATAATATAATGATTTATTCGTATGGGATGGCACAATAATTGTCTTAGTCATTTCTGCAAAAAGGGATATTAACATTTAGGTTATCAGGTTTTTAATCCAAGAAAAATCTGTCTTAAAAAGAAAAAAATGGGAAATTCTTTAAAGGTATTATACAGGATTGAGGTATAAAAAACATGATCATTGTTTAATTTTGGTCTGAAAGCTTACTAATTATCAAGTTCATACTAGAAACATTTTTCAGGGAAATATTTCCCATGAAATGAAGTCGTATTTGAGAAAACTGTATCTGAAAACCTAAAAAAAATGAATAATTATTTCGGTTGTTGCAAAGGACAATGTGATAATATGCTGAAAACTGTGTGTGGTTTTGAACTATTTTCTCCCGACTCACATAACGGATTGAGCCCATGCTTTCACAGGTTTATTATTTCATGTATGGTTGATCACACATGAAAACATGAGCACTGTCTGCAACTATTTTGTCAGCTAGACCAATCCTGTATAATACCTTTAAAATTCAGTGTTAAGTCAAAATTAAACCAAAAGAATATGTCAAGTCTGGATCTTACAATTTCAGAAAAAAGGGCTAAAAAATGTGCAAGAAGAAGAAATAAGACCCTTGATTTATTTATGCGTTTATTGCTATTTGTTTAGGTGTGGATGAACGTCCATGAACGTGTGGATGAACGTCCATGAACGTGTGGATGAAAGTTAAGGTAATTGATGTTAGCTGCATCTTTCAAATAAACTGAAGAATTGGGAAATCATTCTCTAAATGTCTTATTCACAAAAACAAAAAGTACTAACTAGAATTACCAAGCGATACAAATATTTTTGGACTTGATTCGAGACTTTTGAGAAGAAAGGTGTTGGACGAGTATAAACTAATAAATCTTTCTTTAACTGAAGAGGCTGATTGAGGGCCGTGATAGAACATTACGTAACAAATCAATGTTTAGTTTAGCTCCAATATGTGTTCAATTAAATCTAATTGACTTTATTCATTATGCATGAACACAGTAGGTGGTACAATTTATTATTGATTGTTGGCTCATATCCGTGTGCTCGAGGGACTTCGAGGAACTCGTTACATGTTAATTACCTTGGGGGATTGTTGTAGAGTGAACACACAATGTGTTTAAATGCATCAGTGCAGACCATGGATCAATTTCACACAGCCGAAGTAGGAAATGTTGCCTTACACTTTCCTGCTCAGCAAAAAGTGTGCAGGGTACCAGTCGCAGATAGTACATGCGGCATGGTATTTTGGCTGGTAACCTTATTCTGGTCAGCACAATTTTGATGTGCTTAGCTCAGACCTGATACTTCATGGGGGCAACGAAGGCAATTGCCTCTGTTGCCCCTGGTCATTGCCTTGGTGCCCCTTGAAACATTCCAATAGATATTTACAATCTCCTCATAGAGGTGCCCTTTACCAAGGAGAAAACGCCTTGGTGCCCTTGCCCTTTTAAAAGTATCAGGCCTGTTCAGCAGCTTAAGCAGCTCTATAAAGTTGGGCCCAAGGCACAATTCTACAAAGCTGTCAAATAAAAAATGGTGCTGAGCAAATTCTTCTGCTCAGCAAAAAGCAACAGGGAACCAGTCGAGATCAATACACATTACATGGCTGGTGACCCATTTCTGCTAAGCAAGATTTTTCCATGTTTTCTGCTAAGCAAGATTTTTCCATATCAAGCACTTTGTGAAACACCCTGTGTAAATGAATTAAGGATAATTTTGTGAACGGGCCCAATTTCATGGCTCTGCCTACACAGCTAGCGCAGAAATTTGGCACAGTAAACGGAGAATGGCGGAGAATGGTGATCGCAAGCACAGAATTCGGCGGTAAGCAGAGCCATGAAATTTGGCCCAGATCTTCCCTAGTGATTCTGCTGGTTTCCCTTCAATTTGCCCAATATCAATCAGTACTCCTTGCAAACACTACCACATTATAAACCTAATGTTCCTATTGACCAGCTGATGCCATCATTACAATAATCTTGGGTACACCATTAAGGTATTCATTGTCCCTGTTTGTTATACAGTGTAGTGGGCGCATTTTACTCCATGCGGCGTTAACACGCTCACCATAAATTTTATGCGAAAATTTGACACCCAAAAAGGCAAGCGTGGCATACAGTAGCCGCGTGTGACAAGAGGCCATAATAGTACATGTATTACCTCAAAATTTCTAAAATGTAATTTATATAAAGAACATGTATACCTGGGTTAGTGTACATGAAGTGTTAAGTCGTTATCATTCTTTGTGTACAGTAATGACTCACTGTCTGTATAATTATGAATACTTGTAAGTTTTAAATGTTTTAAATATCAGGCATGCTACTGTAGTTTGTTGAAAGTTGCAGAAAGTTCCGGGCACAGCAAGACCCATGCCTGGAATTACCAGGAGGCCACGGTGGCCAATGGCCTCTGTTGCCCCTGGTCTCAGCCTTGGTGCCCCTTCTGGTTCCCAGAGACTGTATGATTTTACAAAGAAAGTGCCCTTTGCAAAATGAAAATTGGCCTAGCCCTCTCAAAGATGAAATTCAAGGCCTGAAGACCTTGTACTGTGTTTTAAAATTTTCAATGGCTTAGATGAGATAAAAAAGATAACAAATAAAAATAAATAACAAGGAAAATTAGCTGATCAGCTGAAAAGTTGCAGGGTGAAATTATGTTTGATTTAAAAATCAAACCTTTCCTGTGATTTTGGAAATGAAAAAAGTAAATAATAAATGACTGGAGCATTTTTGTCCAGCTTCAGTCATTTCAGTTTTATAGAGAAAGGCAAACTGTAATAATCTGTACTCAATCAGCAGACACAGTGGGCTTAATCTTCCCGTGTGCAACCAATCAGCAATGCCAAGGTGAAAAGCCATCCCTGCTCTCTCCCTGACGTCAACCAATCGTAAACGTGGCGAGAGGGGATGACATCACAGCACACCAATCACACACATTGTGTGACAGAAGAGAGCGATGACATCATTGGCTCAAAATACTTTTGATTATCTGAACCGTGGTCTCTTCTCCCTAGTGAGCATGATTAGTTGATGGGGCGTAAAGCTTGAGCTTGCTCCAGGTGTTTTTCTGATCATTGGGTCTACAATTTGTGCACTTTACAAGCAGTATGGTAGTCATATAAAATTACATCTTGAGGCCAATTTCATAAACAGACATTTTCCGCTTAATACAGCGGCGCACCCGTGAGCAGAATTGTTATTTTATAACCACTGCTTACTGTAAGCAAAAGCAAAGCTCACCTTGTAAGCGAGTGAGTAATGCAACAGCGTAAAACCATTGCGATTCAGCACACGCACGGTGAAATCTTCTAGAAAGCTTGTGATATACGCTTTCGCTTACCATATTTTTCTGCTATGGTAAACATACAATTTAATTGCTTACTGGTAAACAGCTTTAGCCAATTAGCCATTTGCGATTTTGACTTGAATAATGTCTGGTACAATGACTTGCTTAGTCACAAGTTAACGCTTTATAAATCTGAATTCCTCACGATAGAGACAGTTGCTATGTCAAATGGTTAGGGGCAAGCTTCTGTAAAGCAAATTCCAGATGAGCAAACCATGGTACCATTGTGCCGAACACATTCATTCAAAATTGTGTTTGGGTTTTCGCCCTCTCTTGCCCTTAATCATGTGACATAGCAACTGTCTCATTAGTCTGAGGAATTCAGCTTTAAAGGAACATTACAGAATTGGTTTTTGCTAACAAAACAGTTGCTGGCAGTGTATAAGCACTTTATATAATCCACCATATACATAAACTGACAAACCTGTAGAAGTTTGAGATCGATCGGCCATCTGGGTCACGAGAAAATAGTGCAAAACTGATTACAAATTTGCATGTGTTATACAATGCATGAATAAAATGCTCATGAGCGATAAACTCCAATCGGAAATTAGTTTGATTTATTTCTCATCAAATATGGCATTTCAGACAGAAATATTTATAGGGATGTTTTCTACTATCATCATCATTAGACCGTTTAAGTTTTATGTAAATCTGTGATCAAAAGTATATTTTACAATTACCAATTCTGTAATGTTCCTTTAAGCAGTAAACTTTGACAAACCAATTCATTATTCAAATGTAATTCGCAAATGGCTAATTTGGCTCTGGTCATATCTCTACAATGGGAAAGGCCTGCTTTAATTCCAAAGTCATAAATCTATTTTGCAGCTCAAACACAAGCTAGCTGAACAAATTTATGCGGCACCAGTCACATGCAGGCCATGTACAGTGCATGATTTAAGTGACATTCTGGTTAGTCGCCTGTTTTCTTCTCGGCAAGATTTGTAAGTGCTTAGCAGCTTCGATTTAATTTTATAAAATATTGCACCCAAGTGCAGGAGAATGCTTCAACCGATCGTGTTGGTCAACTTCAAAGACCGTCAACCAATTTGTAAAAAGTACATGTGCGGTTACTTTTTACAGTCACGTTGCTTTGGGCAGTTCCACCGAACTATCAGTAAGCCCACATTGATTGCACAGCAATTGGTCTTTGTCCGAGTCGAACAAATAAGATTGTATTTCACGTATTTTGTAAAGAAAGCAGTGACATCATCGACCACAAATAGGTCGAGCGGTCAGAGCCTATTTTCTGGCTTATTAAGCGTCTGAAATAGACAGCTTTTACATGTAGGTGGCTACAAATCACACGCCTCTTTAGAAGTACACACGTAGAGGACAGGGATGAATAGAAATCTCCCCGCACCAATTTTCCACAACTCAACAACATCGTCTTCAACTTCAACCTCTCACACACGCCAAAACCCCACACAAGCAAAGACACAAAAACCGCCTCCCTTTTCGGCCGTACACGTATACTGTAGCCAGTGTACACTAATTTTATCCAACAATAAAATCTGGATTGTTTTGAGAAGATCATAGATTCCTCCCATCAGCTCCTCTGAGTTATTTTCATCTTTAGTATTTTTTCTCTTCTAGTAGCCCCTTTACCAAGAGTGGCTTTTAGCCTCAATTGGGGCAAACTTGTATTGACAAAATATAAATAAATAAATAAAATCATGAATGCATCTGCTGCTGGCACACATCTTTAATTATCAAGAAAATTCAATGCCAATGACATTGTCCCGAATGTTTAGATCCCTTTAACGCAATCTAAGTACTGACATAGAGGCTGGACAGGTTGGCTTCTTACTAATTGATTTTGCAAGGGTTTGGGGGGGGGGGTGAGAGAGATAGACCTGACCTTCATAAAAAAAAACCACACAGCTTCTCTGGACCCGATGCTTGGTGGCAAAGCCTTGGTTAAGTTTTCAAGATAAACAGTGCTGGTCTATTGAATGTGACAGTTCGAAATCCCGAAGCTCTCAATTAAATTTTTCTTTCAGGTCAGACAGATTAATTTATAATTTGTTTTTTAAACAGTCTGGCATTATGCGTCAGTGGATATTCACTCGATACTTCATCTGATCAAAATCTTAATTAGATTTTTTTCTCTGGGTTAGATTTTTTTTTTTTCCTTCTTTTTTTTCCTTCTTTTTATTCAGGACAGAGAACACAAAGTATTAGGCCTGGGGAGATGGTTTCTAAATAAAGAGTGTAGAATCTGTCTAGATTCTTCCACTCATGAAAAGGGCGATCGGTTTTATATTTAACAAAATATTCTTCTTTGTATTGAGTATTTCCATTTTATGCTGGAAAGGTTTTGGGATCAGGTTGGCTGAGTGGTCTCTTTCCGCCTGTCACCTCAATGGATTTCGGGTGTGTGGATTGGGTTTTCAGTCCCTACCTACTTAGATGGGTTTTTTCCCTATTTGGGTTTTTTCCCGCCGAATCTGAAACCGGACATTTTCTTCATTACAGCGTTAAGAGGGCCCCTTAGAATCATTACCGGAAAAACAGTTTCAAAAAGTGAACAAAAATATAGCCTATGAGAATTTAACGCATGTTCTGAAAACATCATCCAAGATTGAGCATTTTTGCAGGAAATTCAGATAATTTTGTTGAAGGGTATTATTTGTGGAATCATTGTTGATACGATTGTACCAAGTACTAATTGCTACAGTGCAAACTGAAGATTTGGAGAATGTCACTTTGTATGATTGAAATGTACATGTAGCCTCGTATGTCTATTATCATTATTATTCGTTACATTTCTGGCGATGAAACCAAGGATTCTGGGTTCTTTTACGTACACACACTACCAATGCTAGTACACTGGACCTACGGCTTAATGTCCAATCCGCATTGGACAACGCAATTGTGGTAAAGCATCTTGCTCAAGGACACAAGTGCCACGACCGGGACTTGAACCCACCCTCTTCTGACCAGAAATACCAGAGCTCGAGTCCGGTTCTCTTAACCACTCGACACGCCACAAAATTTTCCCTCAATGGGAATTAAGCCTGATGGCAAAAGGAGTTTCATGATAAAAAAACAAACCTCCTGAACTCAGGAATAAAAAGAACAACCCAGAAAATGTATCGGCCTGAATGCATGCAGACTTCACGCCGAGATCGTCCCTGATTGCGTCTCGCGATCTAGGGGCAACAGACAGTTCTTAATTTGACACGAACGAGCGGTTTAAGTCGGAGGATTTCTGTCACATTTTCATTAATTTTGGGGCATTTACAGCTGGGACACGATCAACGTGGAATAATAAACTTGAAACAGCTGATGAGCTCCTTCAGGCAAGGCGTTGCATTGATGGAACATGGAACACGATTTACATCAGGGTACCCCATGGGTTAAAAAAAAGATAAGGGGGAGGGAAGCAAAAATGTTGAAAAAATCCTCTGTAGCCACACGTTTGACACTATTAAAGTCTATGTATTTAAAGGGAGGGTATACCTTTGGTAATTTACTCCAAAAAAGGAATGACGATAAAAACTTATTTGGCAAGAAGCGCTGCAGCTGTTGATAATGTATAACATGTTGAGAAACGATTCCCTTCTAAGGAATGTTGTTTTAGAGAGAGAGATTTAAAAAAAAAAAGGTCACACTGAGAAAGTTTTTGCGCATTTAAACGTTTCTCAGATTGTGTATTCAAATTACGGATTATTGATTCCTGCGCGGACATAACCGCTCCAGATTTTTGATGATATCTCAAAAATGCCACCACCTTTTGAAACGAAACACTCACAGGCTAGTTTTATTGTGTATTGTCTACATTCATATAGGATTAAAACAATTAAACAGTTCCAAAAACCAAAGGTACACTTTGCCTTAAAGTTTAAGCTAAGATTGTACACAAGCTGGTGACACACTGTGCATGGGTTTTGTGGCAAATTGGACCCCACAAAGTTTTCCTTCGTTCGACTTGGACCCCACAGAGGAATTCTTAAGAAAAGGAAATCAAATAACAACAACAGCAGGACCCCACAAACCCAATCTGTAAGGCTGTGTGCACATGTAGGTGTGTGATCGCAATTTAAGACAAAGAAAGCAGAACTAAAAACAAAACCTTGGTTTTTTCAAAATTCCTCTCGCTAAAGATGGCAGAGGAAAACAACAGCCCCCTCGGGGTCCAAGGGTTTCAACAGAAAGGCGGATTTTGTTTTTTACAGACCTCTGTTACAATACACACACGGATTCCAGAACTGTATCTACACTCCAGTTTCTTGTCAACAACTGGGGCCTTCTCTCTGAGGAGGTGAGATGATGGCCACCGGTTAAGAGTAACCCACTTAGTGTTCCCTCACACTGTGAATCTGCTCTCGCCTCCAGGGGTTACCAACTCAAAAGACATTTTCCAATTCCTCGATGTAGGTCAGAAAAAAAAGAAAAACACTTCAAGCCGTTGAGAAGGAAAGAAGGAAACACAAGACAATCACAGAAAGGTTTCACAAGTCTACCTGACCAGTCTAACGGATACATATAAGGATGCGTCAACACTTTGCGTGTTCACGTGACTCAAGATGCTCTAAACAGTTCAGAAAAATAATTCTGCGGGTGGGCACGGACAGTTTTTCTTCTTCAGAATACCGAACCAAAGTGGTTAAGAAGCTGTCCGCAACTTGACATACAATTAAATGCAAACAACTTGAGATGACAGATTGTAGAATGATTTTCACTTTTTGAGACGTTTAAAAGCAAGCATTAATAGAACTGATCAGATTCAATCCAAATTTTTGTTTTGATTTTTAAAGATAAAAAACATCATTGTTTAATTTCAGTCTGAAAGCTTACTGACTATATTAAGTTCATACAACAACCATCTGTTTTCTGTGAAACATTTCCCTCTGAAATGAAGTCATTTTCGAGAAAACTGTACTTGAAAACCTAAAAAAAAAAAAAAAAAGCAACAGCTGATTTTAGTTGTTACAATCCAAATTAAGGACAATATGCTTACATGCTGAAAATTGTGCATGATTTTTTCATGATTTTCTCCTGTCTCCCGACTCAATGGATTAAGCCCAAATTTTCACAGATGTATTTCATGTATATGGTTGATCACACAAAACATGAACACTGTCCATGACTATTTTGTCAGCTCTACCAATTCTGTAGAATACATTTAATGGATGCACTAATTTATTGATAAGGGTTTAATTATATTTGAACCTGAGCTGCGTACTTGTTTCGATGCCTTCAAGTCATTTTGACTCAGTACTATCTCTTCACTTGTTAACCCTCCTACTGTCAGTGACTCTTGGCAACATTTTCCAGTGAGTTGACCAACCATTTGAAACCATTCGACTGCCAAGGTTGTGTACGGTGGCACAACTGTGCACAGAAGTAACTGTGTACTGTGTACATGCATTCCCTCATGGTATCATATTGCAGGCTGGCATAGTTGATCTATCATTCAAAACCACAGTGAATGGTATTGAATGGTCAGACAGCAAGAGGGTTAATGCTTGAAAATACTAAGGTCAAAGCTTCAAATTCCGCTCTAGTCAATTTTTCTTTGTTCAACCCAAAATTAATTAAAGGTGATCCCTGTCCTGCAGCTGCCCAGGTTGTATCTCCAGGTTGTATCGTAAACTTGTGTGCGATCCCTGGTTGTATGGCAGTTACAGGTAGAATGGCTTCTGACTGGCACCACCGAGCAACGACATTGACAAAATGGGGAGACCGCGAACATAAGGGCTAGATAGCTCAGCTGGTAGAGCGCCAGAACGCTAATTCAGAGGTTGGAGGTTCAAAGCCTGCTCTATTCATATTTGGGTTGTACAAATAAAAATTGCGAGACCAAAGACATAAGGGCTAGATAGCTCAATTGGTAGAGCGCTGCCATTTTTAAAAACTGTCTAATACTCCGTCAACAACGAGTGCACTATGTTACCGTTTGTACCATTAAAATGATAATATACTTGCACACCGTTACAAGACGCCCAATTATTTGCATACACTGTAGATAGCTAAGCTTGTATAGCACCGGCATTTAAAAAAACTGCCTAATACTCTGGATGTTACCGTTTGTACCAAATACAAACTGACCAGGTAGCTCAGTTGGTAGAGTGCCGGCATAGTAACTCAGAGGTCGCAGGTTCAACCCCTGCTCTATTCATATTTGGGTTGAACAAATATAAATTGGGAAACCACCAACATTACAGCTCGATAGCTCAGTTGGTAAAGCGCCGCCATTTTTAAAAACTGCCTAATACTCCGTCAACAACGAGTGCACTATCTTACCGTTTGTACCCAAATACAAACTGACCGGTGCTATCCATTAAAATTATAATATAGGCCTACTTGCACACCGTTGCAAGACGCCCAATTATTTGCATACGCTGTGTGCATTAAATACGGATATTAAATTACACTCATAACAACCCCGATGACATTACAGATTATAAAGCAATGTTGACCTATGAACGTTTTTTTTGCGGAGAAGTAGTCCCAAGGATTTTGCCGTTAATTGATTGTACGGGGGCATGGTAGGATTACCGCCACTTTTTTCCTTCTCTCTCCTTGAGGACCTGAAGACTTGAGACGCTAGTCTGGTATCGCTGATACTGGTGTGTATTTTGAGAGAAACTGGGATGATGGATGACATCGAGAACGTCATTGTCTGTGAAAACTGTGCTTGATTTTTATATTTGTAATATTCAATGTATTTTGCAGAGTATTAGGATTTTGATATTGTTCTTTAAAGACACTGGACACCTTTGGTAATTGTCAAAGACCAGTCTTCTCACTTGGTGTATCTCAACATATGCACAAAATAACAAACCTGTGAAAATTTGAACTCAATTGGTCATCGAAGTTGCGAGATAATAATGGAAGAAAAAACACCCTTGTCACAAGAAGTTGTGCGCTTTCAGATGCTTGATTTTGAGACCTCACGCTTGAGGTCTCAAAATCAACTCAAATATTTTACTTCTTTCTCAAAAGGGAGGTAAACAGAGGAAACCCTTTCTCACAATGTTTTATACTATCAACAGCCCTCCATTGCTCGTTACCAAGTAAGTTTTTATGCTAACAATTATTTTGAGTAATTACCAATAGTGTCCAGTGCCTTTAAAACAAATTGTAGACTCATTATGTATCTTCAATGTTTATACATATTTTTATGATGGCTGTAAGCGGCAGTCCATTACTGTTGATTATAAAAAATTAAAAAAACTAAGGAACCTGGTAATTACTCAAAAAATGGATGACCATAAAAACTTACTTGGTAAAGAGCACCTAGAGAGCTGCTGATAGTATAAAACATTGTGAGAAAGGACCCCCTTTGCAGTGATGTAGTTTTTTTAAAAGAGGTAACTTCACAAAAAATCAGAAAAACAAATATATAGTAAATACTTTTTTTTGTAAAAATTGTGAATCTTGAATTTCATGAATATGAAGACAAGAGACAATTAAAATGTGAAACAAATAATATCTTGTTTTCAAGATAACATTCTTAGGCTCGTAGATTTGTATGAACATTGTACACAATGTATTTCAAATGTACAGTATACTGTCACCCCCACCGAGATACATGGATTAAAATGTTAAGCCAGTGTGCACTAGCTGATGATGTACAAGTAGAGCGCCCTCTTGTGTTCAAATCAAAGTGAACCACATTGAATGAAAATTAATATGCTTGTAGGATGTTATAAATGTGTTGTCTAAGTTCACTACACACTAATCCATTGTGCCATTTTTATTAACTTTCACTGGTAATGAGGGATTGGACAAAAAAAGTAAGTCCATTTCAAACAGAGAATGTCAAAATCCAATAATTAAGAACAGCACATTTACATGTGGCCTCACGACACGTTACTAATGACGACGAGAGAGGCACGATACATGTACTTGACCCTCGGGAAAAAAAAGTAGGAACATTACATTGAGTACAAGGGCTCACCTATACATGTACGTATGGTATAGGTTTCTATAGGCTTTTTAGGTTATGCAATAACAATTTCCGATGGCAAAAAAAAAAACAATAAAAAAAACCATAAATCAGATTAAAGTAGGAAGGATAACATGTTCGACAAATGTTTACGAAAGCGTCACAGTTTTGACTTCCTGCAGTCACAAAGTGTTTGTGATCAGCAGAGTGTGGGTTCGAGTCCCGGTCTTGACACTTGTGTCCTTGAGTGAGATACTTCACCACAATTGCTTTGTCCTCCGGATGGGGCATTACGCTGGAGGTCCCGTTTGCTAGGATTGGCAGTGCACGTGCAAAAAAAAAGAACACGTATCGTGGAAGAGTAGGGGTTAACCCTGGTGTTTCTGGTTCACACAGCAAGCTCCCTTGTTTACAGGTTCTTCCGACTTGCAGGCTAAAGTGATTAAGATTACTTATGAGGCATCCTTGGTTTCATCACCAGAAATATATATTTATAATAATAATACTAAAGTGTACACAACTCAACGGAAAAAAACCTGTAAAATCTAACATTTTGTTAGGATTTTATTAAACCAACTTCTTGCCAAAGCACTGTATACGCAGAAACTTCAAGCCTGTTACGATAATTGTATACTGCCCTCTTGTGTTGGCTACTACGCAGTTGCCAGGTGGGCAGCCATATTGAAGTGTGCTCTTGAACTGAGAGCTTTGAACATGACCGATGATTACAAACAACTACAGAAGTGTCTTTTATCTACATTTATTAACTATAAATAACAGAGCCCTAAGAGAAAAATCCACAGGAATCTCTGGTGGAACTTGAATCCACAACTGTCCGAATGGTACGGTAGATGTCTATAAATCACAAGACCATCAAGCTGGCTTAGTTCCCTCATAATTAGCAGTGGGTATAAAATTAAGTACAAACAGTTTACAGGGTAGGGTCATACTTTGGCAAAGACCCTGAACAAAAATTGTGTAATATTTGTCCGAATACCTACTTGTTACACATGTTATGGTAATGGTAGTAAGCATCATGCGAAATTGTTTTGTCTATAGTACCCCCGCTGATTAGAAATCAATAAAGGTATATTGAAAAAATTTGAATCTCAGCGGTGACTTTTGGCGATTCAATTATCCGTGGTGTCCGTTTGTGAATGCTGCCGCCACAGATGTGGTTGGTCCCCGCTGTCACCGATAAACATGGAGGGATTCAACGCTCTAAATGAAAATTGGCTCGTGATATCGTCACTACCCAGGCGATCCCGACACAATGAATGAATGAAATGAAAATACTGTGACAATTTTTTGCTGTTTTCTCAACAAGCCGACATTGTATTCAGCTGAAAATTTCACAGGTCACTTTTATTGTATCTCTATTTGTTAATTCGGCCAATAAATCAGCATTATGACGACAAAAACCAATAGGATGACCCTACCTTTAAATAATTGAAATATTTTTGGCTCTTAGGGCGGTGAGTAGAGGACAGAGCAGGCTCAAGGAAGAGGACAGAGTAACAACAATACTGACCTTATCTCGTAGATCACTGATGACCGTCTGGGCCCCTTCCAGCTGCTTGGCTGCCTCCTTGTTCTGGTTCTTGATAGACTCCAGCTCCTTCTTGATCATGTAGCCGTCTTCCGCCTCCTGGGCCCGCTGGAGTTGACCCTGGATCAGTCTGTCTGCCAGCACTTCATTCTCCTCCTCAAGGACTTGGATTCTCCGCAGGAGGAGTCGGTTTTCCGTCCGTAATCTCTGAAATAGTGACCATTTTACTGTTTAGTTTCTTCTATGTCAAGTAATAAACCACAAGGGAAACTGACTGGGTAAATTTCAAATGGTTTGGGGTTGAACAAAGAAAAATTGACTAGAGAGGGATTTGAACCAACGACCTCCGGAAATGTGCCGGCGCTCTACCAACTGAGCTATCTAGCCCTATGTTGGCGGTCTCCCTATTTTGTCAATATCTTTGTTCGGGATGCCAGTCAGAAGCCATGCAACCGTTAACTGCCGTGTAGCCAGGGATCACACCCAAGTTTACGATACAACCTGGGAAGCAGCAGCCACGGGATCACCTTGAGGGGATGCGACTTTTTTAATTTAAATGTCAAGTAATGAACCACAAGGGAAACTGACTGGGTAAATAGTTTCTTCTATCATAGGAAAAACATTGATATAATGGGGGGCCTTTTCCAAACCTAGACTCAGCCTGAAAATTTTTGCATCAAACGAAGCCCGGAACCAGAGCCTGAGCCAGAGCCTAAGCCGTGTTTTGGAAAATGCCCATAATGTAGAAGTCTGGATGGCACAAGCATAAACAGCGCCCTCAACTGATTCAGTTTAGAGCTATCTGTACTCTGAAGGATACAGCCAAAGGACTATGCAAGTCCGATCTTGGCCCAACTTCATACAGCTGCTTTTAAAGCATATATAAATTTGCTATGCCCAGAAAAATCTTGCTCAGCATAAATATGTCACCAGCTAAAAGACCATGCCATGAACATTGCAATTGATTTGATCCCGTCTAATTTTTGCTTAGCACATGCATTTGTTAAGCAATATTCTGCTGAACAGATTTCTGACCTCGGGCTCTGCTGGGGACAGACTTCAACACAAAACAACATTAAAGGCAGTGGATACTTTGGGTAATTACTCAAGAAATACATTGCCATAAAAACTTACTTGGTACGGAGCACCTGAGAGCTGCTGAAAACATTAAGACAAACGACTCCCTCTGAAGTAATGTAGTTTCAGAGAAAGAGGTAATTTTTTCACTAAGATATTTGAATCTGAGAAAGGCTTCAGGCATAAAACCTTCCTCAGTCATTTGAAAGCACACAACCTTATGCAACAAGGGTGTTTTTTCTTTCATTATTTTCTTGGAACTTAATTTGATGACAGGTTTGTTATTTTATGCATATGTTGGGATACACCAAGTGAGGATAGTAGTCTTTGACAATTACCAAAGGTATACTGTGCCTTTAAAGTGACAAAAGATGTTATTATTCTACCATCTCTCACCCGCATTTCAATTTGGTCTTCATTCTCCTTTGTCTTGAAGGCAAGATAATCTTTCTCTAATCTGTAGGGAAAAAAAACAATCAAACCGCTTTATTTAATCAGTGACAGCTTTCAAAAACAAATACTTTTGTTTGCTTGTTTGTTTGTTTGTTTGTTTGCAGGGGGATAATTAGCTACAGGAACATGTTTAGAATGATTTCATTTATATCTCATTACATTTGACATTTGTCTGGCTGTCTTCAACATCATTCTTCAGCAGAAGACGATCAGCGCACCTGCTCAAAATGTCGGGTAAAACATCCGGTTCTTTTCAGTGCTTTTTTTTTATTATCATTTTTTGTTGTTGAGATAACGCCCAACATCACAAGGCCGGATGCCAATTCAAGATGAGAGCCATACTTAAATGGCATGTTGCCTTAGATTGGCCGCTTTGGGCTATGAAAAAAGCATTTGAAAGCATTCGTTATGAAATGAATATGGTTGGAAAGATTTTTTAAAAGTAGAATACAATGATCCACACAAACATGCCACAAAAATTGTGTGATTTTCCTTTTACTTTGTGAACACGGTCCGCAATTTTTGTGGAGTCAGAAATTTGGTTCTACAAAATGGCAGACTGTGTTAGTTCAATATGGCTCATCAGGCCGGTGTTTAGATCCGGTTTCATTCGCATTGAACGACTGAGAATATTTCTATTCCCCCTGGACAGGATGCCAATTCATTGCCAGTTACTACCCAGCTCTCGCCGGTACCCATTTGCACTCCTGGGCAGAGAGAAGCAATCATGATAAGGTGCCTTTCTCAAGGACACAAGTGTCGCGACTGACCAGGCCAGGATTCGAACCCACATTCTGTAAATTACAGAACTTGAGTCCACCGCCCTAGGCTGCCCGGCCACGACACCCCCTTAATATATTACACACGCACATGCACTGTAGTTAAAACCTTCTAAGAAAAATGGCGACTCACTTTTTCATTTTCTTGGTGTTGTACTTGACTTGATAGGCTGTCATCATCAGCACCTCCGGCTCGGCTTCATGAAGTTTGGGCGCAATTTTCTGTAATAACTGAGCAGATTGCAAAAAAAAAAATGGTTTTGATTATGCGTATAAAACCATCAGGCCACGATAAAGGCTGACATTTAGAAAGTGGAAAATTTAATTGTTCGCATAATGCAGTCTGTCTGCGTCTACACTGTGGTTGTGCAGCAAACCGTAACGGGGATTTTTTTTCCGCCTGACTGCTCGCTTGTGAGAATAAATTGCAGTGTTAACGTTAAAAGCCTCTACCACTTGGTGGTTGCTCAAACCAAAATTACATCCACTTGCATACAGCCGCTTAATGTGACAGCAACTTTGTGACAGGCAAAGTAAACCTTTGGTTTTTGGAACAGTTCGATTGTTGTAATCCCATTCAAATGTATATATATATTCACAATGAAACTAACCTGTGAAAATTTCATTTCAAAAGGTGGTAGTGTTTTTGAGATATTGTTGAATATGGAGAAGCTATGTTCATGCAGGAAGAATAATCCGTAGTTGGAATGCACAATCTGAGAAATGTTTCATGCAGGAAATGATTCTCAGATTGAAATGTTTTGGAATCCCTCTCTCTAAAACCACATCCTTTTGAAGGAAATTGTTTCTCAACATGTTACACATTATCAACAGCTGCAGTGCTTCTTACCGAGTAAGTTTTGATGGTCATTCATTTTTGGAGTAATTACCAAAAGGTAAACTCTCCCTGTAAGCGGTCAAAATATTGTCTTGTTTTTGTAACATTTCCTTGATCTCTGCAGTCTCTTATTTGCTTAATATTTTAGTCTAAGGGTTATCTTTAAAAACTGTAGGTAGTTCATGTGCTGGCCAAAGATGGAAAACAAAACTAGAACAAACAATTTGGTTTTGTAGAAAAGGAACACTCTTAGTATCCATTTCAAACAAAGTCCCCCCCCCCAAAAAAAAAATCACAAAGAAACTGAAAGTAATGTAACGCAGAGAATTATTGAGGTGTATATATCCAGGGATAAAATTGTGTGTGAAGTTCAAAGACAAAGGATTGGTAACTGTCTAAAAAAAAATTGATTAATTTCAATCTGACAGCTCACTCATTATAAAGTTCGTATCGGTACCAATTCCCCAAGAGAATTGTTCCAATCTGAAATAATTATCAAAGATTAGGAAATACTATAGAACAACCCCCAGCAAACCACAACTACTACATGTACATGAAGAGAAACACAATCAAGTGTACAGCTTATACCTTAAGTCACGTAAGCATTTCCTGCAAGGGTCGTAACTTTTATTCAAGTACCTGAAACCACCCATAAGTGTTTCATCGTAATGAATGGACATGCAGGCTTATACCGGATGAATTACCAAAGGTATACCCTAGAAGATGATTCCCTAAAAATGAGTTGATAAGAATTATTACATTTATAATTACTCTTAAATTTCATTCAAAAAAATGGACAGAAAGGGCAGGTATCTTTTTTTTCCGTCCATTTTTGATAGAAATTTAGGGGTATTTGAGGGTGATGAACATTTAAAATAAGTTAAAACATCAATGGAATCAACTCAAAAACGTTTCAACCCTAACAGAGTCTTTCTCAAAGGCCTTTAAGCCTTTGAGAAAGACTCTGTTAATAATATAATAATAATAATAATACAGGTTCTTATATAGCGCTTTTAACAAGATCAAAGCACTTTACAATGAAAACAAACAAAAAACACACAACTGTTACATGTAGGTTTGAATCGTCAGGCCATTAACTTTTTTTCGCATTTATACCACATGTCCTTTTGGTTGGTAAGCAGTTTGCAGCGGCTAATTCTATTTTCTCAAATTATTTTCAGTAGAAGACTGGTTTAAAGGGAGGGTATACTTTTGGTATTTCATCCCAAAATAACGGCCGTAAAAACTTGCTTGTTAAAGAGCACTGGACCTGTTGATAATGTTTAACATTTTTTTAGAAAAACGATTCCCTTATAAGGAATGTGGTTTAAGAGAGAGGGATTCAGAAACATTTCAATCTGAGAAACATTTCTGCATGAAACGTTTCTCAGATTGTGTATTCCAAATGCGGATTATTCTTCCTGCGTGGACATAACCGCTCCAGATATTTGGCGATATCTCAAAAACGCTACCACCTTTTGAAATGAAATTTGCACAGGTTAGTTTTATTGTATATATCTACATCTATACATAGAATTAAAACAATTGAACGGTTACAAAATCCAAAGGTATACTTTGCCTTTAAGGGACTTCACAAAAAATTGCCAACCATTGGAAAAATTGCTAACATGATGAATTCAACGTGGCACCCTTTACTGTATTTCCTGTCAAATGCAACTGAAACAAGCCTGATACGAAAGTGTACAAACCCCCCCCCCCAAAAAAAAATATAAACAAAATACACCGATATTGGTTGTTTTTCCCCCACTATAAACAAAGCCAAGGACTCTCTCACAGGTAGTCACCAGAATAAATGTACTTAAAAAAGAACAAACAAATGATGCACTTTCCCTTTAAGTCCGACTGGCAAAGTAAGAAAGAAAAACACAACCGAATGATTCTATTTTTCCTGGATCGACCAGGGGAAAAACTGCACTGCGACAATACCTGAACACACAAACCTCCTGCTGATCGACCATTCCACTCATTCACCCCCGCATGGATTAGCGTCAACTACACGCAGTCAATATCTCAATTTGCTAATTTATCAGAAAAGGCAGTCTGCCCACGAGCAGAACATTCCTCAAACATATAAATTAAATCAAATGTCAGGACAACTTCCAACTGTTGATCATAAACGGAATAGAAAGGTCGTTTGCTTAAGAAAAGGAATTTAAAAAAAAAAACACGTTCCTTTTTGTTCTCTTTCTTTCAAGTTAATACAGGCGTGACAGGTAGCAATAACACAGACATTTGGGGTAGTTGACATATCACTCCAAGTACAATGGGCCTCGTAGCATGCTCAATAAAAAAACACTCTAGTCAAAATATGTACTGAACCGTCTAGAAACTGTATTTACCCTTGGAAAACCTTTTACGTTAGTTGAATTATTTACAATACAACCAAAAAGACCGCTACGACAACAGTGCCCATGTACTATACGTGCATAACCGACAGAGCATAATTTACAGTTATTCTCGTACTTTCAATAGAACTACACGGCCATATTGTAATTTTGTACAGTTTGCTACAATACCCTTTACATACGTACATGTTGTAGCTACATGTATAGTGTCCACTACTGTTACGCACAGCATGCATAAAAACCATGTGGACAACACATATATCATCCTTCAGCAGAAAATTTTCTGCACAATCCTCACCATACTGATCGTGTGGGAATTTTTTCCTCTAACATCTAAAACTGACATTTCTTCATCGTCTTCTCCATACAGGTACCTTCAGGCCTACGGGTCACAGTGCTAATTGCTTTTGAGGGTCCCTTGGTTTCATTACCAGAAAGATATAATAATAATAATAGTAATAATAATAATAACATCCAGACATAACTAAATTTTGCTGATATTTTGACGATTTCCTTTTCAGTAAAGCAGGGTTCTCCCCAGGATTTTTCAAAAACTGTGGGGCAATTTGCCGAATTGAAATGAGGTCCTTGCAATGTTTTCTACTTGGTGTTTATCTCGGTTTTAAAAGACCTACCGTGCAATCTGGGCATTCTAAATGCTTTTATCTTGATGTTTTTCTCAAAAAAAAAATAAAATAATGTTTTTTGCGTATCAGCCAAAATTTGTGCAAACTCAATTTTGTGCATAGCAAAACACAATTTGATGTATCGGCTCGATGCGCTAGCTTGTGCAAGCAGGGCAGAACCCTGGTTCAAATGTACAAATGTATGGGAAAAATAACGGAAGTTTGGTTTTGTTTTCGGAATAAATATAATCTGCATGTGTAGTGTTTACATGGGACACATTGAAAAAAAGAATTCAGGAAATGTCCTTATACTCTAAACCAGTCCAATTGAGTGGATGCTCAAATTTGCAGGTAAAATCTTGCAGCTGTTTGCGGCCGATACACGCACAGGTATTTTGTTACAAGCCACTTCAGGGATTGATCCACCACTAGACCGGTCTTGTAGAGCTCTCGGAAACGTATTACGAGACCAAATGAATTTCTTTCTCTTTTAGTTCTTGATGAATTTGATGAATTTGAAGAGTTAACGCATCATTGGATCGTAAAAAAAGTATGTGCTTTGAAAAACACTGCTTGCTTTGAAAAACACTGAGTGCTTTGAAAAACACTGTGTGCTTTGAAAAACACTGCTTGCTTCGAAAAACACTGAGTGCTTTGAAAAACACTATGTGCTTTGAAAAACACTATGTGCTTTAAAAAACACAATGTGCTTTGAAAAACACTATGTCCTTTGAAAAACACTATGTGCTTTGAAAAACACTGTATGCTTTGAAAAACACTATGTGCTTTGAAAAACACTATGTGCTTTGAAAAACACTGTATGCTTTGAAAAACACTATGTGCTTTGAAAAACACTGTATGCTTTGAAAAACACTGTATGCTTTGAAAAACACTATGTGCTTTGAAAAACACTGAGTGCTTTGAAAAACACTATGTGCTTTGAAAAACACTGTGTGCTTAATTTGGAAAACACAATGTGCTTTGAAAAACATGGTGTGCTTTGAAAAACACTATGTGCTTTGAAAAACACTATTGCTTTGAAAACACTGTATGCTTTGAAAAACACTATGTGCTTTGAAAAACACTATGTGCTTTGAAAAACACTGTATGCTTTGAAAAACACTATGTGCTTTGAAAAACACTGTATGCTTTGAAAAACACTGTATGCTTTGAAAAACACTATGTGCTTTGAAAAACACTGAGTGCTCTGAAAAACACTATGTGCTTTGAAAAACACTGTGTGCTTAATTTGGAAAACACAATGTGCTTTGAAAAACATGGTGTGCTTTGAAAAACACTATGTGCTTTGGAAAACACTATGTGCTTAATTTGGAAAACACCATGTGCTTTAAAAAACACTATGTGCTATGAAAAATACTATGTGCTCTAAAAAACAGGATGTTCATGTGAAAACATGAAAACACTGTATTCCGCTGAAACTTTTATATGTGACTTTTTGCCGATGAATCAGCATTGTGTTGGCAAAAAAACAAAACAATCTATGACCCAGCCTTTAAGAAGAGTTACAAGTATAAACATGTTTTTTCTTACTATGGTTCGATTTACATGAATTATCCCCCAAGTTGAAACAAGCTAACGATTACATACAATCATGTACATGTACATGCAGCAAGGACTATAGCAGCTACAGTGAGCATCACAAATCCATGGCAGAATATGCAAAGTACATAATACATGTACAGGAGCCTGTCAACAAGTGTCAACTCAGAGAGGAAGTTGGCACGAGTCAAATCTGACAAGCGAGGGCATTCTGGCAGGGTCTTTCAGGAAGTCTTAGTGATCCAATTTGGTCGAAGAGTCAGGCTGGCTTCTGAATGTGGTGGACTGAACCCTGTCTGTAATACACTTTTCAGGGAACGTCTTTTCAAACTTTTGTTTTCGGAACAAAATGCTACTGTTTTAATACAATGTAGGATGATTTCCAACCAAATTCACTATTTCAATGTACATGTCAACAGGTGGCCCATATACTTTGTTATTTCAAGGTTCATTCCCAAGTTACTAATAACTCACCACACACATTCTTAGGCTCTGACCTCAAGGCAAGGTTTTAGCAAGGAATTGGTAAAAGGGTGTCCAAATTTGCTGGAAATTAAAAAACTGGGTGTCCAAATTGCTCGTTTACAATACATTTACAAGTAAATGACAGATAAACAGGGTGTCCAATTTAAACAGGGTGTCCAAAAGACACCCAGACACCCCTCTGGCTAATACTATGCCTCAAGGTCCCCCAGTATAAATGACCAGAAACTCCCTGTTGACCACTATGTCCGCCATCTTTATTCTAGGTAAAGAAATGAGGTCACCAATCTCACATTATTTATTTGTGACATCATTTCTACATCAAGACCTGCCCCATCACCCAAAACCCTTCAAAACCTCCCTCAAAATATTCCTATGATTTTTATCATTTAGATTCTTGTTCATTCGACTTGCCAGCTTGCCTTTGTGGCTCTATGCCTCTCATGTATCTACTAGCTATATTTAGTTTGCACTTGTAACAGTCAGTCAACTGCAGTAAACAAGAATCAGTTTTGACATCTACAATTGCTTCTTGTGCATTTACTGTTTGTCGAAGTATACACTCAACTCTGCTCCTACACTCATATCAAGATTTCCGTTAACCAGAGAAACTTGGGCAAATTTCTCAACCTCAACAAATCTCTGCGTTACATTACTTTCAGTTTCTTTGTGATTTGTTGGGGGGGGGGGATTCGTTTAAATTGGATACTAACACTAACAGTGTTGCCTGCACATGAACTACCAATAGTTTCTAAAGATAAGCCTTGGAGTAAAATAAGGGACTACAGATGTCAAGGAAATGTTACAAAAAGATGACACCTTTTGGACTGCTTAAAGGCAGAATATACTTTTGGTAATTGCAAAGACTAGTATCCTCAGTTGGTGTATATACAACGTACACACAAACTAACAAGCCTGTGGAAATTTTGGCTCAGTTGGTCATCGAATTTGCAAGAAAATAATGAAAGGAAAAAACACCCTTGTTGCACAGAATTGTGTGCTTTAAAATACCTGAGGCCTGAAGCCTTTCTCATATTCAAATATTTTAGTGAGAAATGACCTCTTTCTCAAAAAACTACATTACTACAGAGGGAGTCGTTTCTCACAATGTTTTATACTATCAGCAGCTCTCAGGTGCTCCTTACCAAGTCAGTTTTTATGGTAATGTATTTTATGGTAATGTATTTCTTGAATAATTAGCAAAAGTATCCAATAAAGCAAACTCATTGCTGTCACATCAATGGCTGTACATGTACAGGCCTCTCCAGGTTTTAAGCAGTGGTCCCTGGATAAATTACATGTAGATTCACACTACACAAATGAGTCACCATGGACCCTTGATATACATGTATTTCACCAGGGACCCAGGTGATGACCATCAACAGAAGTCACCACAAGGCTGAACAACAATTTTCGACATGAACTGCTATCGGGAATAATAGATCAACAGAGCTGGAAAGGCCAAGAGTGAGGATCTGTTTTGCCGTGGACATTGTTTGCGTAGGGTTCCCCATGTGATTATTGTGATGATAACACTGACAGTGACAATCAATACTTTTCAGGCGCCAGTCTATTTTCCCTGACAGTGTTGGTTTTGCTCATGGGGATTATCGTCAACTACACGTTGTAGTCTTTATGTTCCATAAGGTTGTATGTTGTACATGTATTGCATCCATGTGTATCGATCACTGTGCACACACCAGCTCTGTGCTTTAGTATTCCCTACCTAATGGAGACCGAGAACAAAACAAAAAAGGAAAAAGAAAAGGTCTTCATAGGGGCAGTCTGGATGGCGTAGTGGTATCTTGCCTTGCCTTCCACCTCTGGGGACCCCAGTTCAAATCACACCAAGGCACTACGTGGATTGGGTTTTTCAGTCCCTGCCTGATTGCGTGGGTTTCCCTGGAATATTTCTCTGGGGTTTTCCTCCCACATCTAAAACTGAAAACTTCCTTCTTTGTCTTCTCTCCATAGGGTTCTTGGCTGTTTAGTGATTAAGTTCGCTTTTCTGAGAGTCCTTGGCTTCACAACCAGAATTAATAAATGAAATGAAATGAATGGGGGAATTCTAAAGACTGGGGTGCTCCACAAGGAATGTTGTGTACAAAGTGTAGGATAGGATGTTAACTACATGTACAGGGACAAAGGAAAGAACAAAAGATGTCTCCACAGGGATGTAAACAAATAGAATGTGTGTGTGGACGTGTGTAAGTCCACATAGTGTTTCAAGTCCCAGCATTGTGTTGGACCTCTTTTTATTTTATCTCAGGTCCTCACTTTATATGTGACATTTAAAATACTGTGACTTACTCTTAGCATTTCTTCCATGTCCAGTCTCAACAGATCGTCGTAGTTGAGTTGCAGCATGGCGATGCCAACCCTGAAGATGATTTCCATTCCCTTAATAAAAAAAAAACCCAACATGAATCAGGCAAAGTTGGATAAAAGACATAATTTATACTTATACATGTAGACAGCCTCACCGCCATTATCCTTCACAGTCAAAGACGAGCTTTTAATTAGGGAATAACAGTGCGATGAGCCGGTCTTCACTGCGTGGTAATGACTGGGCTGGTGGCTGGCCGGGCCAGCCACCAATCAAGGTCATTACCACACAGTGAAGACCTGCTCATCACACTGTTATTCCCATTAATAAATGCCTTATAACGAAAAAACTGTAAAAATCGTCAGAATTTGTGACTTTTCTTACGCCGTTATTTTTACAAATGTTCTACCCATGTTCAAGGGCCAATCCTTTTGATGTTCAACTTTTTTGTGGTACCTAATCTCTTACGCATAATTAACTGTTTATACATATTTTCAAGTACCAGACTATGACTTTACATTGTTTTGGTTTCATCAAAGACCTCATCTTCAGCTCGGTCATTTATCGCACGGCCACGACCCAGCTGGTTTCAAACAGTCATTTAAAAACTTGCCCCCACTCTTTTATTCCCTTACTCAATAACTTCATTCAAGAACAAGGTCCTTTTCCAACCAACGGCTTTGGCTATGGCTCTGGCTCTCTGTCTGTACTGATTGAGCCCAAGCCAAAGCCATGGTTTTAAAAAAGAGTCCAAGTTTGCAGATCAATTCTGGCACGCATTACGCATAAGGACATGAAGAGCAGGGAAAAAGAGAAGAGGCAGACAAAGAAGAAGATGGAGGGATGACATAAGACCTTATGCCGGAACAGTATGGACAAGAACAGTGAGGTATAGAGATGAATGGCGTTTTCATCACCGACCAAAAGGTCAAATGCCATTCACCTAGAAGCATACAGTAGCTATGACAAAATGGTCTCCAGGCGTACCTCTTGCTGAGTCATGGCTTTTCATTAGAAAAAAAACAAGACAACAAAAAACAAGTGAAATCCGACATGATACTATTGACAACTACTCACCTCTGATATGAAGACATCCATGATCCTTCTGGCAAGAGATATGGGAAGAGCAACAGCAAATAATGTGAGGAACCATGGCGACGCAAAGATGGATGTATGGAAGCCCTGAGATGTAAAATGCCTGTAGAGCTCAGGTAGTAGATCCTGGAAGTCACCGAAAAGATAAATGAGATCAAAAGGATTAATAATAATATTAAAGGAACATTACAGAATTGGTTTTTGCTAACAACACAGTTGCTGGCAGTGAAAGCACTTTATGTAATCCACCATATACATAAACTGACAAACCTGTAGAAGTTTGAGATCGATTGGCCATCTGGGTCACGAGAAAATAGTGAAAAACTGATTACACATTTGCATGAAATCATATAGATTCAACAAATGAATAAAACGCTCACTGAGCGATAAACTCCAATCGGAAAATTAGTTTATTCATTTCTCATCAAATATGGCATTTCAGATAGAAATATTTCAAGGGATGTTTTGTACTATCATCATCATTAGACCGTGTAAGTTTTATGTAAATCTGTGATAAAAAAGTATATTTTACAAGTTTTTTTCTTACCAATTCTGTAATGTCCCTTTAATATGCAATTATTAGCTGCATTTCCACCCATTCTTAAAGCGTCTTAAAGGGGCACATTGCCTTCTGATTGGGTGCTTTGGTCTATAAAAAGTGTCTGCTATCAAATGAATATGATTGGAAAGATGTTTTAAAAGTAGAATATAATGATCCACACAAATATACCTCAAAATAGTAAATTGCTTAGATAACTTTTTCAATATATATTCGGTTTGCGGTAACACCATGTGTAAAAAATATCTACTTGCTGTGTAGATTTGTTCTTTAGAGAACTTGTCTTGCTATTTATTCTACTACCGCGGAGTAGGTTTTTTCGGAATTCGGGAGACTTCTCAGTTCTGAAAAGAACTGTCCTGCTTATTAACTACTACCTGGGCGGGAGGTAGGAAATCGGCCTGGACTACTACTTTAGCTTGTGGATCGGAGGGACTTTTTCAAATTGATTTGTTTATTTGTAAAATACTTTGAGCACAGGAGATGTGCACTTTAGAAATAAAGTTTATTATGTATTATTATTATTTTTCTAAAAGACAATGTGTATCGGTAAAGCACATCAATATTATTTATGTTCTGTAAACAAAATAATTTTAAATTGGAAATCAGAAAAAAAAAACGGAAGAGTTTCATGCCTAATTGGGACTGAACTAACGAGGTCCTTCATTAGGCGATGAGGCATCCTGAGTTTACAAAAAAAATGTGTCTTTTCGTGTGTGTGTGTTTTTTTTTTCCCCGTAGAAGTTGACTATCTGAAGGCTGCAAGTACATATCCAGACCAGTGAATAATTTCCCGTTGTATAGCACAGCAAAATGCTACCCAATCAATATTCATCATATTTGCCATTCGCTAATTAGCGTTCAGTGTGCAAAGAACATGGTCAGTCATGGTCATTTTCTCTCTGCATGATTGCTGGTTCAAATTCATTCCCTGTGCCAACATACTTGATAAAACATCGCTTCTGGATGCATGTTAATTTATGCATCCATTCCGAAAAAGAAGAAGAAAAAACAAAACAAAACAGCAGCGAATTCCTGGCTGTTTTTTTGTTTTTTTTCTTAAAGGCCCCTGTACACTATTGGTAAGATCGAAAAACACAATGTTCACAGATTCACACATAACTTACATGATTTAAAGTAAGTAATGGTAGAAAGGGTTCTTTAAAATATTTCTGCCTAAAATGCTATTGTTTCTGAGAAACGAGTAAAACAATAGTAATTATCGCGTGTGATAATTTGAAAAAAACAGAAAACACATAAGATCTCTTTTCACTATTTTCTCGTGACCTCGATGACCTATTGAGCTCAAACTTTCACAGGTTTGTTTGTTCATGCATATGTTTAATCGCACAAAATGTGGACACTGATTTTGAGCTGTTACCAAAAGTGTACAATACCTTTAAAATGCTTATCTCCTTTGAATTAGCTTGTTTGCTGGAATGGTATGCTAATGTTACAGTCTGGAGCGGTGTTTTGGGGGTTGTTTTGTCTAAGAACATGTGATGTGCGCAGAGTCCATATCATTTTCGCCAACACTTCGGCCATAACATGCATTAAATTTTAACTGAATACACACTACACACAATACATGAGGTGATTGCATTTACTATGAATAGACTGTGCATCTAATGTATGATTCATCTAAGACTTCATCATTTGCTTTTCTTTCGGTGATGGGGGAGGGGGGGGGGGTGGAGGGAGCAAGGATGTCTCTGTCCAACCAATTAAAACTGTTAGTCGCCCTAATTTGACACAAAATTGTCCGATGAATATGTAAATTTTGGGGATCTTCCAAACACCATGAAAAGAACAGAAGGTGCATGTGTTGTAGTAAAGGTCACTGAATGAAATCATACATTATCAAGACTCTATGCAGCCCCCCCCCCCCACAAAAAAATCAAACACGTTTATTTAAGCAGGACTCAAACACAAACACACAAACAAAGCAATTTTTTCCATCTGGCCAAAAAAAAAAAGGGGCAAAATGCAATTTCTGCGCCTGGATTGATACAGTCTTATATGTGTTCGACAGTTATTAAGCCGTCCCGGATTTCCATGTGGGCAGTCCTCCTTTAAGTCTTCATGAAATACATGCACTGACACTACAGCTCACTATCTTCTGGAGTCAACATTTCAATCAACTTGATCAGCAATCCCAGTCAAAAATTGTCTGTCCTCTTGTTTTATCTGTGTGTGTATATCTTGGTTTCTGTGCATATCCTTCGGGGTGCACTGCGAGACAGCCAGTCAGCCAGCCTGCTTGCTCCGTGGCCTGCTGCAGAGTCTGAGTGGTCACACGGTTATTTTCCGCAAAAAATCTCCAGTGGGATTTTGTTGCTGTGTACAACCGACCGACTGACAAGTGCTCAACTAGAGTCAGCCGACAGACGGTGACTAGGCAGCTCTCTCTTCTTTCTAAGAGGTAAGTGCCACCATGCATGTTTATTAAAACACTCGGACCTGCTCAAGGTATTGTTTTCTTCTTCATAGCTCTCTATCTGTGCAGTGGGTAATCGGTTACAAATATTTCTCCCTGCTGTCAAGACAGAAAAATAGGTTTGGGCAGTGTGATATCCTTAATGATAATACCTTAATGATAATAGGAGTTATTTGCAGGGGCTTCTAGGGAGGTCTGTCAAGGCCATTGACCTGCGTAAATGAAGGGAGACCCCTGGAGCAGTTGTATTATTGAATGTGATACACGCGTGTACAGTGCAATGACTTTGAATGGTGTGTAATCTATGAAATGAGTGGGTAATAAATTTGTTTAAAAAAATGAAATACTCTGTAATCTGAAGTGAAATTACTTGTTTTGTCTTTTTGTCTTCTCTCTCTGGAATATTATTTGCTGAGGCTCTTTTAAAATGAACGTTACAACCCCTTTTTCAAGGCTGTGTTTTTCCTTCATTATTTTTAGTATGGTTTTCTTCAGGTGCATTTTCTTAAACCCTAAACCACCACCAGCCCTTATACACAACTTGTTTGATTCGTGTAGGCCCGAGGACTGCACTGGTCAACTGATTACAATGCTGATTAACTGATTACATGGGATTATAAATAATGCAGGCATACATGCCTGGTACCACCCTAACCAGAGTCCCAACAGATGGTGTTGAATTACTGGATTTTGTCAGAAACCTTGTCTGAGCATAGAGCAATGCTCCCTGCTCTATGGTCTGAGGTACATGAACCCAATACTGCACTCCAATCAGTAGAATTTAATCCACGCGTAAAAATTCTCCCGAACAATACTTGTTATTTGCATTACTCAGCCAATGGAATTAGCATGCCAGAGTATTTGATCTTGCTGCATTATTTATTTAAATTGACCAACTATTAAAGGTAAGGTCATAGATTAAAAATAGTAATAATAATACCAACATTTGTAAAGCGGCAGGCATGCTCTAAGGCACTTAACACAGTAATACGGAAAATGGCATGGTTAAAAGCTAAACAGGTACAATTGTATGGACAAGTTGAAATAAAATAAGAAACTGAATTTATAATAAGAAGTAAAAATTCAAATATATATTAAACCTGTTGCAGTAAGAGGATAGAATGAATGACCGAAGAGTAAAAATGCAATTAAATTTATCCAAGGATTGGTAACTACTCCGAAAATTCATGACCATAAAAAACTTACTTGGTGAGAAGCACCGCAGCTGTTGATAGTATGAACTACTTTGGTTTGGATAATTTTCCACCTAAGAACAGTTGAATCCGAGAAACGATTCATGCATGAATCGTTTCTCAGATTCTCGAGGGTTGGTGTTCGTTCTCGAATGCTGCAGCCAGAGATGCGGTTGGTACGTCGTGCCGTCACCTTGCTAAACGTGGATGATTTCGATATTCTTGTGAAAAAATACTGGGACAGTTTTTTTGCCGTTTTCTCAGGAAGTACACACTGCATTTTGCTGAAACTTTCACATGTGACTTTTATTGTATCTTTCTTAATAATTTTGCCCAAATCAATATTATGTTGACAAAAACCAACCTACATGTATGAACCTACCTTTAGGCTCTGCTTACGAAAGCAACTGTCTAATTGGCACCCACTTGGGTAGCCTGTATGACACTTTCACAAACTGACTAAAGACACAGTTAAAGCCATTCAAATAGCAATAACTTGTTTATGTTTCATTAAGTCTTTGACATGTTAGACTTTCGGCAGACTTTTTGGCGTGTGTTTGCGGTCGTGACTCGTGATTGGTTTGAACGCATTAAGGGGGCGGAGCCTAATGGATTTAGTCTATAGCTCAGAGACCTTTTTTACTAAAATTTGCTGAACTGCACTGATCCTGATTAACTCAATGCAGTGAAATTAAACGACCAAAATACTAGCAACATTTTTGTTTTTTAATATGGAGGGTATAGTTGATAACAAATAATCCTGTTGGAAAGTCCTTACGCGTGCGAATCTGCCGCATGCCCAATTCTTTCACTTTTTTTCCGAGCTGGCTTACGCTTCTGTGTAATTTTACTCCTAATCACCCATTTCATCGTTCAAAGGCATTTCTTATCACAGAAACCACTAATTCTGAGAAGACCTTCCAGCTTTTGAAAAACTTATGTAAAAAGCCAAATCCAAATATTAATTCTTTCTTGCAAAACTCTTCAAAGAAAAACTAGATCCAAGGAATTCCCACAAACTTCTAGTAATCAGTGGAGCCAGTTTGTGTGACCTGGGTGTGTCCCACAGCAGAATGTACATGTACATTGCACTGTACAATGTACAAAGAGGATGTCTCTGGGTTTAATCAGAAAAGAATGCTGGGCAGTTCCCAAGACGCAGCGATAACCCCGGGGTTCATGTCAATCTTACCTGATTGCACTGAGCAATGCATTCAAGATCACATGATGCAGCAGTTTCGCTACGGTTACCGGTTACCACTGAGCAAGTTCCTTGGTACCCCTTGTCTGTCTTTGTCTGTCACTGTTTGTTCTGTCGATGGTTTGTGGTTACAAGATAGACATTGTGTGGTGATTTTTTTAGGTAGGAACTGTACTTGTGGTGTGTTTTGACATTGTGGGGGTTAACCCAGCAACGTTTTTAACAGGAAAGATAAAAGAAAAGGGGCAATAGAAAACACATGGGGAAAGCCGACACTGGCCCACACTAAACATGTATGCCCTTAACTTTTTTATACCATGTTTAGTGACTGGCCAGCAGGACCAGTTAGTTTCAGCAGGACCAGTTAGTTTGTCATTTCAGTAATGTCCACCATATTTTTTTTCGCAAGTCCATTATTTGAAATGAGATGGTGATGCTTCTCAACACTGAGCTAGCGGACCACTTGCAGTGAAATTTGACTGGTCCCCAGGTGTTTTTTTTTAACTGGTATTTGGCCAGCTGACCACTGTTAAGAAAGAACGCTGCTGTCTTTGCTTTTCTTTGTGTTCAACGTAGCCTTTCATATAATACACCATTTGCTTTGAACCCATTATTGACCCATTGGGGCTCAACTTCATGGAGCTGCTTGAGATGAAAATATTGCTTTAAAACAAATTCTGCTTAATAGCGCAGTTAACTCGTTGACTGCCGGTCATAGATTTGTAGGGCGTTCCCATTTGCCAAGTGCAGTGCGCATGCGTGCATACCAAATAGCTACTACACAAACAAAAATTGAACATACACATTCTCAGGATGCCATGTCCTCACCACTGCCAGAAGCGTATTTGTTGCGTGCTCAGTGATGCCAGTGTATTTAAATAACAATACAAAGCCCTTTCATTCCCTACGAGTATACTCGTAGTGGCAGAAGCGGTTACACCTGTTACTACGAATATACTCGTAGGCGGCAGTCAACGTGTTAAGCAGGAATCCAGTCACATGTTAAAAAAAACATGTTAAATGGTATTAGGCTGGTACTGTATCTATTTCTGTGAATCAAAACTGTTTAGAGGTAAGCAAATATTTGTGAGTATTGTTTGAAGCTTTGCATGGTGTGGACAAATAGTTTTATAGTTCCTTCCTACAAATAGTTGTGCTTGAGCAGCCTTGTAGGGTTGGGCCTTAGTAAATTGCTCCCTGTTATATAGCTGGTTAAGTCAGGGCTCGAATTTGACACTGGACCGCAGGCCCGAGGCCAGTGATTTTAGCATTGGGCCAGTAAACTCATGACCGGACGAGTCCGGCGGTCTTGTGTTTTCAATTCAATAACAATTCATGAACCTCACTCTATAATATCTTGAACAGAAACAAATTATGTTCAAATGTTGACTTTGAGTAATAATTTAAAATATACTTAATACCCTTAAAGACAAATGAGGTAAATCTTCCCTTATAATGTCTTAAGTGCTTATCAATTAAATGGAAGTTAAACTGAGCAAGGCAGTCTTTTCTCAGTTTGAATCTGGTCTTGTAAAATTATCTCTGGTCCAGTAAACATTTTGAGATACAAGTCCTGTGGCATCGTGGATTCCCCCCCCCCAAAAAAAAATTCGAGCCCTGAGAAGGTTAAGGCACATGCTTCATTAGGACCATGGCTAACAAGCTGAGCTTCCTATGAGTTCCTCTACAGTTTCACTCCCGTGTCTAACAGTACATTATTACACCTTTGATTTTTGAACACTGTGGAAATAAATGAGCCGAACTGAATTATTGAACACCTTGGTTTTATTTTGGACACTGCTTAATTTTCATTTACCTACATCAGGCCTGGAATTTCAGCTTTGAGAGGGCAAAGACTAGTGGTGTGATCATAAATTTTTATTCGGGGAAGAGGGGGTTGGGGGGTTGGAAGGGAGGGCAAAGACATGATTTGGGGACGGGGGCTATTAAATGTATCGAGCCATTCATTTGTGTATTTTGTCTCATTTGAGGGTTGAGGGGCAAGAGGGGGGGGGGCAAGGGTTGTGAGGTGGAGGGGGTGACAGCCCCCTTGCCCCTTGGTTGCGCCACAGGCAAGGCTGTTTTCATTTTGCAAAGGGCGTTTCCAGTAAGAAAGCTTAAATGTCTCTGGCACCAAGGCCAAGACCAAGGGCAACGGAGGCCATGTTCTCTGTGTAATTCCAGGCACTCTGCGTGCACAGGCATAAACCTACTTTGCTAGGCTTCATATCACCCATACATGTACAAATGGAAATGGAAACTCGCTCAGTAAGCACAAAATCGGCTGCTAAGCAGCTCTATGAAATCGGGCCCAGATCTGTTTGATGCCGAGTCATCAGACTCCAGCAACTACATGTAGCCAGCCACCAGGTATTACAAGCTTGACCTTACAGACTACCCAAAGGTCAAACTGTTTTAGAAAAGGTCAAAGGTCCCTCATTAAAAACAATTCCTAGGATTTCTTTGTATTCCGGTTCTTAGCTGGAATCTTACCAGCAGCATGCTAAAAAAAAAAACCATGGAGGCCTAATTGCGAACGCAAATTATTTAACATGCAAGAGTTTAATCAATACGTCCACCTTAATTTCTAGGCGAAATATGATGTCATAAATACAGGTCACTATGGCGATGATGAAAAATTAATTTCAAGATCAAACTTAGCGCTTTATTGAGTTGGATTCCTGGCCTCGGGCCTCGAATTTTGCCACGGCACCACAGCAAAACCTTTAATACAAACAATAAATGTCTTCATAGGTTGCCCTTCCCTTTTTGGAAAATTGACACGCCCTTTTGAAAACGAAATTCGAGGCCTGCTGGCCTTGTACATGTTAAACTCACGGCAGTGCTGATCAACCCCCTGGTTACCCCATTTACATGTGTATAGGTAATTCCTTGAGAGCACGGCCAAATTTAATAGACTGCGTAAGTCTCGGGAGTATTCAAACTTCCGGGACCATTGTGGTTTCCAACCATACAGAGTTTTACAAGAGCAGGGTTTTGTTTTGTCAACTATTTTAGTTTGACGTAGTTTATGGCCATGAAAATGATATATGTTGTTGGAAATGTAAAACTAAGTGATAAAACAATATGAAAGTGAAATCAATTCACCAAAATAAGGAAGAAAAACCAGAGGATAGGACTTGACCTCCGTTTCTGGTTACTTTTGTTAAAAGTTAAGAATTTTGCCCGACTGACGGGTATGTTGTCATATGGATGCAACCAACTTGGGTGTGATTGGCAAATGGGGCTTCTTATTATATAAGCATTCTCGCCCCAAGTTTGAATTTTGTTTTAATGTTAATTTGAACCAATTATTTGTATTATATAACAAATGAAATTTTATTTATCACAACTTGCTATTGGTATTTTTATTTTCAAGAATTTTGTATTTAATATAATTTAAAAAGAAGATTTGATTTCATAGGAAAACATAGTTTTTGTTCCGAGTTTTTTTTCTCGTTGTTGATATGCGCAAGACTTGCACTGTCCATTGCTGAAGCACACAATTTTGCAAGGCACAAAACAATTGCGCTCACCAGAAAAAGGTTACCAGTCATACCATATACACCATTTGTGACTGGTCTCCTGCTCGTTTGTGCTTAGCCGAAATCCGTCAGGCAATATTTGTTGCTTAAGCGGCTCTAAGAAAGTGGGCACTGATGTTACACTGTACATTGAGCACTAGAGATCTACAATCAGTCTGGGCCCGATTTCACGGAGCTGCTTAAGCAGAACATTATGCTTAGCACTTCTGCTGAGCAAAAATAAGCAGGATCCCCGTCACAGAATGTACATGTGACATGGTGTTTTGGCTGGTAACCTTACTCTGGTAAGCATGATCTTGTGCCTAGCTACTTTTTGCGCTTAAGCAGCTCTTCGAAATTGGTTTAAAAAAAGAAGAAGTTTGTCTTGACTTGATACAATGAAATTGAAAATCTCAACTTAAAAATTTCTCAACGACAGCTCAGGAAACTAGAGTTCTTATACCTGTGGCCAATGTAAAATGAGTGACAATGGAACTGTTTTTGTTCTCGTTTCCTGTAATAAAGTGCTCTGTTCTTGGTATAGCGCTATATAAACGCTCCATATTATTATTATTATTATTATTATTAACTGTCCACCTGCAGATCTTACATAGGTAAAAGGTAGAAATGAGTCTTACCTGGATCATGCATTCTAGTTGAAACATACACAAGCCGAGCTCGGCCATGCTGGGTTTGAAGAGCTCTCGTAACCTATAATCCTGCATCAGTTTGACCAGCACGCAGAATGCTTCTTCCTCAGGCATCTAAAAATTAAAAAAAACAACACCTTTCACTGGAAAACAGTTTCGTTTGGGCAAAAAAGATACCTAAGAAAAATATAGTTTTCTATTGAAAAATCCATGTAAGTTTTAAACCAATAATACCAATATACTTTACACAGAGGCACACAAAAGAAGAACGACATGAAGTGGTTTTAAAGAGAAGGAAATTATTTGGTCTTGTGAATGTATAATAATAATAAATAATAAACAACTGTAGCGCTTCATACAAAGTGTTTCTAAGCGCTTTACAAAAGATTATATATATAAACAATAGCTTATAAACATCAAAGAAAGCAATCATGAAGTTGAATTAAATAGGTAAGTCTTTAATCTAGTTTTGAAAGTGTTCAGAGTTGGAGAATCAGGTATGATGATGGGGGATTGTTCCAAAGCTTGGGGGCACAAACGGAGAAGGCTCAATTTGGCAGAGCCTCTGTCAAAATTCAAGCCTTGTTAGATCTAGACTAACACCATAAGATCAGGGCTGGGCATTTACACTGGACCCTCAGGCCCGAGGCTGGCAATCTCAGAGTCGGGAGAGTAAACTCACGACTGGACAAGTCCGTCTATCTTGTGTTTTTTGAAAGAATATTCCTTTACCGTGCATCTTTAATTAAACAAAAAATTTTTTCAAGCCTTGACTTTGCATCCGATAAATATCTTTCAATTCTGTTGGTTATTGATGTCTTACCCATACATGCCATAAGACAAATGAGATAAATCATCCCTTAGTGCTTGTTTAAACAAAATCTGTGCAGATATTTGTTTTCCTCATTTTGATTCTGGTCTTGTGAAAAATCTTTTTTGGTCCAGTAAAAATGTTGAGATACAAAGCCCTGTTGTATTGTGGATTACCCCTCCTTCCAAATTTGAGCCCCCAAAATGCAGGCCTGGAACGTCATCCTCTTGAGAGGGCAAGGCCATTTTCAGTTTGCAAAGGGCACTTCCATAGGACAATCTATGGGAAATGTTTGAAGGGGCACCAAGGCCAAGACCAGGGGCAACAAAGGCCATTAGCCTTTTTGTTGTATGGTGGACACTATAGGAGTGCACTGTATGGTTTGGGTGTATACAGACAGATTTACCCAAACCTAATAGTGTCATAGTGTTATGTCCACCAAAATCTCAAAATGGCTAATGGCCTCCGGGTACTTTTGAGCCCTGAAAATGGTTGTTGTTATAGGAAGAGTATAGACCATTCTTTTGCAACGTCACAACCCAAGTTTGTTGCCAACCAAGGTTGGAAAACTATGGGAAGCTATAAATGCAGAACAAAAACAAATAGCCAATGTTACACAATGACTCAAAAATAGTGTTGAATTTGTTTGAAACAAAGCAACCAATCATAAGATGTGTATTTGAAAGTTTTTGTTTATTGAAAGTTTGCAGAAATGTTGAATTTGGTCACAACATCTGTACCCGCGATTGACTGTTATGCTAATATTCGGCCCTCCATGCCAACCAGCGCGGTTTGTTGGTCAACAAAAGATAGGTCTTTCACTCACCTGCATGAGTAGAAGTCCGACTATAAATCCACATCCCTGGCAGTAGCCCACCTCCCGGTCATGAATTGAATACGCCTGCAGAAAAAGAAACAAATCCAGAAAAGGCATGTTAGGGTCAGACTAGAAACTAGAGTTGTGGAGTTGGGGAGTGATTTCAATTCAATACAGATAACAGATAATAAATAATAATAAATAATAATAATAATGGGGTCTTCTATAGCACCGGTATCCAGGAAAGTGCTCATGGCGTTTGCTCCAATAATAAAGTTCCTCTGTGGATGTCTTCCAGTGGAGCACAAGCCAGAAAAGGTGAAAAGGGGGGTGCACAATTTTCAGCATGTAAACACGATAATCAAGTTGAGCACCAAGTCAGGTCAGGTCAGGTCAGGTCAGGTCAGGTCAGGTCAGGTCAGGTCAGGTCAGGTCAGGTCAGGTCAGGTCAGGTCAAGTGGTTGAGTGATCTGTCACGCCAAACAGAAATGTTCTTGTGTCCGTGTCATCGAGTGTGGGATGGGTTCGAATCCTATCAGGGTCTTTTTCGCCCACTTCACTATAATTGCTTCTTAACACTCATGAGTAAACGAGTCCCTGCAAGGGTAAAGGTGAATGAGTAGCAACTCAAGCGCCCATTCTGTTCCTGGTGCTGCATATTCCTAAAGAGTTGCGACGATTTCAGGAATACTTATGAACAGGTGTAGTCAGAGGGGCCAAATTACACAATGCATGAAAGCACAAAAACTTGCAGAAAAAGTACAGAAAAATCTTGCTTTGCAGAAACAGATTACCAGCCAAAATTTTCAGCTTAGCAAAGAAATTTTTAAAGCAGTATTCTCTGCTTTAACAGCTTCATGGAATTGGGCCAAGGCCCTTCTTGGAAACAACACAAAGGGGACTCTTCAATGCCACCCCTCTCCCTCCCCCTACAAACCTTCATAACATTAAACAAGGTCTCCTGCCCCGGCCCGTCTTTTTCCTTGAAGAAATCGTGCTCCGGGTACGTCCTGGCAATGTCCCTGCGGATGACCTTCTCACACGGCGATGTCATCTTCAGATACTCTGCGTATTTGTCCCTCAGGGGCGAGTGGAAAGCGTTGCACTGCAACTGCCACGCTATACCCCTGAAGTGGTGTGGGATGCCTAGCCGGACCAACTCCTGATGAGAGAGTGTCAATAGTTTTCTTAATAAATGAGTTCTAACACCTAAACTTAAAAACAAAGTATACCTTTGGTTTTTGGAATTGTTCGGTTGTTTTAATTCTATATAAATGTAGATATATACAATAAAACTAACCTGTAAAAATTTCACTTCAAAAGGTGGTAGCGTTTTTGAGATATCGCCAAAAATCTGGAGCGGCTTTGTCCACGCATGAAGCATATTTCCTAATAGGAATACACAAGCTGAGAAATGTTTCTGACAAAAACGTTTCTCAGATTCAAATTTTTGGGGATAAAAATCTTTTTCCATATCCATATTATTTTTAATGGAAATATTTCTCAAAATCCTTTATACTATCGAAAGTTGCTGTACTTCTAACCAAGTGAGTTTTTATTGCATACATTTTTTAGAGTGATTACCAATCGTATACCTTCCCTTTAAAGGTATTATACAGGATTGGTACAGGACAGCTGATAATAGAGTTGCAGACAATGCTCATGTTTTGGGTGATCAACCATATATAACAAACCTGTGAACAAATGGGCTTAATCCGTTGTTTGAGTGAGGAGAAAATAGTGAAAAAACCATGCATAGTTTTCAGCATGTAAACACAATGTCCTTAATAGTGATTGCAACAGCTGAAATCAGCTGCTGTAATTTGTTAAGGTTTTCAGGTACAGTTTTCTGGAATATGACTTTATTTCAGAGGGAATATTTTTCACACAAATATTTGTTTTAGTGTGAACTTCATAATCATACTAAAAAATAATAAACAATGTTTTTAATCCTTACCAGTCCGGTATAATACCTTGAACAAACAAACAAAACAAATCAACAACAAAAATCAATCAATAAACAAACAAAACCAAACAAACATGCTCTTGGTGCTAGGAACCTTTCCAAGTTGTTCAAAGCTCAACAATTCTCAGTGTTTACCTCAAAACTTATACCCTTTGGATTTCAGAATGTAATTTTGTGGCATTTCTCTAATGATGCTCCAAACAGTTCCCCCCCCAAAAAACACATTGCGGGTGAGCACAGAACATTTTTGGAAACACCGACCCGAAGTGGTTATAAAGCAACTATGTTTTCCCATGTTAGCAGCTCTACTTCCTTCCTCCATGCTCTATCAAACTAGATCAAGTTTAGCTTCACTTTTGTTCAGCTACACAAGTAAAACATTCAGGTCCATTTTAGGTAGCTAATCATGGATTTCATTACAAAAGTTCTCCCACTCAAAATAACCTTGGCCAGTTGATATTTTTAATCAGTGGTTTTAGTTCATATCGAAAGGTGTACAGTGTACATGATCAGGCACAGTATAGTATAGACTGGGCCCAATTTCATAGAGCTGCTTAAGCACAAAAAGTAGCTAAGCACAACAAAATTATGCTTACCAGAATAAGGTTACCAGCCAAATTACCATGTCACATGTACAATTTGTGACTGGTATCCTGCTCATTTCTGCTTAGCAGACAATTGTTAAGCAATAATTTCTGCTTATGCAGCTGTATGAAATTGGGCCCAGGGCTCGATTTCACAAAGAGTTCAGACTGATCGTAACTGCAAATCCATCGCAGTTGCTTAGCAAAGAGTGATGTCACAATACAAATCACTATGGTAATACTGATAACTCATCTTAAGATGAATCTTAGTGCTTTGTGAAATCGACCCCAGGTCCCCTGTCTTTATTCGCAAGGATAAAGACAGGCACTGGTAGTACAGGCCCAATGGTTTCATTGGATAAACATGTACTAGTAACGTAAGCTTTCCATATCTGTGTTATGATTGGTCCACTCCGAAGTAGGAATTTCATCTTTGAAAGGGCAAGGCCATTTTCAGTTTGCAAAGGGCACTTCCATTGGGAAATCTTAAAGTCTATGGGGGGGGGGAACTTTTAAGGGGCACCACGGCTTTAAACAAGAACAACAGAGGCAGTTGTCCCCGCATAGTTCCAGGCCTGGGGTTCAATTGTATAAACAAAAATTCCCATTCTTCTCTAAACATTATTATCAAGTAAAAAAGAAAATAATTCTACCTTAAGTTGTTTTGCCTTCTTCTTGGAGTATTCCTCCCAATCGTTGACAATCTTCCCCCAGATTAGCCACTTGTCTTGCATCCCAAGATCATCCAGTGTGTCGCAGGTGGAGTTGATGGCCGAGCAAGGGACCTGAACGTTGCTCATGTTGCTTAGGGTGGAGCCGGTCGAGCGCAGGCTGGCGTTGGAGCCCCGTCTGGACGACCTCGTCGAGTCTGTGATGGACTTGAGGGACTTGGCGTCAGCCTCAAGAAGTCTGGGATTTGGAGAAAAAAAAACATTGAGAAATTATGACTGATGTTTTGTAGGGTTTTACTAAAAGACTATCGCTGTTTGGTTTAAAGCTGTACACTGAACTAGTGCTGTGCATCCACAGGTAACTTCAGACCAGGGTACCCGATGTGAATACCTGTTGGGTACCCGGTTACCGGAAGTGAATGCCCGTTGGGTACCCGGTTGCCCGATGGGAATACCCGTCGGGTACCGGGGTACCTGAGTGGAAGCAGCCCGGAAGTACCACTGTGAACAAAACATGCCACCGGCCGGCCATTCGTAAAACAGTTCTGCACACATGTGAAAAAAGTACATCTGTATCATACAACTGTAATCTGTGATTCCATGATTAGAAAGTGACAATGAACATTTTAAGATTTATGTATTCATCAATCCAGTTTCTATTAATGAACAAAAACGAGAAACTAAGATGACTTTGAACAAAAGTTACTTAAAGGCCCTGTACACTATTGGTAAGATCGAAAAACACAATGTTCACAGATTCACACATAACTTACATGATTGAAAGTTAGTAATGGTAGAAAGGGTTCCTTAAAATATTTCTGCCTAAAATGCTATCGTTTCTGAGAAACGAGTAAAACAATAGTAATTATCGCGCGCAATAATTTGAAAAAACAGAAAACACATAAGATCTATTTTCACTATTTTCTCGTGACCTCGATGACCAATTGAGCTCAAACTTTCACAGGTTTGTTTGTTCATGCATATGTTTAATCACACAAAATGTGGACACTGATTTTGAGCTGTTACCAAAAGTGTACAATACCTTTAACATTACCTAACTTAAGTCAAAAACGTTGTATTTCGTTATTTAAATCATGTACCACTGTTGTAATCCAATCCAACCGCTACAGTTGTCGCTCCGTTTCAACTGCCTGAAAATAGTTTTTCTACCTCTATACTTGAAAGGAACTTCCTCAACATAGGGAAATGAAGGCCGGTTTAGTATTCCAGCAAAGTCCCCTGTTCGATACTGTTTTCCTGTTGTGTGCAAGCATCCCTGAAACATTGAAGCAGTGCAGCAACCATTTTGAAATTTAAAAAAAACCCACACACCTTCATATAGGCCTACTGTGCGTGTGAAAAAATGCAACCACACCACATGCAGCAACACACAGTTGTTCCTGTACATGTACATTACATAACATAAACCATGTATTCATACATGCAAACCACGTGAGCTCACACAGTGCACCTTGGGTTTCCTTATTTGGGCGATCATGCAGGTGGCATGTTTCATTGGCTCGTAGCTAAGCTGGGCAAACACTCTCTGCATAAAGAAAGTTCAAATTGTGGCGCGTCCGGGCAGTGGTTTGAAAAAATTGTGTAAACTGAAAGTGAAAGCAACAACTCCTGCAAAAAAAACATGTTTAGCGTCCTGCCTTTTTAAAAAAGGAGGGAGGAGTGCCTTCATTTTTTTTCACTTTTAAAAAATGGCCGCCAGGCTATTTTTGAAGATGGTTGTCAGTTTTTTTCTGTGTTTTTTGGTGTGCTTAAGTCTAAAAATCTGATCTTACTCATTTTAAAATAATATTTTTTTGGCCAGAGATTGTTAAAATTTATCCTTTTTTTCGTAAAAAAAAGAAAAGAAAAAGGAAACAAAAAAGAGGAGGCGGCCTCTTAAAAGGAAGCGGGTGGGGACGCTAAACATGTTTAAAAAAAAATTTATTTGGCCTTCTAAAGTGATAAAAGACAGAAAAGCGACCAAGAAGATTTGTTGTGCTTTAGGAGAGCACATCAATGTTTGGAAACAGTCCAAGGTGAGAGAAACTGCAACTAGAATGCACAATGCGCTGCTTGTTTAAAGCAAACTGGATTAGTGACTTACAATAAATAATCAAAGTTAACACAATGATCCCTGCTGGGACTTTGGAAACTCCAAGAGGCAGCTGAAATTGCTGTTATGTCTCAGAGTCTGCAAGCTAATTGCGATGTCGGAAACATCTTGTGTGGTTTTGGATTTTCCTTTTTCCCTAAAATGTGCAGCGAAAGGTTCTTGGCGGGTAATGGAACCAAAAAAATGAAAGAAAAAAAAACTATCCTAAAACACACCGATATCGGAAACATCGTGTGTGTTTTATTTTTTCAAAAAAAAGGTGAGGTGAAAGGTTTCTTGTCGGGGTAATGGAACCGAAAAATGGGAACCCGGTACACGGGTACCAGTCGCAGGCTTACACTGAACAAGTTTAAAATTACACTGCATAGTAAACCCCTTGCACACACATTTAAACTCTTAGGTTTTTGATAAAGCAAATCCTGCAAGAGTTAACATTCCAATATGATTTTGTTGACAACAAATGTTAGCAGCTATGGGATATTAGTGAATTTTAAAGGTGTGACAAAGGGAAAGCTTAAGTGCTTAAGTGCATGACTTTAACAAGTGTTTCATGTTTTGTTTTCAGCAAAATACAAAATATACTGAAAACTATTTGCCAAATTTGTGTAAAACCCTCAAAAACATATTTTTGTAACACACTAATTTTTTAAAAGCAGATCCATTAAGGTAGCATTCTTTCCTGCTACATGTACGTGTAAATAAATCAATAAATTGGTCCCCAGCAAAGCTGTCTTCCACTTACTTGTTTGCTTGCTCCAGCTTGGCCAGAAGCTCTGCCTCGGATTCCCCCGTGATGGAGTTGATCGATGGGAGAGTGCTTTCGCTTGGCTTGGTCTTGCCGGCTTTCTCCTCATCACTGGTCCCCGTTGTCTCACCGGACCCTGCTACTTGTATCGCCAGTCTGGGACTGCCCTCTGACGACGACGCTGAAGGCTTACCGGTGCTGATAGCCCCATCTGCCTGCGGCACAGGTTCTACTGGTGAAACCTCTTCGCTCACGTGCAACTCGATTGGTTCTTCAGTTTCTCCGGCCATTGTAACTGTCGCCTTCTCATCTTCCGCAACGTCTTGAAATTTCACTTTCAACTCCGGTGGGGGTTTGGCTTCAGATACTGTTGCCATGGTTACCAAGGGGCCTCGATGACTTGCATACTCAGCTGATTAAAAAGAAAGCAAAATTTATTTTAAGTTGAACAAAATGTTCTTTCCTTCCGGGTCCCAATATCACAGAACTTAAAAAAAAAAGCACAACCAGTAGCTCAGCACAACAAAAAACGAGGTTTACCAGAGTAAGGCTACCAGCCATAATACCATGTCACATGTACCATCTGTAACTGGTATCCTACTGATTGTTTGCTTAGCAGAAATGTTTTCTGCTTAAGCAGCACTATGAAATATGGCCCAGATCTAGATCACTTTTCATCTTGTAAACATGTCAAACCGAAGCGCTTTGTCAATGTTTTGGACATCACTTCTCTTAACCACGTTTTGGATTATTCCAATACACACCCAACAGTGCAAGCGCCCCCAAAAACAGAATGAAAAGGAGATGAGAAGAAGTGCCCAGTTTTAGATGTGGCAGGAAAACCCCAAACAGGGAAAAAAAACAACAAAATCGGGTAGGGGACAGAAAAACCCAATCCACATGCAAGGCGCCGGCCTGAGTCGGGATTTGAACCGGGGTCCCTTAGAGGTGAAAGGCAAGGGAAAGAAACCACTGAGCCCAAGCTGGTTCACTCCACACATACTCTGTAATAAACTGCAGTGTGTATGACAAACTGACTTACCGACAGGATATACATAGTAAAAACATGTTGTCGTACATGTACAGTTTATTATTGCCTTTTAGTCATCATGAAGGAAATTACAGACTCTACAATTACGTTTCTGACCTTGTCAGCTAAGTATTCACCAAATTTAGTCTTAAAAAAAAGATACACATCACACATTAAAATAGGAAATTATACAACTAGACACAACTACTGTACTCAAATGACTCATGTTTATGTATACAAATACAATACATGTACTTTCAAAGGCAGGGTAAACTTTTGGCAATTGTCCTTTGGTAATTGTCCTTTTGGTAATTGTCAAAGACCAATGCCCTCACTTGGTGTGTCCCAAAGTAAATGTATAATGCACAAAATAACAAACCTGTGAAAGTTTGGGCTCGATTGGTCATCGAAGTTGCAAGAAAATAATCAAGAAAATATATAAGTTTGTGTCATAGAATTGTGCTTTCATAGTTTAAGATGCCTTCTCAGATATAAATTTGTGGGTGAAAAATTACCTCTTTCTCCAAAACTACATTACTTCAAGGGGGTTGTTTCTAACAATGTTTTAATAATAACAACATCTCTCCAGTGCTCTTCACCAAGTAAGTTTTCATGTTCTTTAACAGTAATAACGAAAGTTCACCTTGCCTATATAAACAAACATTATTAGTAAATTTCCTCCAGAATCCCATACAGGAAGTTGTTCAACTTTGTTGGAAATGAAACTGACGGCCCTGACTAAAACTTGCTTTAAAATCTGACATTGGAACAGGCATCGCACTCTGATCCAAGTCTCAGAAACATTTTGGTGTTGAGTCACCGTAGAGTGGAGGATTTTGAAGGGAAACGGGAGGACCATGAGCTTAAGACGCTAAACCTGTTTTTTATTCTACCACCCCCCCCTCCCTGACTACAGAACAGAGCGCAATCCTGGGAGAGTCTAACCACACCGCCACTCCAGTGATTGTTCCCACTGTTCTCTATTATTTATTTTATTACACTATCCAACAGCACAAATAGCGCCAATAACTGAATGAATAGGAAATGAGAAGAAAAGTTCAGTTTTAGATGTTGGAGGACAACCCCATTAGGGGGAAACCCATGCAGTCAGGTCCTGACGATGACTAGAGCAAGCTAGTCGAAACGTTGAGACCAAAAAGAACTCACTCCGCGGCAGTGCAGTTAATTACGAGAAGTCCCCCCGATCCACAAAGCTAAAGTAGTAGTCCAGGCCAATTTCCTACCTCCCGCCCAGGTAGTAGTTAATAAGCAGGACAGTTCTTTTCAGAACTGAGAAGTCTCCCGAACTCCGAAAATCTACTCCGCGGTAGTAGAATAAATTATAGCAAGACAAGTTCTCTAAAGAACAAATCTACACAGCAAGTAGATATTTTTTTTTTACACATGGTGTTACTGCAAACCGAATATATATTGATACCTCACCATGCAATGCCTCAAAACCCATATAAGGCCACTTTCATTTTGCAACAGAGGCCACGTGTAATTCCGGGCCTGCCCGAGTGAGAGGCTCTCGTGACACTTTCCTAAATATTGAAACACATTATGAGCGTGTTGCGGTAGACCAGTTTTTCTGTAAGCCTTCATAAACCTTGGTTGCCACGAAGGCATTTTTAATATCAGAGTTCATCATCATCATCATAATAATAATAATAGGCCTAATACATAGTTCTAGACATGGTAGCGCTTTGTCACATCTGATGGGCGTCTCAAAGCGCTCACAATTTTTTCCTGCAAATGCCGAGATGCTTTATTAAAAGTACATGGTATGAGAGAGACCTTTTTCCTTTACCATGGTTACATACATTGTACTACAGGATGTGTTGGGTTCACAAGGTGCTGTGGCGCATATAACCATGTACATGTACAGTACCATTAAGTACACTGTATGGTCTCTTCCCTGGGGCTACATTCTGACATTGCAGGTTTCACTCTTCCTTTTATGTATACAAACAAACGTGTTGAGCGCAATCAACGGATTTGCACAGCGAGTTAGGCAAAATTGCGCGCAAACTGCAGTTTGAGCTCTGCAGATTTGGCAGTTAATCTGCCCGACCTTTGCAAATTGTGCGCAATCTTCAGTTTGCGCTCTTTAGATAGGCAGCTCAAGCGGTCGATTTTGCAAAAATGTGCGCAATCTGCAAATTGCGCAAACCCTTGGAATAAGCACACAGCGCCGTGTACACACGTGCGCGCTGCGCAATGCATTGTGGGATTTTTTTCGCTCGTAGTCGAGTCGTTGGACATCGCAGGCGCAAATCACGGAGATATCTGTAAATTCTTTTTTGATATGTTCTGGTTTATATTTTAAATGTTGCCTAAAACATCGTAAATTGGTAAAAATCAGACATTTTCTTCCAGGTAAAATAGGTTTTTGTTTTTTTTGTTTTTTGTTTTTTCCCCATTTTATCCCGTCCCCCCCCCCCCCCCGGGTTTTTTAAAGGCAGAATAAAAAGTTTAGGGTCGCGGCGTAAAAACTAGGGTCAGTCTGGGAACCGGAAACACAACCCTTTTTTTTTGCCTAAGCAGAGCTCTTCATACAACTGTACAAAGTACAACACAAAATGGTCAATGTGTATTATAACACTCCTTACAAAGATTTAGTTTGGCTCTCTAGATATGAATGAATGGTTTATAAACATGATAAATGTGCAGACTGTTCAAGTCTCGTGCATATATCGAAAACGAGAAAACAGCTCCGACAGAGACTATATTTTTCTGTGAAATCAAATCTGCTTTAAATATAGTACATTTTTTATACAAATACTTGAAAATAAAAATACCATAAATTTTGAATTTGATTTCATAAAAATAATTTGTTCAAATTAGCATTGAAACAAAATCAAAACTTGGGACGTGGTTCCTTTTTTTGTTGAAACCTGCATTTACCAACCACGCCCAAATTTATGTGTCCATCACATCTAGGTTTAATGACAATGTGACTGTCACAAGGTGACAATTCTTAATTATTTACAAGTAACCAGAAACAGAGGTCATGTCTTATTTTACTTTCACATTGTTTATCACTTGGTATAACATTACAAACAACATACATCATCTTCATGGCCATAAACTACGTTAAACTAAAATAATTGACAAAACAAAGTCCCGCCCACATAAAACTTTATATGGTTGGGACCACAATGGTCCCAGAAGTTTGAATACGCATGAGACTTACAGTCTATTACTTTAAAAGACATCACAATCTGCAGATATAACTACATCTAAATTTACATGGAGAGTCAATTAAAATTTACTTGTAAAATCAAAACCCCCCCCCCCCAAAATTAGACTGAACAACAATAAGTACATTGGAGTCTACTAATAAATATAATCAAACATTGTCAAATAAGGGCAATTAAGCATGAAGGGTCAATAAGGGTTTAAACAAACAGGATGTGACGTTTAAAACACAAAAAGCCCAATAAATAAACTTGTAAGGCCCAACAAGAAAAGTTCCGTTTCCGGTAATACCCAACTGACCCTAATTTTATGCCGCGACCCTAAACTTTTTGTTTGGCTAAGAAAAAGAAAACCAGGAAAAAAAAAAAAGGGAAAAAAAAGAAGAAATATCTGACCCACCGACCCTATTTTCAAATATGGCATATAACCAGAAATTTCTTGTTTAGGCCTAAAGAGGGATTACGGATAAAAATAAGACATACAGGCCTAGCGCTTATGCTTTTTTTTTAAAAGTAGCCCACCGGGCTAGTAAACTGCACGCTTTTACTTGTTTTATTAGCCTAGGATTTGTATGTATTTTTGTCATAATGTATCTTTCTGATGTTCAATGTATGTATTAATGGTCACAATCACAACCAGTTTAGTGGTCGTATGAAGAACACTTTTACACACTCAAAAATAAATGAACAGTCTGCTTTTTACAAATGTACATGTATTATTCACATCTTAAAAGGAAGATGCAATATACACACATGTAGGTTGCACAGTTTTTAGTACTAGCCTACAGGGCAAGTTGAGAAGTGCTGTTTATTTGCCCATAGCAGTTTTTACTAGGCAATGTACGCCGGGCTAGTGTTAAAGGTTCTTGCCCTGTGATTGGCTTAGAGCGCCACTACGCTCTATACCCATAGCAACCATTGTACTATGTATACCCTTAGCAACTGGTGTAATATACCTGTGGGAACAGTGTACATGTATGCATACCCTTAGCGACGGTACCTTTTAACGTCTAGGAAGGTCTAGACAGGATGCATGGGTTGTTCTTATAAAACAAATATTGACTACGGTTAAAACTACAACTCCCTGTGATCCGCAACACATTCTATTTTTCCTGCGGCTTTGCCTCAGGAAAAAAGAATGCGCCGTGCATCACTCTAGAACTCATAGTTTTAACAACGGCGCTAAAAATCAGTCAATATTTGTATACTATTATTACTAGACAATGCAATAAAATATTAGATGGTACTACAGTAGACATTTTGCTGGTACCAACTTTCCTTTAAGTTTGAGTAAACATTAGTAAGCCAGCAGATTATATAGCGCCCTCTTTGACTTGACATGAAGAGCCGACATTATATAACACATTAAATTACAGGGAATTTTTCGCCCGCTGCTCTGTACAATGTAACTCAGTGGAATCACTCCCGCTAACGGACCAACAAGATTCGGGGTCAATTCTTGACATTGTGTGAATTTTTTTGTCATCCCCCAAAATATCAATATTTGGGGTTTTCGGCCATCTTTCGGCCATATTTTTTATTATCATTTTTAATATTATTATTATACTTCTATCCGAACAACTCTCAGTGCTTTAACACGTGAAAGTTGTGATGGTCAGAACTATGTCTCAGGAGCTACAGTCTTAAAATACACAAACAATAAGAAAGCCAGTGCTCTAACTTAGATCAAGCAGCAGTACACTCGAGTGTTTTGTAATCCTTTGATGATATTAATGATTTAAAAACACATGTAAGCTTATCGTGTGGAACAAGCACGGTCGCTGTTTACTGCGTACATTGCCCATAAAAGGCACTGTGCATAAAATACGGTCCGTACACCACAGAGCTGTTGGGTCCTCGCACAAGCGTTGTTCAGGCCTTTGAACCTTTAATTCATTCATTGGTTTATCGGTGAAACTACAAACAACTTAAAACTTGCATAGCGCCCTCTTGTGTGGAGAGATTGAACGGCACGGCGTTATTAGTTCCTACAAATTTGTTCTTGTCAATGGGATAGTTAGGTATACATGTAGGACTAGGGATTTTTGTTGGTACTGTTGAATGCAGATATATGTAAATTAAAGCGCAGTCAAGCATCAGGTTCCATTTTCGTACCTAATTTGACATTTTTACATATTTTCACATCTGGACAGTTATCGATCACCATGGACGGTGATAACTTAACAACATTGTTCTGTCCCAACATGACAATCACCCCAACTACAGTTGGGACTGGTTCCAACCAGAGTGTTACAGTTGGGACGCCCCAACTATAAGATGGGATCGCCCATGCAGCTGTACACTCTGGATAAGCTTGTGCGTGGACTGCATGCTGTTGTGACACAATAAACGACAGGCTTATCAAGATTTTCTATTTCAAACATTGGCCTTGGCTCGTGTAAAAAATTATGATGGAGCTTGTTTGAGCAGCCGGCCAAAGCTCAAGACAAGGTTTGGAAAAGGCCTTTTGGTAAGAATTTGTTCTTTCTCTATGGTTAAATTGAATTGGTTTTCCGACAGCTAGTCATGAGTTACTGCGATCCCCACTATACTTGGGGCGCCCCTACTGTAACACTCAAGTTGGGACGTCCCAACTAACTTATAGTTGGGACGATTGTCAAGTTGGGGCGGAACAACATCATCATGACACTTTGACCTTGTTAGGCCTATAATCAAAACCCCCAGTGTTTGTTACGCAACATACACACGTACGTCTAGTCTTCTTTGGGTTGCAGTTATTATTAAAAATTAGCTCCCAATGTTTTTTATTAAACAAAGGGAAATAAAGACTCTTATTTCCATCTCAACAATACAAAATCACAACGATAATTTGACAGCTCGCACCAGACAAACATTCATCATGGTTCTATTTAATTTTCTAAAATAAAGAAGTCTCCCTTCTAAAACAGTCACTGTCTAGTGTCAGACTGTGGTTGTTCAGTCACTTCGACTTCACAATCATTTTGTACGTCCGGTTTACTTGTTTACTAAACAAGTTTGAAGTTTAAAGCCGGGGCCTGCAAAATATCCACTGACTTGAATTTGAAAATACATGTCAATAAATAATACAAATTGCCATGCCAAGGTACTGTTGAATTATTCATGATTGGTGACTGAAGTGAAATTATGATGATGTACACGACGCGGCCATGATAAAAAAGGAGAGTTGAAATCACGAAATGGCCCCCATCCACTGAGTGTCAATGAGTACGGAGTGTGTTTGTCTGCTCAGTATCCAAAGCTATCCAATCCAACGATGGTTTGTCCGTCATCAATCAATGGCTGATGCCGTGTCGTGTGTCGAACTCGAATGTCACGACGAGCGCAAAACTTCAGAAGGGTCAATGGATAGGGTGAAATATTTCGATCTCAGAACACTTACCATCAACAAGTACACAAGCACTTCGTAGTCATTATCAAGGTTGAGTTTATGCAGTAAATGTCACCACTTTACGACGCACACTTTCAATTTTGTGACTTTTTTTGTACAGAGAATGTAATGATGATGGGAGGATCAGCTACTACTAACTTGACCTGCAGTTGACCTTCCCCGGCCCATATGCGATATCCAACCTCGTCACCATTCATTTTCTCATTTATGTTGTGTACATAACAGACAATGGCATTTTTAACTCTGACGAGGAGGTTAATGCGGAAGTGCTATTTGTAGCCTAAGTGGGCGCTTTTATAAAACCATCTGTGTAGCCCAAACTATTACAACGTGCACTGTTTACGCCACTACATTGGGCTGTATTTTGGCGCTTTATTCGCTATTGGACTTGTTGCGTGCACAAGACAGAAGCTGTGTGTGAAAATGGCCGATAACGATTTACCCGAGGGATGGGAAGTACACTTCAGCAAAAGTCAAGGGGGTAGGAACATCAACAGATGATTACAAATTATTTGTTAAATGAATTTTATGAGTTGATGTTATTGTAGTTGTGTGTATGTAGTTGTAACTTGTATTTTAAGTACGCATCACGATCATCATGTTCCTGGGCTGGGGCATTGTTTGGGGGCCAGACTATTTTCCTCCCAGCCTCAGTTTGGGTTAATATTAAAGAAGTTGGTGAAAACATGGAGCCTCGAATAGGATGGGTGAAAACAAGGTCACAACAAATTTGCAGACAATTTGAACTAGTATAGTATATAATTGTATACAATAATGTCAATGTATATATGAAGTCTATGATTCGATTATGTGTTTCATGAATTTTGCACAAAGCAATAAATTGTGATTTGCCACTGTGAGTGTGAAATCAGTGGTTAGCTTGGCGGGATTTGAACCCACAACCTTGTCTGTGATTGCAAAACGTTTCCTACAATCTATTCTAACCACTTGACCACTGCACTCCTTTCAAACTTTTAAAGCACTTTGACCCGACATATACACATGTAATGTACATGGTACATGTACATGAAACTTGTAAAAGTAAAGCCCAATCGGTCATCGGAGTCGAAAGAAAATATGAAAAAACATTATTTGTATTTTTTCACTGTTTTCAAACTTGGTTTCAGACATGTGAGATCAAAACTAATTGCTTTACTCATTTCCTCAAAACTAAAGCATTTCAAGCAAGACATTTTCACGGGAAGTTTTCCACTATGATGACCATCTTTGTACCACGTTAAAGTTGTGTGTACAAATCTGTGCACATCTTATTACCAATGTTGTGCACACCCTTTAAGAATGTGATGACCGCCAAAGTCAAAATAATAAAAATAGAAAATTAAAAAGGAGTACAGAGCTCAAGTTTCAGGGTCTAGTCCTTGACACTGACGGGGAACTTGATCGTAATAAAGCGCATTTTTTCCCCAATATTCCTGGATTTAGATGAAAGATTTTTGTTTGGATTCTGTCGACAGGTCGTAAATACTACCTCAACACCTTCACCAAGAAAAGTCAGTGGGAGAAACCAGACATGAATGACGCATCAACGAAGGTAGTCCAGTGCTCACATCTCCTCGTGAAACACAGGGACTCTCGACGTCCATCCTCATGGAAAGAGGAGAACATCACACGCACTAAGGAGGAAGCCATCGAACTGCTCAAAGGTTAGGGAGCAACTAGTTGCAATAATCGTAACCCCTCGATCCACCCGACTTGACGTCGACCAAGGGGCTGTTGTTCTCAGGCAGGGGATACTTATGGCAATTGTCAAAGACCAGATCCTCACTTTGTGTATCCTGACATATGCATTAAACAACCTGTGAACATTTTTGCTCAATTGGTCATCAAAGTTGCCAAAAAATAATGATAGAAGAAAACACCCTTGTTGCATAGAATTGTATGCTTTCAGATGCCTGAGAATTACCTTTTCTCTAACACTACATTACTTCAAAGGGGGTCGTTTCTAACAATGTATTATAATATCACCAGCTTTCCAGTGCTCTTTACCAAGTAAGTTTTTAGGGTCATTAACTTGAGGAGTAATTACCAAAGGTATACCCTGCCTTTAAGGCTACTCACCCAACCAAAAGTTTATAGACTTGTAAGATTATTTCAATGGAAGTGCCTTTTGCAAAACAAAAACAGCATTGCCCTCTCAAAGATGACATTTCAGGCATGTCAGCCTTCAAAAAATATTTGGATGAAATGCAGACTATGACTAACAGTGATCAATTCTCACCCCTAGGGTTCAGGGAACAAATCACCAGTGGTGAAGTCACCTTCGCCAGTCTTGCTTCCAAGGAAAGTGATTGTAGCTCAGCCAAGAAAGGAGGCGATCTCAACTTCTTCGGACCCGGTCAAATGCAGCAGCCGTTTGAGGAGGCTTCGTTTGCACTCAAGATTGGGGAGATGAGTGGTATCGTGGACACGGATTCCGGAGTTCATATTATTATGAGGACTGCCTAATGTGGGAGGGGGATCTGTCTGTGTCATCGTTTATTAACCCTCCTACTGTTTGACCATTCAACATCGTCCACTGTGGTTTTGAATGCAAATTTATGCCAGCCTGCGATATGATTTTATGTGTTGAATGCATCGACGCAGTACTGTACACAGTCAACCCCTCTTACTGTCTGACCATTCAATATCCTCCACTGTGGTTTCGAATGATAAACTATGCCACCCTTCAGTATGATATCATGTGGTGAATGCATCCACACAGCATTCCCGTGCACACAGTAGTTCTACCTTACAAAACCTGTGCAGTTGAATGGTTTCAAATGGTTGTTCAACTCGCTGGAAAATGTTGCCTAGAGTAGGAGGGTTAATTCAAAGCCGGGTTGCTGAAATGATACAGACAGATTAAACAATAAAAAAGTATGTTTTGATTTTGTCTCATGGTAGTTAAACTACAATTTACCTCAAAGTACTACTGTTCTCTGAAAAAGCATTCTGTAAAAAAATTTTAGTTTGTATAATTAGATAGCTCCCGATAAACGCCATCTCTACGGGCAACTTGGGTTTGGGCTTTGAGCCGGTTCAAGTGTTCAAATTTTGCTACCCATCCAAATATTCCACCAACTAATCATGCAAGGAATTTGATTGAAGCTGTGTGTGCTACATGCGGTGTTTACGCAAAACGCATAGTTGTGCACTCAAAAGGTGATTTAGTTGCCTGTAAAGATGGCCGGTTTTTAACACTGTGTGGTGTCATGTGGGAGCTATCTATATCAACGGACAGAATGGACCTACCTCAATGTCCCGCCATCTTGTTTTTTTTCCCCCCCCTCTTCAGATCAATGTAATCAAACTGAGGCTTGAAATGCAAATTTGTTCGATCCCTTTTGGGTTAAATGAGATTCTGTAGTTGTTATGGCTGTTGTACACGGGTAACATGTTAGTATTATAAAAGGTTTTTAAAACCCCAACACAACCTCCTTCCCAGTTGGGTACAATTTTTTGTTTTACTTTTTTCCCCCAGAATGCCTTGCACAACCGTAACCCCTGGAGGTGTGACTTTGAAATATATTGGATATTTTAACTATTCCTGCGGTTAGTCTATTCTGTGTTACAGGGTTGATCTATTCTGTGTTAAAAAGACTACGCTGAGCGTGCTATCAAAAGACGAATCCAGTCATAGAGCAATCATTCTTTGATTTTTCGATACGACTAAAGGTATGCAGGTTAAGGTGACCTTGTAAAAACATGATTTATTTGTAGTGGATTGCGTCAAAATATGTGCATTTTGACAGGCGTTTACTAAGCACCCTACAAGCGTTCAAAAGTTTTTAAAAAATGCATGCAGAGCAGTCACTTATGGTTAGCCACTCAGCGTTGTTTTTCAGTGCTTCCCTTCCAGGGGTTAGTGACAAGAGGTGCCCATGGTAGCGAGGCTGACCCCAACCTTCCCAAATCCTCTTCAGGAGGTTGTTTGATTGTGGAGGATTGAGGACTGCGGGCCCGAATAGCAATGTGCTGATCACTGGGCCGGGCACACCAATCTTATCCAAGTCCAGACATGTTGATGTGAAGTGGAGTGGAGGATATTGAGGTCAGTTGTGGGCTGAGGGAGTACGGGTTAGTGAAGTACGGGTTTCCTCTAGAATCATTATATTTTCTGCATCCTATCCTAAAATGTTCACCCTCCAACTCTTGGTCACATTTTCCAGTGAATTGACAGACCATTCAACTGCACAGGTTGTGGATGGTGGCACAACTGTGCGCAGAGCCAAAGCCATGTCTGAAGTAGTGACTGTGGCTTTGGATTGATTGTCACATTAACATGCGTTGAAGAATAGGGGGGGGGGGGCCCTTTCAATTGAAAAACACAAGACCACCGGACTTGTCCGAGCAGAAGTTAACTGTCCCGATGCTAAAATCACTGGGCCTCGGGCATACCGTCCATTGTAAAAAAATTTAAGCTCTGCTGTCGATCATTCAAAAGCACAGTGGATGGCATTGATTGTTCTGACAATAGGAGGGTTTGATTTCTTCTTTTTTTCATGTGTTGAATGTCTATTGTGTGTGGGTTCTTTGTGGTCTGAAAAATATGTGCTTTAAAAGTGTCATTGTTTAAAGTTGATTTCCTTTATAGTCCTTTATGCTATTTTAATTCTATGAATGTAAAGTCTTTCGTATAATCGCCATCATTGTCATGAATCAAAGTGGGCAAGTGCTGAAGGACATGGTGAAAGATTCTGGCCCCTTTTTTGAAACCACGGCTTCAACTTTAGGTCCTGGCTTGCGCTCCGTTTCGCTCGGCCCCTACGGTCTCGTCCAAGACCGCTGGGCTGATGAGCTTGTACAAATTTGTGTTTAGGATGTGGTGATTCATGCTTGGAACGATTATACTGCTGATTGGCACATTGTGCACATAATGTGTACACACACGAACGCCCTAAAGGCAGGATATACTGTTGGTTTGTCAAAGACTGGTATCCTCACTTGGTGTATCCCAAGTATGCTTAAAATAACAAACCTGTGAAAATCTTGGCTCAATTGGTCATTGAAGTTGCAAGAAAAAATAATGAAAGAAAAAACACCCTTGTTGCATAGGATTGTGTGCTTTCAAATGCCCGAAAAAGGCTTCATACCTCAGATTGAAATATATTTTAGTGAGAAATTACCTTTTTCTCAAAAACTACATTACTTCAGAGGGAGTCGTTTCCTCACAATGTTTTATACTATCAGCAGCTCTCAGGTGCTCCTTACCAAGTAAGTTTTTATGGTAATGCATTTCTTGAGTAATTACCCAAAGTATTCACTGCCTCTAAACAATTAGTACTGGCCCTCTTCTTGGAGTTGCTGCGCCAGTAATTTCGGAAAATTTACCCTTTCAGACTTCCGGACAGTGCCCATAATGAGCTGAATTCAAAGCCTTAGCTGTGGTCTGGAAAAGGGCCAGAGTATATAAAAAAATTGTTGATGTGTCAGTGCAAGAGTGTTGTACATGTATCTCCCAGCGCGAGTTTGAAATTGTCACGTCATATAAAATAGCCCGTGTGTACACACAAACGAGAACACGCCGAGGTACGACGTTTTTGCACGGAGCATTGTCATGCGAAGTACACCTTTTTTTTTTGCAAATCGATATTAAGCATTTTTGTACGATGATGCGATGATTATTTAATAAGATTTAATTTGAATAGGTTTTATTTTGTTACTGATTATAAAGTTTATGCAAGTAAAAATCATAATATTTCTGTCTGAAATAGTAGCATCCGGTGACTCCACAGACCACCGTTGCTTACTTTTGCTTGATCGCAATTGAAATAAACCTGTTGTGATTATGCACAAAATCTCAGACAAACTGCTTTTTTCTTGTTTACTGCTAAAATACGACCACAGAATTTGATGAAAATAATGATGGCGTGTCAATTGAAAACTAGAGGATGGGAATTAATTAGTTCTTCTAAAGACCAATGATGTTCTTTGTTGATAACCTCTGCGCAAAGTGCCTGGTTCATGGCATGTGTACGCCACAGCCTTTGAAGACAGTCAAAAGTCTTTAAGTTTGTATGGGCGATTTGAAATAGAGCACAGAGCTCAATTTGTCGCCTGTGTTTGCTGTGTGCGCCCTCTATGTCAACCTGCCGGAAAACAGTATGGCATTCACTCATCGACCACTTAGTCGTGGATGCGAGAGACCGTTAGGGCTGAGTGAATGAGAGAAACTGGTGGGTCTTAGCGTACTTGCTACATGCCGGTAAAATGAACCAGATTGACCAATAGGAAAGCTGAAGTTTGCCATACAGTTACAATGGCAGCACACATGAATCACCTTAAAATGAATTACCTTTGTCTCGCATGTATTCTTCTTCAACGTAATATAAACAAGTTGCATGTCATTATTGTGATTAGTGTTTTACTGTTTTTCTATGTTGCTATTACGGTCTCAATGCTGAAACAATTGTTTTTTTTAAAATAAATTACTGCGCAGCGAGTAATTTTATTCCCTGTTCATGATAAATATATATGAAAAACATTATGTGACAAAAAACTCAATTTTACTATAGACTTTAAAAACCTATGGAATTAAATGTTTATAATCTTGATTCTTTGCGTCTGGCCTCCATTTTGTTTCAACATATCTTAACCCCCAATGGAAAGACTTTTTTGAGGCAAAAGGGGGTGTCCCACTCACCGGTCTTTTTCCATTGTTTTAGTGATGAGAATAATAGAAAAGGACCGGTGAGTGGGACGCCCTCTATCATCTCAAAAGTCTCCTATTTTATAAAGATGTTCAGATGAGGAACAGCCCCTTACCATTTAAAACCCATCAAAATCCAACTGCATATTTTTGTTTGATTCTGTTGGACTGATGACTGCACTAGTAAACTGATTATGTGCTTCACATGGGATCAGGCATACCACCTTAATCAGATTCACAACAGTTTGTTTGTTGAGTTGACATAATGGTGTTGGGATTTTGTTGGAGTGAGGAAGGATCCCAGTAAATCACTCTAAGGGAGTTGGGTTCAACTCCCAGTAAAATCGTCCAATGACGTGTTGTGGTCGAGCAGATAAGAGCAGCAAACTTGAGCGCTGGTGTTTCTGATTAGCAGAGTGCTGGTTCGAGTCCCGGCCGTGACACTTGTGTCCTTGAGCAAGCTACTTTACCATAAATGCTTCGTCCTTCGCAGAGGACATTGAGCTATAGGTCCCGTGTACTAGGACTGGTAGTGCACGTAAAAGAACCCAGAACACTTATCATGGAAGAGTAGGGGTTAACCCGGTGTTTCTTGTTTATATAGCAAGCAGCCTTGTTTACAGGTTTCCTCAGGCTTGCGAGCTACAGTGATCAAGTTGGTGTGATAAAGCGCTATATAAGAGCTCAGTATTATTATTAAGTTCACTTTACGAGGCATCCTTGGTTTCATTACCAGAAATATATAATGAACACCACCATGTAGGTGAATCAGCACACTAAATGTGCAGAACTTTGAGCAAAGATTAACAGTTTGCATGTTTGTATAGTGCATGTACTCGTTTCTTTTTAAAAAATATTAATGGGAGACTTTTGGAGACACTAGGTGGGAGCAGACTTTCAAGGTTGAAATAAGAACTGACTCTTGAGGGATTCAGATGGAAATAATTATTTTTGGGGGCAATTGAAACTTTAAAATCGAATTTGTCTAATTTCACAAACTGGGTTCTGCCAGGCTTGGAATCTCACCCCTAATGAGGGTAAAGGTCACTTTCCTTAAGAACATAAGAAGATTTTGAAGGGCACCAAGACTTGGGCCCAATTTCACGGCTCTGCTTATTGTGTTATGGTCAGCATTCTCGCCGACGGTATTATTTCTGCACTAGCTGTATATGCCAAGAATGCCTGGTAGCGTGAAGTAAGTACACGAACAAGCACAAATTCTGCAAGCACAGCCATGAAATTGCACTGTAGGTCTGTGGCCAGCCTCTGTCTTTTCTACAGATATTTTCATGGTAAATGTGCCACCAGTGTGTCTGACCTGGTTCCTCCTATCAGGGTGTTTGAGCTTGAAACCAGGCTTTCTGCTTGTTCTCACCCATACACTCTTGCTTTGCTGAGATGTAGAACAAACAGCCTTTCCAACAGCTTTATTCCACATACTACATCTCTTTGGAACTCCTTGCCTGGTGCATGTTTTCCTTCATCCTACAATCTAGACTGTTTGAAGAGGAATATCAATTCCTACCTTCAGCTCTCCCGAGTTATTTTCATCTTCAATGTTTTCTTCTTGTACAAAAGTGACTTTGACCTTTGTTTAGGGCAAACTTTTAAAATAAAAAAAACCAATCAATAAAAAAAGGACAATGCAGGCAAAGGGCCTCCATGAAATTTGCGCCTGCTGAAAAAAACCAACAAAAAAACACAACACATCTACAACTTTCCTGATAGTTTTTTATGTAAATGGTTTTAATACTTAAATGTTAACTTTTCACACCATGAATATACATCACATGAAAACGTGGAAAATATGCACAGTTGTTTCCGAGAGCAAACACAGTCTCCAAAATACCAGATATAACATAAATTGCACACCATGTACCATTACCTACAAACTAATGCTATCGACATGGTATCTTGTGTTTTGTAACTAACAGTTACGGCTGAATAACAAGTCTGTTGATATTAACATTAAATTAACTCTCCTCGAATTAAATAAACGGATTGTACAATACAACCTTACAATCGCTCACATGCCTTCTTGGTAGGTTTCAAATTTCATTATCATTCATCCAGTAAATTAGTTTTTTAAGAGGGTTTTAAAATTCTGATTTCAGCTTGCAAGGATAACACTCTCTGTTTTAAAAACAATTTAGAAACCATTGTGTGTTTCAATAAGCCATATTGAGATACGCTTGACACATTAAGAGACTGCATATTTGGTCTGGGTGAATCTGTTTGTATGCACCCAAACCCAACGGTGTGCTCCTTTGATGTTCGCCGTATCTCAACAAGGCTAGTTAGTGCCTTCTCTTTACTGTACTATATAACGGCCTGGTGCATGAACACGAACCACTCTCAACTCCTGGAAACCCACCTCATCGCTTCCTCTGAACCTACTGAGAACTGAGAACTGCAATTAAACTGATTATGCTTTACATGGCATCAGGCATAGCACAATAACCTTTAAAGAAGCCAGAGCGACTTCCATAAGCGAGAATGAATTCCTATTAAGTAGAAATCCAAGTTTGGGTGTAGAGTTACTACCACGTATGGTGCTGGATTTTTTTCACAGTGAGGGAGGATCCTAGTAAATCACTCAAGAGAGTCAATGGTTGAACAAGCAGGTATGACTTTCCGTGAAGTAAGCAACTCTTTTAATTGAAGTTTCATGGTATGTGTCAATGTACCAAACCAAGTGTGAAACAGCAGCAGTTTAAAGGGAAACGTTGCCTTGGATTGGGCAATTTTGGTCATTGTGAAGAACCACATTTTTGACACCACAATATGGCGGATCGTGTTAGTTCACGAAAGTATAAGAAAAATAATATTTGTGCGAATTTTTATATTCTACTATTAAAACATCTTTCCGACCATATAAATTTCATAACAAACGCTTTTTAGTCGCCCCATGGAAAAAGAGTTTAAATTTGGTCTACTGGATCAAAGACTTGCCCCCCCCTTTAAAACAATGACCCATGCCGAGGCCATTATCGTTTGCGTTTTCGTATACTTTACAAACTCAGCAAAATCCAAATTCTGACAGAGAATATTCATTCTTCCTTAAAATGTTTCTGCTAACGTCCTGGATATGAGGATGCTGCATGTTTAAAGAAACACAGCAACCCAAAAAACAGAATGGTTGAAATAAAAGCTATTTAACTTTGGGGGGATGTAAACACTCGACACTGTTTACAAAAACAAAAATAATGCATTTTTGGCTGCATGTGGCTTTGTCAATCTTTTTTAACCCTTAACATAAAAAAACAAAGCACCAAACGAAAAACAAACATTTTTAAGAACACTTTTCTGGGCAATCGATAAAATTCATGTTAACTTAAAAGAGCAAGCTTTGAAGCTTAAATGAACCATGTCGCGAGAATTTAACATGTATACGTATAAACCCTTTTACAAACTACTGCACATGTACAGTAACACCAACGCCTTGAAAAATCTCGACTATATCTTCCTGCTCATAAAATTTCACAATAAATAGAGCGCAGTGCTGTAGATAGATTTTTAAGAGTGTGCCTTTTTTTTCGGTACCCAGTCGTTTGAAAACTGCAAGCACATTATTAAAGCGAGTGGTTAACATACAACTGGCCAAATTAAAGTCATCTGTATTTGTTTCCCCCGACAGGGCGTCTACTAAACAGTTGTTAGTAGTCTACCCGTGGAGAATAAGAAATAAACAAATTATTTGCCGTTGTGAAATTCATCCGACATGTTTGAGCAAGAATATCTCTCTTTTCTACTTCTCAATATGAATTTATTTTTTTATTATTATCTTTTTTTAAATTTAGAACACTACTGTGCGATGGAACATTTTGGACAGTCACAAAAAAAAGTATACCATGCTATCAAAGTTACTTGAAACCAGAGGGCCCAATTTTCGGTCAAGCTGTTAAGCAACAAACGGTTACTTAGCATGGACAAAATCGTGCTTAGCGAATTTGAGTTACCAGCCAAACTACCATGTAGTGCGTATTGTCTGTGACCGGGCTCCCTGCTAATACCTGCTTAGCAGGAACTGTGCTCAACAGCTTCATGAAAATGGGCCGGGGCGTCCAAACAGGAGGATTTTTGTCTACCCTTCTATTGTGCAGGTTATAGGAGCGGACAGTTACCACCCTTAGGCATCATTCATTTGTAGAGATATACAAGTACAGTATGACAGTTAAGTGTTATTACTTTAAAGATTTATAATAAAAGGGAACAATGAGCCCTTTTGTTACTTGAACAGTAGATCATAACGCTGCAGCCACCTTTGTCTAATCCCCTGTGTGCACTAACAGTAAGTAGCATTACTCCAACAAAAAGAGCCAGACTGTTTTTCCTTGATCCTCTATTTAGTTACAGTGATTTGTATGCCGGCAGAAACAAAATGGCCGTACTGGTATAATGGATCGTTGTTCACCGCCACATAACTCAGTATCAATCGGCTGTTTTGCACTCAATACACCGACCACAGCAGTGTAAACTACACAATATTTTGGCCGGTAACCTGTTTCTGCTAAGCAATCTGTGTCTGTACTTAGCAAGTTGATGTGCTTACAAGCTTGATGAAATCAGACCCAGATTGAACAACAGTGATCCTATAAAGATTACTGTCTAGCTGAGGCAAATAAAGGAGCTTAGGGTCTGGAACCCTGCTAACTCTTGCACATCAAACAATTTTGGTTTTCTTGCGTTCCCAGTTGAGAGCAAAAGAAGAGTTGGTATAAAAACAAACCTGCTAGTCACCACATTCGAACGAAACTTCGGAGAGCAATAAAAAATGTTTTCAGATTTTAAACTCAGCACATGTATTACTTGCACATTATTTGAAACTATTTTGGACTCAATTTCATAAAGCTGCTTATGCAAAAAATGTCCATAAGAGCTATATCTGCTTGACCAAACTAAGCAGTAAACCAGTCAAATGTGTATGGTATTTTGGCTTGTAACCTTGTTCTGCATTGAAGTGAGCAGAATTGTGTTGTTCTTAAGCAGCTCTATGAAAATTGCTCCAATGCATAGAGCTGCTTCCATACAAAAAGTAGCCGAGCACAAAACAATTTTGCCGACTGGAATACGAAGATCAGCCAAAGTTCCATGTCACATGTACTGTCCTTAACTGGTGTCCAGCTTCTTTTTTTTGCTCAAGCAGAAATTGTTAAGCATGAAATTGCACCCTCGTTAGCAGTCGACTGAATTTCCAATTTGGTCAAATTTCATAGAGCTGCTTAAGCACAAAAAGTAGCTAAGCACAACAAAATCAATGCTTACCAGAATAAGGTTACCAGCCAAAACACCATGTGACGGGTATCCTTCTCATTTGCTGCTTAGCAGAAAATTGTTGAGCAGAATTTCAAGCTTAAGCAGCTCTACTCAATTGGGCCCTGAACGAAACCAACTTGCTTAGCAAAAGTTTCTAAAGAGATTACACAGACACGGGGCTAAAACACGACTGAATATGAACGAGCCCTTATAAAAATAATTAATTCCATGCAGCACAATTTGGGGCCTATAGACCCCTTGCACCTCCGCACAATGCGTGCCTACCATGTCCGCCATTTTGGGAGTCAATTCCTTTGTGGACATGTTAACTACCCAAAAGGCGGACAGGATATGCGTGTTTGAGTGCGCTGCACATCTTGAAACGGGTCAATACCATTAAGGATGCTACGCAGAGAAATCTTGCTGGACACATTTATTTGTTTACGGCTCTAAAACCGACAGGAATCAGTCAAAATATAATACACAATATTTTGGCTGGTAGCCTGTCTAAGCCGATAAGCCTAAATCAATCTGTCGAGCAAAGATCTACGGGAAACCAGTCGGGGAAAAAAAACACAACAATCCACTACATGGTAGCTTGGCCTGTAACCGGCTTCTACTGAGCAAGATTATTTCGTGCTTAGCACTTTCTGGGCCAAGGTCATATCCAAAACAGGGTAGTCATTTCCAAGCTCCCCCTCCACATACAAATAACTTTGTGCATCACTTCTCAAGTTCCCCATGCAGGGGTGTACAGACTCTACCGGGGGCTGTGAGACTTCTCTCCGCTGTTGCTGGGTGGTTAAAGAGGAGAGGGGCGTGGGGGGTGCTACTTGTAGGGGGGTTTCGCCGAGCGAGGACGGGAGGAGGCTGATCGGCTGCGTGCTGCGGCAGCCTGGAGCTGTATCTCATATGCAGTGGGGTGAATCTTGAAACCGTACAATCTAAGAGACAGAGAGATGAAGAGAGATGTAGTCAATGTTAGAGTCACTGACTTTCCGACAGTCAGACTTCCTTTTAATAGATGTTAAATTTGCACCGGGGATAAAGAAAAGAATATATTCTTTATCCCTGGTGCAAATTTAACATCAATTAAATTGTTGCGGTATCCGCTGCTAAAATATAGGATTCAAACTGCCTCTAGCTACTGGGAATCTCGGTGGTCTAGTCGGTAAGACATCTGCTCTAGAATGGCAAAGGTCCTGGGTTCGAATCCCACCCGAATAATATGCCTTTTCACAGAACTCGGGGAAGTACTGAGTATACAGTGCTTTACACACCGGTGAAAGGGTAAAACCAAATAATCAGACTTCCCCCAATTTATAAGTTCCAAGATGTTCGGGTTGATGTTTTTTAGTATCTAGGACTGGGAAAGCACCAAGTATACATTACAAATTGGTTTAAAAAAATCTTTATCCTTGGTGCAATTATATTATCAAAGGTGGACTGTCGTCATGATCATAGCAGGTCTGTGGCTCTGTGCGGAATTATGAACTCTTACCTAGTTGCGTGCGTGTTAGCTAACCCACCGCAATCTGTGCCGTCATTAATATATTGTGATGCGACGGCCAGCGCACGTTAGCCAGCAGCTACTAGGGTTAGGGTTCATAATTCCATGTACAGCCACTGCTTTGATCTTGACAACAGTACCCCCCACCCCTCTACAGTCCGCCGTTCTTTGGTTCGGGGGAAGATTAACACTCATGCAGAGAAGGAAAGGTTACCTTGGGACAAACTGGTTTGGTGGGCGTTTCGGCCGGTACTCTGGATGCACCATGAAGAACATGTGTGGGAAACCGGTGCCAAAGTACGCGCCGTCCGTGTGATGGTGCCGCGATGACTTTGGTGTGTACACATCCTGGCATTTTGGGCAGTAAAGTTTGACCATGGCCTCTCCCGGGACATCTGAGAGACCTGAAGTTTAGTCACAAATAGTTAGGACTTTGCAAGCAATCAAAACAGTTCTGGATCCAATAATGGTAACGATAAACAGAAATAAATTAAAATCAAAATCAGCACTAGTAAGAAACATATAATATGTTTATCTTTATCTTAAAGTTAGGCCAAGGAAGAGTGCACTCGCAGTGTGTCGACATGCAGAAATCAAATACAAACCACAGTTTACCTTAGAAGGTAGGTTGTTATAGGCAAAACTATAAAGATACATTAAAAGTTGCATGTGAAAGTTTCAGTTGAATACAGTGCTGAGAAAATAGCCAACTACTGTCATGGTATTTTCACATGAACATCAAATTCATCCACACTTAGCAAGGTGACAGTAGGTACCAAGCGCATCTCTGGCCGCAGCATTCACGAAAGCACACAAACCCTCAGAAATCCATAAGACAATTCATGCATGAATCGTTTTTCAGATTCAAATGTTTTTGGGTGAAAAATTATCCAAACCACAGCTGCCGTGACTCTCACCAAGTAAGTTTTTATGGTCCTTGCATTTTTGGAGTATTTACCAATCTATGACCCCTACCTTTAGCACATATTCCAGTAAACTGTAGTGGCATTTGTAAGCCCAGCCTGACATTAACCCTCCTACTCTTGGTACCAACCATTTGAAACCACTGAATTGCTAGGGCTGTGTGTGGTGGCGCAGCAGAGCCATAGTGACTCACTGTGTTTATCATTGAAAACCACAGTGGATGACATGGACTGGTCCATACAGTAGGAGGGTTGACTATGTACTATGTATACTAACATAATGCAGGCTGGCATAGTGCATGTATCATTCAAAACCACAGTGAATGACATTGAAGGGTCAGACGGTAAGAGGGTTGACTGTGCACTGTGATGATGCATTCACCACATGACATCGAATTGCAGGCTGGCATAGTTCATTTATCATTCAAAACCACACTGTCAATGCCATAACCTTCCAGTTATGGCATTGACAGCAAAAATCAGACAAAGCTTTCTGTTGGATTACAATGGATTGGCCAGTTAGCCCTCACATACCTATTGGTAGTACTAGCTGATTTTCACAATACACTCTTGGACAGTGACCAAAGTCCCCTTGTTGGTATTTTTCAAGCTGGAAATGCAACAAAGATAAAAATGGTTTAAACACACATCACACAGATCGGAGGAAATGTCCCACAAATGCTTGGGCCGTGTCTGAATCAAGTGCCTTCATTGGTGGATACATGCGCTATATAAGACTCCAATATTATTATTGGTGGATACACATGCGCTATATAAGACTCCAATACTATTATGTAATATGTTTTAAACTGTTCGCACTACTCGCCGGTAATTACAAGATCCAACTGGGTTCTTGTCACCTGGCAAGCTTAGTATTCTTGTGGTTAAGACATCTGTACTAGAATACAGGGGTGGTGGATTCAAAACCCATCCAAGTAACCTGTTGGATTTTTTTTCCCCATAGGACTCGCGGGAGGGATAACACAGAGTGCCCAGTGCTTAATAACAACATGTTGGTGTAAAGGTAAAACCAAAATAAAGCCGTGTCCGAATTGGGGGCTAAAGCTAGATTTTTGCATCATCAATGCGTTGAAGTATAGGACGACCTTAGCAACACCCTTAGAAACAGTCATAGCTGTAGCCGAAGCCGCCATTTCGGATCCGGCCTAATCTTCACTATTTTCCATTCAAACAGCAATAAATAGGGCCCAGTTAATTACTGTCAAAGCTCTTCCTGGAAGAGGTACACTGCAGTAGCTCGAATTATTCACAAGAATTGAACATTGTTGACAACAAGTATGCCGACTGATTTGTTTATTATGACATCGTTCCTGTAACTAAGGGCAAGGTAGTTTTTTCCTCAGTAAAGAGCACACCCTTGAGGGTATTTGTACAGGAATATTACCAGGGGCACAAAGGCATCAACCAGGGACATGGAGGAGGTTGTCCCTGTCGCCTCCCTGAACTATCAGGGGACAGTTTCATGGCACTGCAGACTTCTATGCCATCGGCTCATATAATGAAGCACTTTAAAGGGCCCCCTTAGTTCAGAATTCCGTAGTAATCAGAGCCCCGAAATTGGGTCCAGGCATCCACGGCATTCAAGTCACATCTTAAACTCTATTCCAACTGCTGTGACAGGCCAAATGCGGACTGCCAGTTGGTTTGGCTATCAATCGGCCTCACCCGAGCATACTTTTTTACCCAAAAGTTTCCCAGCTAATCTGTGCCATGCTTGGACTGAGCTTTTGTCGTTACTTTTTGTTCTTTCTTTTCTTAAATTTAAAGGTTGTGGTTGCTGACCATTAAAGCGATGCCTCTGTTTGTCATGATGAAGCGGGCGTGTATAAGACCGTACAGCATCTCTGCAGCTTGCTCGATCAGGTCGCTTTGGTTTGGGTTTTCCTCTAGTTCATCGTCTTAAGTAAAGGGAGAAGAAACAAAGTGTGACAAAGAAAATTACATGTAGATGACGTAAAAACAGTGAAGACAGCTGGTAAAATATAGCCCTTGCCCCCCCCCCCCAACTTGCTAAGCACCATTTTCTGTTAAACAGCTTTGTTGAATTGAGCCCTGACTGTCTCACATCAAGCAAAATCTCATTGTTTGGGACCAGTCGAGTTGTGGGCATAGTGGATTGCAAATCAACACAGTCTGCAGTAGAATCAAGCTCCAGGTGATAAATTTCCCCTTCGTGAAAATTTATTTTACAAAGACACACAAACTAATTCCAACTATTATCTTACCGGGTTCAAGATCCAAGATCATGTCTAATGCCTGTCTGTAATGTGGTACCTGTTCGTTTAGCCCTGTTAAATTAAATTTGTCCTGAATATAATCTTCATCCACCTGTCGGGGAGAAAAATACAAATACAAAATTAAGTAGGATTTGAAACTTTACATGGTGGGAATACAACCTAGTAAGGTTTGCGATAACACCATGTAGTGAGTCTCTCTATGAATTGTGATGGTTCTGAAAAGAATAAGACTTGATCAAAAAATATCCAGGTGTGAAAAAAAGTTTGCCTTAAGCTAAAGAGTCAAGTTTGGTTTGAAATGTCAACATTTGAGATTGTTCCCTGCAACATCTCAAACTTGACACCAATGCTGGCTGCAACATCCACACCACCTTCACTTTAGGCTCTTGATTACAAAAATGTCAAGGAAAATTGTCGTCACACAAAAATATCTTTTCCCCTCTTTTCAAGGCCCTTTCCACCTACACTTGTATCCATGAACATACATGTAGACAAGACCATTGGGGATGTCCTGTACCAGTGTTTTCCACCTTTATTTGGATGGGAATACCCCCAGCGTTAACTACTTGTACGCATCACAGGCATTTCTGAGTACAGATCTTTAAGCAGGGCTCGAATTTTACATTTGACTGCTGGCCTGAGATTTTAGCATCGGGCCAGTAAACTCACGTCCGGACAAGTCCGGCGGTCTTGTGTTTGTGTTCAAATGTTGACTTTCAGTCTGTATACAATTATGTTGATTATCAAAGACTACTTACCCATAATATACAAATGAGATAAATCTTCTCTTAGTGCTTTTTCAAATTCAAACAGTTCAATCATTAACCTGGTAGGCATTTTTTCTCCTAACTTCAATTCTGGTCTTGTTTTCAATAAGTACAGTCCAGTAAATATTTTGAGCTACAAGCCCTGCGGTCTTGTGTTTTTTTCCCCCAATCTCTAGTACTGGCTGGTGTTTAAATCCAGTTGCGAGTGCAACAAAGAGATCATGTTGGTTTTTAGTGGTATCTTGCCCCTGCCTCCAACTTCTGTGGTCCCGGATTAGAATCCTGCCTCGGACCGGCCGGAGCCTCACATGTGGATTGAGTTCACAGTCCCTACCTAATTGCACACAGGTTTTCCCTATTAAGGGTTTCCTCCCTAAAACTGAGCATTTCTTCGTCTGCTCTACACAGGTATCTTCAGGCCTACGGGTTACAATGCTAGTCACTTTTGAGGATCTCTCGGTTTCAATAAAGGTATTATACAGGATTGGTACAGCTGACAAAATAGTCGCAGACAGTGTTCATGTGTGTGATCAACCGTATACATGAAATAACAAACCTGTGAATATTTAGGCTTAATCCATTGTGTGAATCAGGAGAAAATAATGAAGCCATACACAATTTCCAACATGTTTACACGTTGTCCTTAATTTTGGTTGTAACAACCGAAATCAGCCGTTGCTTTTAAAAAGGTTTTCAGATACAGTTTTCTCAAATATGACTTTATTTCTGAGGGAAATATTTCACAGAAGAAATGGATCTAGTGTGAACTTTATAATCATTAAGCCTTCTGACTAAAATTAAACTATGTTTTATCTCTTACCAATCCTGAATAAAACCTTTAACCCTCCTACTGTCAGTGACTCTTGGCAACATTTTCCAGTGAGTTGACCAACCATTTGAAACCAGTCGACTGCCAAGGTTGTGTACGGTGGCACAGCTGTGCACAGAACTAACTGTGTACTGTGTACATGCATTCCCTCATGGTATCATATTGCAGGCTGGCATAGTTTATCTATCATTCAAAACCACAGTGAATGGTATTGAATGGTCAGCCAGCAAGAGGGTTAATACCAGAAAGATTGAAATAAACCAAAATAAGAGAAAATACTTTTCAATTACCTCACAGAAGAATTCATTGCCGCGCAGACCACAGAACCACGAGATCCATGACACCTCTTCCGAACTACTCATGGTGGAGTATAGTTGTGTTACACCTTACGTACCTGTGCAGTCAGAATTATCAAACAGAAAATGAGAAAATAAATAATACCAACAAATGAAATTAGGCCAAATAAAACCAAAAACATGTTAAGCGCCCCCGCCTGCTTCCTTTTAAGATGCCGTCTCCTCTCTCTTTTTTTGCAATAAGGATAGTTTTAACAGATTTAAAATAAACAAAATTATAAATAAGAATGTATTTTTAGACTTTAGCACACCGAAAAAGCTGGCAACCATCTTGAAAAATAGCCCAGCCGGTTGTCTTGGAAATTGTGTCGGGCAGCCATTTTTTCAAAAAGGCAGGTCGCTAAACATGTTTTAAAATTTACTCTCCTTATAATGGGCCAAATCACCGAAGGATGCAGGGAGCTTATGAAGTGTGAACAGAAGAAACGAGGCTCAAATTTAACACTGGACCGTAGGCCCGAGGCCAGCAGTTTTAGTGAAGGGCCAGTAAACGTTTGATCCGACAAGTCTGGCTGTCTCTTGTGTTTCTTAATTGGATATTACTGGAGAGTTAATACCTCACTGTGTAACATCTTGGACAAAAAAATAACAAGTTCAAATATTAAAATACCTTTCAATTCTGCTGAGTAATGATATAATGAAGTATACTAAATATCCATTAACCCTAACAGACTAGACCCTTGGGTAAACATACTGCCCAAATCCTTCAATATCCTTCGGATTAAAGTTGTAATAAACCTAAAGTGCCCAAATCCTTCAATATCCTTCAACTTATTGTAAGTATACATATTAGCCCAATCCTTCAAAATCCTTTTGAGACAGAAGTTAGGGAGTCAAAAAATGTCAAAAAAGCCCAAATCCTTCAGAATCCTATTTTGGCTAAGCTGCATAATACATAAAACCTTCAAAATCCTCCTATGTAAAAACAGCCCGGTAGCGCAAGTCCTGCGAAATCCTACCCTAACAAAAACTCATTTTAGCCCAAAGCCTTCGAAATCCTCCTGTGTTGCAGATCCCTAATAGCCCAAATCCTTCACAATCCTGCACTTTGGCAATGAGGATATTGTAGGACTTGGGTTCTTTAGGGTTAAAGACAAATGAAATCAATCTTTTCTTACATTCTGTTCAAATAAAAACACTTCACTTAAATGCATGTTAAATTGGGTCAGGAATTTGTTTGGTTATTTTGATTCTGTTCTTGTAAAAATAATTCTGGTCCAGTCAACATTTTGAGCCACAAGCCCAGTGTGGTCTTGCTGATTCCCCCCCCCCCCCCCACAATTCAAGCCATGAGGAACGTTCTAACAGGATCGGAGAAGTATTTCAGCACGTGTGCATGGATTGGACGCGAACATTCACTGGTGTAAGATTGTTCCCGAAGTGCGTCACACTGTCATGGTCCAGCAGATCATTCCAACAGTCCAAGTCTGGATTGCAGGCTAGGCCGTATGCCTATGGGAACATTCTTTCGTGCCTAGAATACCGGAGCCCATCTTTTTGAGACGCTCTCTTTAGGGAGAAAGACACAAGTAATGGGGACAACTACATTGTGTAGCTACAAGTTGGAGAGTATGGTTAGCAGGCGAGTCTTTAGCCTAAAACTAAATACTCATTTTTAGGAGATCCGGTTTCAAAAAAGAACTGTTGATGCATAAACGGTCTGTGTGCATGAAAACCTATGAGGTTTGTGGAGACGATAGCATAACAAAACTCATAATTCTAAGAGTACCCTTCACAAAGGAGAATACGCCTCGGTGCCCCTGCCCTCTGAAAAAATCGAAGCATCAGGCTCAGGCCTGTAACATTAAATTATCACCAGAACCTTTTCCCCTAAAAACACTGGTCTTTTTTTTTTGGTCGAGTCATAAATGCTAGCATGACTTCTTGGGACCAGCTCAGGTGTAGGCTCCCATTGCATCTTTCAAAGTAAAACCGTAAGCTCAATTGCAGAGTACACCACAAGCACAACTCAGGAAGCATCTTACAGACTACACCATGCCAGTCAATATAGCTGTTGTGTCGAGTGTCATGCTTGGTTGGATTTACCTGCAGAAGATAGGCCTATCATTCTGAGGGGAACAAGTTAAAGGTGTGGGCCCTGTGTACTCCTAGAATTATGAGGTTCCATGAACCTCATAGAGGTCCATGTACAAACTACAATACAAAACTTTTTTTCATTTACGTTTCTGCACCTGGAGTTCTCATTTGAAATCGGATCTCGCCAAAATTAGGCTCTACGTGTTCCTTGGAATCTCATTGAGCGTTGCATGGGTCAAGAAAATCCACTCCGCAAATTTAAAATTGTTAAAAAGCAATAAATTCTTACCGTCATTCCCAGTCCTCTTCAAACAGTGTGAGTGTTATAACAAATATGGCGCTGGAGTCACATGATGTGTGTACAAAAGCAACCTACAGTTGCCGGGACCAGCGTTGCTGCGCGCGGAGTACCAGTTTGTTCGGTAGACCTTTGCGAGCGCAGCAAGCGCCATATTTGTTATAACACTCACACTGTTTGAAGAGGACTGGGAATGACGGTAAGAATTTATTGCTTTTTAACAATTTTAAATTTGCGGAGTGGATTTTCTTGACCCATGCAACGCTCAATGAGATTCCAAGGAACACGTAGAGCCTAATTTTGGCGAGATCCGATTTCAAATGAGAACTCCAGGTGCAGAAACGTAAATGAAAAAAAGTTTTGTATTGTAGTTTGTACATGGACCTCTATGAGGTTCATGGAACCTCATAATTCTAGGAGTAGGCCCTGTGGCGGTACTCCGCATCAGGCTTAGCCAAGTATAAAGTATATTCTAAAACTAAATTCTACATACAGTTGCAGGATTACGATTATCGCATCTACTCCAAAATCTGACCCTCTCTTTTGAGAACTTGATTAAATAAATGAAATATATAGGGGTGACCTCAATACAGTTGTACACCCCTCCCCTGCCATACTCCACACCTCCCTCCCACCATGGAGGTCTACCTCCATGCTCCACCCAACTCCATGCATGGGATTGGGGTACCACAAAACAAGCATGACACTTTAATTTACTTGTCCATTCACAGACAGTGTACACCGAGTTCAACTCTATTTTTACCGGCCCCAATTTCTGATATTGTCAGGACAATCAAAGTATTAGAAGCCCAATTCATGAACAAGTGACCCCAAGTGTGTTAATTTAAAATAATTTTAAAAAGTAACAATTGAGGCTATACTTTACGAAGGAAGAGTAGTGACTTTTGTTTAGAAATGTCACACTTCTTTTTCTTAACTCACTTCTTCTTGTCTCACTTAAATTCATGAATTTGCGCCGGTCATACTACAAAAATACTCATTTTTTAGGCTACCAACATTTAAAAACACAATATTTACGAATTCATTTTAAAGAAAAACTTACCAGCTTTTATAATTTATCTGTTATGGAAATCTAAGCCAGCTTTAGATAGATTACAAATGCAATGCATTTAGGAAAAAATCTCCACAAATTTCAGCCGCATGCCTCCATTTTGTCAGAAGTATGACGAACAGCGCTGTTACCGATTAACTGTAACCGTCCTTTGTGAATATTTTAAAGTGTCGACTCCACTGAAAAGCTGACTATGAGTTCCGACAAAGAGTCGATATTTATCTCTAATAAATAGAATCGGTTTAGTGGTCTCGAATTACGCTCCTACGAGATAGGCGCATGCGTGATATGGTTGGTATCCTGTCATTTCAGTGTGGCGATGGCGCGAGACCAGTTGATACGGTGGCCTGTGAAAGCCATCCATTATACATTGTACAGTATCCTCATCACAGCAGTGACTGCTTGCATTGCTGTGTGTAGCGTAGTAGAGAGCCCCACCCTCCCCAATTTGGCCAGAGGCACATAATGTTAGTAGGCCTTTTTTCCATTTTGTTTGACACTTTCAACAAATTTTTTGAAAAGAAAGTTAAAGGGACACAATGTCTTCGGAATCGGCGCTTTTGGGCAATAAAAAGCGTCTGTTATTAAATTAATATGCCGGGAAAGACGTTTTAAAACTAATACAATTGAATCACACAAAATATCCCTCGACTGAAATTGTGTGGTTTTCCGTTAACTTCTAATTACTAATTATTTCCAATCATGGCAATTTCATGACAAACGCATGGCACAAAGATCAAATTCTAAGACAATGTGTCCCTTTAATGCAACTTTGTTCGTTCGACGTGACACCACATCTAGGCATTTTAGGCCCTCTGTCAGTAGTTGTTCAATGCGAAACAATGGCCGCTGGACTTGGATTCCGGCTTGGGCTACGTCCGCCTGTTTTAAATGTATTGTACACTTTTGGTAACAGCTCAAAAATCAGTGTCTACATTTTGGGTGATTCAACAAAAAAACCTGTGAAAGTTTGAGCTCAATTGTTCATCGAGGTCACGAGAAAATAGTGAAAAGAGACCTTACGTGTTTTCTGTTTTTCAAACATCAAGTTTTTATTACGCGTGATAAAAACTATTGTTTTACTCATTTTCTCAGAAACGATCGATAGCATTTCAGGCAGAAATATTTTAGGAAACCTTTTCTACCATTACTTACTTTAAATCATGTAAGTTATGTGTGAATCTGTGAAAATTTGTGTTTTTCGATCTTACCAAGTGTACAGGGCCTTTAAGTCCGCAATGAAAGCTCAAATTTCCCACTGGGCCGACGGAGTCTAAGCCCAAGTAAAGCCAGCCAAAGCCCGAAGCCTTTGTTTTGTGGACGTTGGTCCATTGAAACTTATAAACTCTATCGTAGCGAGCTTCTTTGAAATACTTAATAGTAAAGTTGTATTCAGTATTCAGTTTTTGCATATTATTATAAGGATTTGTAACACTTAACATTTAGCACTTTCTCACATCGTTCATTTATTATTTTGGATTTTTAAATACTGTCCGATAACTCACTGTCATGTCCATTCCATTAATTAATAAACTCTCAGCCAAACACTGTCTTGGCAGCTGCCAGTTTTTGGCATGACACCGGTGCCTGTCCTTATTCTTGCGGATGAGGACAGTTTAAATCAGTACCAACGTTTGGATTTTCCTGTGCACGTTTGTAACCTATAGAGGGCGCTGTGACTAGTGTTATTTGTGTTAAGAAATGCCTATCTCTTAACTGTTGAATGTATTGACGAAGTATGCTGCAGAAAAAAAATAGCATCCCGGGGTGCACCACACTAAAAAAAAACCTCCCTTAGCAACCAATGCTAAATGTTAAATATTACAAAATACTCAACAAATATTTAAAGTCTCTCAGCCTCTTAAAATCAATTAAATATATTTTCAGACCACTAAACTTCATATTTCTTTTAAATTTTTGGCAGGTTAGCCATTTGGAATTTTTGCTAATCACCCCAGAAAAAAACACCCCCAAAAATGTTTTTTCCCAAACCGACTTACTGTCAGTTTTTATGAGGCACTTATAAACAGGGATTTGGTGTGAATGTAATTTACATATTTCATGGGTCTATCCACATTTTATCCATTCACGATAAAATGCTTTATACACATGGCGAACTTGTATTTGTTTCTACCGGTTTCTACCGAAACGTACGAAGTGTACGAGTACGTTTTTTAGTAGCTTTTTTGAAAAATACCAAGTTTGTAATTAATTTTGTCTCTCCCTCATTTCCCCCTTTTGGTGTCTCTCTCCCTTCTTCTGAAGGAAAAAAAAGGGGGGGGGGGGCATGCGCCCCCAAGCACCCCCTTCTAGATGGGCCCCTGAGCGGAGACATTAAATTGGGCCCGGTCATCAGCTTCATAACGTATACAAAGCATGGTTCGGTTCATCAATAAAGCAATTTTTAATTTTTTTTAAATGGCCACCCGACACATTGACAACCGGCCGGGCTATTTTTCAAGATGATTGCCATCTTTTTTCCGTGTGTTTTTTCGAAGTGAAAATACGATCTTATTTATAATTTCTTAAAGGAACATTACAGAGTTGGGAAGAAAAAAACTTGTAAAATATACTTTTTGATCACAGATTTACATAAAACTTACACGGTCTAATGATGATGATAGTAGAAAACATCCATTGAAATATTTCTGTCTGAAATGCCATATTTGATGAGAAATGAATAAACTAATTTTCCGATTGGAGTTTATCGCTCAGTGAGCGTTTTATTCATTTGTTGAATCTATATGATTTCATGCAAAATGTGTAATCGGTTTTTCACTATTTTCTCGTGACCCAGATGGCCGATCGATCTCAAACTTGTACAGGTTTGTCAGTTTATGTATATGGTGGATTACATAAAGTGCTTACACTGCCAGCAACTGTTTTGTTAGCAAAAAAAATTCTGTAATGTTCCTTTAAAATGTTTTCGTCAAAGATCGTTTAAATTTTTCCTTTTTTTCGTAAAAAAAGAAAAAAAAAAGAAAAAAAGAAAAAGGAGGCGGCCTCTGAAAAGGAAGCAGGAGGGGACGCTAAACATGCATTATTTTATTTGGCCTAATATACATTGCCATCACTTGTGAAGAATAAAAACCTCTCCCCATTATTTCCCCCGCCTACCCCCAAATGAAAATGTTTAGTTACGTCATCACTCACAGATATCCAAACAAGACGACGACTCTTTACTGAACTACCAAGTGAGCTGATACACAAACCGAATCCCTGCAAAAACCAGCATTCGGGGAGATGGCACTTACAAAAATTGCCAACAAGAACGGATTTCAGAAGATCTGTGTTTGACTTTCGGTGGTGTGTGTGTGTGTATGGTATGAAGGTATAGCGCGATACTGACGGGCAAGGTAATCCGGCGAGGAAAATCTAATGACAGACACCCGCCCTCAAGTGTCTCTGCGCGGAGCGGATAGTGATATGTTTACGGACAACAGTCCTAGTGTACGGACACGTAGTCCTAGGTCTGTATTTCCTTCCCGTGGTCAAACCCGCCAACCTGCCAAGCGACATAATGTGACGTCATCATTATGTGTTTATCATTCGGTGCTTTAAAAAACCATCATTATTTTAAAAATTCAAGCAGAGGCCCGAAAATAACAAACCAAATCGCTTAACCCTGGCTCTCAGTTTTGAATATTCGTCAGTCTGTCCCTGTGGTTCACAAAATAAGAATCGCCTAGAAATAATCTCGACTAAAATCACAAATTTGTGATTCCCCTGTTGTACTGCTGTAAACATCCCAGAGGTTCGCTCATGACGATCGCCTACAATGAGTACAGCAATCTGTATGCCAGTCGGTATCTGTGGAGGGGTTGAACGTTGCACGAGACGCGGGCTGTCTGTGCTCAAGCGTTTTTAGTGTCCCTGGTGCTTTTTGACGGACAATACTGCCCAGAATAATGGCGCGCTTACAATGTTACATGCATGCTATATATTCGTACCGGCTGCGAAGTGGGGAACGGGTGAATTATGCAAAACGTGAACTATGAATATATGATGAAGACTATCAAAGTCTGAGTCAAGTTGGCTATAGACCACTAGCCTGCCCTAATCGCATTGGACCTTCAACTTTCAAAACAGCCCGACTCGTGTTGGGTTTTCACCAAGGTCTGTGAAGTCCGCGTGAGGGTTTCTTTTTATTTTCCGTAGAGAAGACCCGGCAGTTGGTCTCATGATCTGTGTTAAAAAATTTGCATGCTCATTCCAGATATTTTGATATTCAAACAACTGTTCGGATGAGGTATAGATTCCAACCCCGATGGATTTAATGACCACAAGGCAGTAAACTTTACGCAACATCAGTGATATTTTGCAGACGTGTCCGGGCAAGTACACATCATTTTGATTGCTACAAGGTTGTCGGCGAACACAAATTGATCTGAGAGTCCAGGGTGATCGAAGTCTCTCGCGCGAGTGGTCGTCTGGTCGAGTAGTAGAGGAGCATTGCCGTTTCAGACCTAATGCTGACTCCGTTGCACGGTAAGCTGATTTATACTAATTGTAATGTAATAGTTTCATTTAATTCATTGATTATTGTTTACCGAATTCCCCCAGTTGAAGTTGGAGCGTTTGATTACGTAATTAAATACTTATCGCATGTATTAAACCCTTTGGGCACAAACCCTCGTTGTCTGACGTCCAGAGGCGTTACTGCCGGTCACCATGGCTCTCTGCTTTGTTCATAGGGTCGAAAGCTTGATCTCAGTGAGCGTTTGGTCCCTTTCTTTGTGTTGGGAGATTCGGCAACCAGAGTGAATTAAAGAAATGCGATAAATTAATTGAATTCGGAGTTGTTGGAAAAACCCCAACCATCACATAATTATTATTTTAATAAGCTATGTTTTAGACTCCAAAATTCTGCTTAAATAAAACAAAGAGTGTAAGTTTTTGCTAATTAAACCCTCTCGCACGACGGTTCAGGTAGAATTTCGCGCAGGAAACCAGTCACGGGCAATATTAGCATTTGGCAGGTGAACCAATACGCAAGCTTTTTTCCTGTTCTGACCAATATTTGGCCTTGTAGGCCTATCTGGGCCAATTTCATAGAGCTGCTTTAGCAGAAAATTATGCTTAAAAACTTTTTTGCTAAGCAAAATACAAGCAGGATTCCAGGCACAGATTGTACACTTGACATGTTATTTGGGTTGGTAACCTTATTCTGATAAGCATAATTTTGTCGTGCTTAGCCAGTTTTTGAGCTGAAGCAGCTTTATGAATTTGGGCCCTGTTCTTCAGCAAAAACGCTTTGGGCTTCCCCTCTAATGTTTTAAATAATAAATAACTGCATGTAGATGATGATGATGAGGAGGAAATGACGAAACGATGATGATGATGATACCATACTAAGGCCGCGTGGGAATATGACTTCGGCTGTGGCGGAGGCCCATCAGCCATATAGATGGATTGCAATAGACGTCATCGGCCGCCATCTTTGATGAATTGTGCACGCGTGAAGAGCTATCATTGGCTGAGAGTCGTGCGTAGCGCGTACACGTGTGTACTTTTCCATTGTTTTACATCAAAGATGGCGGTCAATGACGCGTATTATTGCAATCCATATATAGCCGTAGCCAAGTCGCTTGTTTCGGACACGGCCTAAGATTTTATCACGGTGTAGCCATCTTGTTTTTCCCCTCCTATTACAATCAAAGTAACCAAACCGAACGAAGCTGGAAGGGTAAAATGCAGGATGGTCTGGCGTCCCCCAAGGAAGAATCAGCATTTATTGTTGATATAGCGGGAAGAGGATGCATGACGTAGGGACAGCATAACACAATTTCAATTATGATGACGATAATAATGATGGCGGTGTGAGTCCGGTTGATTACATTTTCAAAGGAAGATATGTCAGATATTGATTTGCCTGTTTGGAGAAACGAGGATAATTTGAGAGAGTTCGTTCAAACAGGAGGCAGCGTCCCAAACCAAACAACCTTTCAAACATAGAGCAACAAAAACTAATCACCTCTTCGCGCCAAAAACACGGTTTGAAGTAATAATGGGCAACCCGCCTGCAATAACATCATCCCTTTACGGCCTTTAACTCAAAAGGCAATTACATTTTTTTTTTACACTACTGCATCCTGCCAATTCCCGTTTTCCGATCATCAAACCATGAAAATAGAATTTCCCATAAAATTTTCCCGAAATTCCTCTGGTACCACATCCCAAAAGAAGGTGGAAAAACGATTCTGCAACCAGACTACACGGCGCAATAAAGGCAGCTGCATTCCAGCGTGTCGCAATCGATTACTACCTAAGCTTAAAGTAAGGTAATTCTCCCTTAAAAATGTCACTACAATCAAAAATGGGAGATGAAAAAAAAAGCGGAAAACACCTACTTTCGGCAACCGCGCGCCACTTTGTGGGACCGGCACGTCTGCGACCCGGCCGCGCTGAAGGAGTCACACTTGATGTTTCTCGCTTGACGGCTCATGGGTAATGATGGACCGGGGGCCTGGTTTGCTGTAGCTTTGAATTATGTCCGGTTCAATTTATTATAATTATGCGAGAAAATCATTTGGTGTTCATGGCTAACCAAATAATCCATTTAGGTTTCAAAACCACCTGTTAAGATTTTTTCTTTAATGAGTTTGTAAAGGTATTGCTCTGCTTCAACTCGCTCCCGGGAAATTCAAAGAATTTGCGTTTTTCTCGGTATTTGCTGTATTATTTTAAAGATATAATACCAAAGTTAGGCTGGTGTTGCTTAAGTCCTGTTGGACTTTGACTTAAGCATAAAAACTACAGTGTACAGCATTGAGAAAGAGTCCAACTCCGATTGTTCATTGAGTAAGATTCGGTCATTTCAGATTTTGAGTAACACTTTGTGACAATGGCAATGACAACAAGCTGATTTTATTCTGTAAGGCCTCTACCAAGCAGGCAAAAGAGAAGTTAAGATCTACAAGATGCGATATACAAAAACATCCCAGTGCCTGCAATAACTGATGAGCAGAGGGATACTTTTCCCGCCATTTGATGATGTCACAGTCAATACGTGATCGTTCTCATGAAGGATATTTTAATACAATGTGTACTGGCCGCCAGTGATGTCTTCCTCGACCCCTCGATACGTTATGCACACTTGCCCAACAAAAAGCCCACCGGCATCACTTGCAATATGCAGGGACGACCACAGCAGCTCCCCATGAAAAGAAAATGCCATAAGACATGCATCTAAGTCTACATAAGTAAACACCACGGGAAATGTTACACGACTGGTATAAGTTGCAAAAATACCGGTCGTAATAACTTGATACTAATGGCACACAGCTACTGTGGCATCGTATGGCATTTCCATACTATTGCTGATGTGATTGAACACCCGTAATGTATTTGTGGTGTAAAATAAATCTCCAGCTATCGTTGAGATTCATGACCCTCGGCAATAATGGAAGATTTGGAACATCGTTTATTTTGGCGACATTTTGTCTGACGTACATTTTTTTGAGAGGCCAAGTTAAGCATGTAATTTGACCGTCGGCCTCAAAGATTGGAACCCGCGATATTGATGAGAGACTCTTAAATCAATATTTATAGCCTTTGCATACGTTATTTTTGTATATGTGTTCAACAACATTGAACAACATCAAACGAAAAGGGATCAGACTTTTTTGTGTGCCATTCCCTCCGAACCTCGGTTTGGTTACAATTAGTTTGAAGTGGATAGAAAACAAGATGGCTGTAGCTGCGTGTCAAGACCAATGTTGGAATTAGAATATTTCAATCTCTTTACTTATTTCAATATAATCTTTAGTGAGATCTAAAAGGTGGCTGCTTGCGTGTATGCTTCCAACCACTAACCCCCTCCTGAAAACATAGTTGCAACTTAAGTCCATCCAACTTCCCGCACTTAAAGGAAGTTCGAACGCAAAAGTCAATTTCTTGATTAGTTGCTGGGTGTTCCGGAGGCAGAACCCCCAGAATCAATACAATATCAGCTCCTGCATACATTTTATCGTCTGTTGGAAAAGAACTCAATTTGTGTTGGTGGTCTGACATTCTTAAATTTCCTGCGGGTGTTCCAATTTCTTTGATATCGAAAAGTCCTTTTTTTCACGGTGTGTAACATAATAGCTTGGATTCTACAGGTTTGGAATAACTTTTTATTCGATACGGTTTGCTGTCACTGAGTTAAGCCTTCATCATGTAGCACCAAATCGTCTAGAAGAAAAAAACAAGAACAAACCACTTCCCCTTCTTGCCTCGGTTTATTTAGATAAATTATATAAACGTAGAAAAACAAAATGGCCGCACATGATAAAAGTGATACAGTGACAATACATCTGAACACCATAAAAAGAACACGAATAACACGCGTCAGTGCATTTGCTATGATCCCCAAACTGTATGTTACAGCATTAGGCCGTTCAAACTTTGCACGCATTTGAGCATTTTAGGAACCTGTTGGGCTCGATATTCACAGTTTGTGAATATCGACCTTAAGCGCTAGGATTATCCTTGAAACCGCGAATCAATCTTAACCACATAAGAGCAAAATGTAATGTCTCAAGACAAAAATCACCGTTGTAATGATTGGCAACCATCTTAACCTGGGTTCTCACATGCATTGCTTTAACGTATGAAGGACAAAAATCGCAGATTTTAACGTTTGATTCGAGACTTTCAGTGTCCGTATCAATGGCTTTATCTAGTAGACGGCTATTTCCCCTCTAAGTCTTCGACAGTCCGAGGGGCTTTGATGAGGAGGAACTCTTTATAGATGTCTCTCTGCTGGGTGTGCAGCCTTCCTCCATAGCGACAAATACATCAAAGATAGAGATATCGCTTGTCAGCGATTAATGCACTGGAAGGGCTGACATCACTGTACAGTCGCTATCAAATGATATAGAGCGGCCCTTTAGGGAACTTTGACTTGTCAGCTCTGTTGCAACGTGATGGGCTTTAAAGGGTACGTGATTGGTAAGGATCGAGACAAAACAATTGCTAAATATTTTAATCTTATAAAAGTTTACCAGTCCTTCAAACACAACAAATCAGTTAGCCTTTCCCATGATGCTAATTTACATTCACGCAGGCGTACAGACACTATTGGTTGGCAAACGCCGTAGAGTTGTGCACTTGGCAGACGCACAAACGCACAAACGCGTATTTGACAACCAGTAGTATTAGTGAGTGCGCACGCGTGACGTGCAACTGACATATTTCATAGGAAAGGTCTACACCTTTCTATTGTCAACAAACATTGACCATCAACAATTGTTGTATAGGAGGCCTCTAGTATCACAACATGTATACACTGGATTGGCAAATGTTTTGTAAATGCACATTCTGAATCAAACGATCTATACAAAATCTTAGAAACACTGAAAGTTTCTGAATTTAATCTCACACGGGACACCTTTGGTAATTGTCAAAAACCAGTATTCTCACTTGGTGTATCCCATCATGTGCATAAAATAACAAGTCTGTGAAAAATTTGAATCAATTGGTCATCGCAGTTACAAGAAAATAAAGAAACAAAAACACCCTCGTTGCACAAATTTTGTGCTTTCAAGTCCATAATAAAAGACTTCTGGCCAGAAGTCTTTTAATATTTTAGTGAGAAATTACCTCTTTCTCAAAAACTACGTCACTTCAGAGGGAGCCGTTTCCCCACAATGTTTTATACTATCAGCAACTCTCCGTTGCTCGTTACCAAGTAAGTTTTTAAGCTAATATTTGTTTTGAGTAATTACCGAACGTGTCCAGTGCCTTTAAATAAGGTGTTCTGCAATATTCTGTCTACCACGTAAAGATGACAACGGTTTGAAGAACCTGTTGGAATATCGTCTGTAAATTGTCCCCTTTAAAGAAAGATATAGATGGTAAACAGAAAATACGAAATGAGCGGACGTTGGTGAGAATGACTATAGTAAGTGTGTGGGTGTGTGTGGTGAGAAAGTACACACCCCACTGTCATTAATGGGTAATTACACGCTTGTCAGGCTTATCTTAATGAATCTGGTGTTTTTGAAGAGGCGGTTTGCACATACTTGACTAAACAAAAAATTACTGTTGAAAATTTGTTTAATTTTTGTGTTACGCTTCTTCCCACCCCTTTTTTTAAAAGGAGGATGGGGGAAGGAGGAGGAAGGGGGCAATTCGTCACGTGAAACTCAAAGTACAACTCAGGGGCCATATTTCATAAAGCTGCTGAGGCAGCAAATATTGCTTAACAATTTTCTGCTAAGCAAAAATAAGCAGGGTACCAGTCACAATTGGTACATGTGGAGTGGTATTTCCGCTGGTAACCGTATTCTGGTAAACAACATTTATTGTGCTTAGCTACTTTTTGCGCTTAAGCGGCTCTATGAAATTGGGCCCTGATCTGCTACACTAATTTGATGCTTATGCTTAGATTTTGAATAGATCTGTACAACAAGGAATCATATTTCCCACCCCGCGGGCAGCTTGGTGAAACGCAGCTCATGCTAAACAAACGAACCCAAAGCCACAGGTCTCCGTAACATCATAATGTCAAGAGTCAGTTTGGGATCCGACCGGCACGAGTCGCATGATGGCTAGATGCATCTGTCGTTCAATGACCTGTGGTGGCCTATGCGGTTCAACTGTTTGCAAAGAGGGGATTGGAATAAACCTGAACAAAGTGCAGTGATCTTGTTTAGTTTCTCTTATTCAAATCACCTGAGGCCGTTTGCGAAATCACGGCTGAGGCTTTGGCTACGGCTTATTAAAGCACAGTCCGCCTGTTTGAAATTCGGTTTTCAAAATTATTGACGGGGCCCAAGCCGGAGCCTTAAAGCGGTTTCGAAAAGGCTCGTAACCAAACCTAAGCTGGAAGGCAAAAACAGATATGACGAAAATCCGTATTGATTCAGTACTTCTGCTGCATACAGGGAATATTACAGAGATTGCTACAGGGGGAATGTTGTAGCCTGAACACCTGACAGACAGGGGACCAGTCTAGGAATGGTGCTACAAATTCCTCGCTTCAAGCTAAAGGGCGACTCTTGCGTTGTGGATAATGTTATAAATCAGTCTTCAAAAGTTTTCAAAAGAGTCAGTATGGTCCCCTTATAGCCTCCCCAACACACACACACACATTCCGCATTTACACGACTGTGTCAATGGGATAAGGAAGCCAGACAGGGTAGTTGTTTATTATTTAAAGAAACCAGAATACAAATTGTAAGTCCACAGCCCTAGATGACACACAACTATTTATCTGCAGTGAAAGCCGCATACTTTCAAACAGAGGCCTCGCGATATATTTCTTAGTGTGACTGCCACATTTCACAATGTGTTCCTCATGCAAAGCTTGAAGTATGTCTATAGCGTTTCAAGCTGTAGGCATTTCAAAACTGGTGCGACTTCTCATTAAAAAAACATCTCAGCGTGTGCGGATGAATTGACCTGCGAGCAGACGAAAATTCCGTGGTGAAAATCACCTGTTCACTCTTTTGATATGCAAATTAGCATTCGCAAAACTTTTTGGAGAAACCATTTTCTTTTACTGAGAGGAATGCTCGGTGTTTTATATCGCATTGTCAATTAAAACTGATGCATCGTCACTGATTCCATGTACTACAGCTTTTGTAAGAAAAATAAACAAACAAGTACATTTCCTTTTATGAATATGTAAGAATTTGCTACTTATTTGTGTGAGAGAAACATTACGATAAAAGATGTACCACCCCCGTAACAAAAATGCAACTACACTTTGTTACGTGATGGTTAGCGCATGCTGTTGTTGTCTGCACTTTGCGTATACCTTTGGATTTGTGCAAGTACGGAAAGTGGAACTCCATTCTTAGGGAGAAAAACACGTTTGCATACTTACTTTTATGGCGTTTGTGACTGTAAAGGACGGACCAGTAATGTCTGCCGATGTAGGCTAACATTCTCCCACAACCTAGAGGACGCTATAAAGGTATATATTGTAATGGTTGTTCGTTTAAAATGACTAATAGTTGGAGGAAAGTTTCTACTCCTGCCGCCATGTTGGTCACATTATTATTTCGTGAATACAAGTTGATAAGCCATTGTGCAGTTGTGTCATACACTTGCCTTGCCGTTGGCTGTTTGACAGCCTAACAAGTGAATGCGTAAACGGTATTGTTTCTGGTAGTTGTTTCTCAAAATCCATCTGTTCTCCAACTAAATGAAAACATTGCTGAAAATGTTAACGCCACGACCCAATTTTCATGCCGAATATTCGTGTAACTTTAATCTCAATACATGACATTCACCACACATCACACACAGAGGAAAATGGCAAACCGCTGTGCAGTTATGGCCTTGCAATATCTATGTTTAACTCACGAACACATTAATGTGTGACTTATTCAACCGTTAGCATATTGTAGTGATTATGTATCCCCAAGAGCTGGATATAGTTTTTTTTATGTCAAACCACTTCATATTTGGAAATAGGACAAAATATGTCCATGGCACATTTGCATTTATAAATATCGTAAATAGTGGGGCTGGAGCAGATCACAAAAGCAATTACATTGGCCATCAGTATGCCATTGGGTTTCAGCTAGTTTGATCTATTTCTACCTCCATGGTTATACTTGCCTTTGTCAGTGGCCAAGCCCGACGCGACGGTCTAGTGGTATCATCAATACCATGTTCGATATTGGGGCACAGGGTACCTCCCCTAATGTTACCATACGTTAACACACTATTTTCCTCTTGTTCCCCCTAAAATCTTCCAAAGAATTCCTGAAATTCCAAGCACACAATGAAGACACAATGTTGAGGGGGTGGGTTGGAACAACCATGTCCCGTATTGAGCACCAAATGTAGTGGTATTAAAGAAATCTCTAGAATGGCAGGGGTCGTGGGTTTTAATCCCACCCCAAGTAGTATGCATGTGGATTGTTTTCCACAGGACTTGTGAAAGCGCTGAGGACAGTGCTAATCACACACCGATGTAATGGTAAATCACACAAATGTCCTTTATCCCTGATGTAACTATTACATATTAAGTTATACATATTGAAATGGAAAGTTGGTCAAAGAGAAGGACAATCTTGAAATAGTTTCAACCACACCAATGAATGAGCAACCGAAATAATTAATCCCTGTTCTTGAAACATAGCTTATGGGTTTCATGCTGGGCATAAAAGATGTAGAGTACAAATTGTTTTAATCTAAGAGTCCATTTTGGTATAAAGGTTTGCATAGTACCAGAAACAGGTTTTCAAACAGAACCTGCAACCATTATGCCCTGTCCTCTCGTAAATTGCTTGTGGGCAAATAATTCAGTAAACAAATCCTAAAGATTTAATAGCTTTATTATGCTTGAAATTAATAGGATTTTGGAATCAATATCAAGTGATGTGAAATGCTATTTAACAGGCCTGCACTGCAAAAACTGGGGTGTTAAAATTGACACCATGGGTGTTGTCACACATAGATACCAAAAAGAGAATCAAAATTAACATCATAGGTTATTCAAATAACACTAATTTCTGCCAAAACAATTACATTGTAGTTATTTGAAGACCCTATGTTGTTAATTTTGATTCTCTTTTGGGTATCTATATGTGACAACACCCATGGTGTCAATTTTAACACCCCGGTTTTTGCAGTATGAAATTACACAGAGGCCTCGGAGGCCATGGCCTTTGTTGCCCTGGTCTTAACCTTGATGCCAATTCAAGAGTTTCCCAAAGACTTTTAAGTTTTCCATTGAAAGTGCCCTTTGCAAAATAAAAATGGTCTTGCCCTCTCAAAGATTAAATTCCAGGCCTACCATAATTTAGTTTTTTCTGAATAATGACCATTACACCCCTTGTGAAAAAGAAGCTGTTATTTTCTTCAGTTATAAATAAATCATGCTCTTTGATCTACTTCTCAAGTGCTGTTGATTCTGTTTCTGGAAACTCCTTGAATTTTATAACTCCAGTGCTCGCGAAAAGATACACATCCCACACCTCCCTTTCAGAGTCAGCAATGACTCTATATCCGGAATATACATAATTAAGAAAACAAAATTTCGACCAAATCCCCTTTTTAATTAAACAATTTCTCGATAAATATTATTTGTTTCATTTAATACAACTCCTTTGGAAACTGTTCATAAATATCAAGAACCTCAAGGTCTTCTCTGGGGAACTATGACAAAAGCAAACCTGGGATGACTTACCTCAATACGACTTTAAAGATTAAGATTTCACAAAATTATTGTTCATTAAAGATTTAAAATAATTACATGAAGTACACCAGAGCTTACAATTTGTTACAATCAAAGATAATGATGGATTTAAGTGGATAGCCTGACAGCATGCACGCTTGACCACTTTGGTTAAGTCGTCAAAACTGAGTGTGACTTTATTGAAGCACTTGCTCCCTCGCCAAGCAGACGAATTTTCCCATGACATGGAAATTTGGATACCAGTCGATACTTCCATTTGTAGATCGCTGTTTTTACGTGTAGTACAGTGCTGTGTAAACGGGCGACTCTATGCTACTAGATGCAGCACAAAAATATAAAATTTGTAGTTTACTTGATCGTTACCACTGAGGTGTGATACTCAAGCGTTTCAAGCAATATGTTAATCATTGTATGTTAACTGCGTGGGATGTAACAATTTTGTAATTACGAGATTGGAAATTGTCGGCGTGGAAACTTAATTCTACTTCGATTCATTTCAAATTTGTATCGAATTCAACCCAAGAAGCTCGTAACCAATCAAGGTAATACAATGCTCGACATGTTGGCATGAAATGACCGGGTCCTATTTGCATTGCTTAAACATATGAAGCCTCAGCAATGTTAAAATAACATTATCAGTAGTAGTATTGAATTATTGAAATCATTTAAGATCCATTTTCCATTGGGGCAAGGGCCGAATTAGGGAAAAAACTACGTAGAAAATTCTGATTTAAGTAAGTATTTTTGTACATAAGTAGACAATCTGATTTAAAAATACAATTAATTATTGAACAGAATATCAGTATATTTTATCAGCAAGTAAAATACAAAATTATTAAATAAATAAATAAATAAATAAATAAATTACACATAAAGTATGAACACCCTTTCAAAAATAACTAAATAAATAAGTAAATAAATCAATACAATTATGCAAAAAATAAAAGAAAAAAGTAACCCAACAATAACAGCAATAATTCTTTTGAATATACATCAATTATTTATGAATTTGTGTATTAATAAATTGCACGAAGTATTAAAAGAACACACAAAATATTTGCAAGTGTGCTCACTTTTTCTCAGGCTTTGAAATTAAGTTATTGGCCAGTAGCCACTCGTATTTTGAAGTGGTCACTAACCACGATGCGAGTAAGCTGGAATCAAACTCAGACAAACAAAACGTCGACAAAGTGACGAATACCTTTGATTAAAATCGCCTATTTAGCGAACTAATTTAATATCTAAGCGACGTCTGCAGCTTGTTAATATTTTGTACTTGCATTCAGTCGATTGAACTTTGAGTAGTCCCCGGGCCTTTCTCATCAATGTGACTAACCCTCTCCCCACCCCCGAGCCGAGATAACTTTATTGTACTACAATAAATCATTCATAAAATCTATTTGTTGACATTCGTAGGTCTACAGGTAGATATGATCATACAGTTTTGTTCTCATTCTGCGAGGGAAGATCCTCAAATAAACGGTTGCACGGTCTGAGTGGGCGCGATGCTATTTGTACAACTATGCTAACGAAAACACTCTTTAGAATGCTGTCGAGATAAAAATATAAAATCAGCCCCTATAGTAGTTTCTCCCAGCTGCGATGAAAGGCTTTCACTGTAAGTTGAGAATGAGACGTACACTGGAACACAATGAAGCACCCATGTATACAAAGCTCTGAAAAATTAGCGTAATGTAACATCGACCCCAAAGCAAAAAGATAGGTTATGTGTTAGCCAATATGCATGTACGTGACCGTACTTTGGAAATGGTGAACCAGGAATAAGAGCGGCAATTGGGGGAATATAATATAGAGGAAGAAGAGATGGTCAGCCTTATTAGGGACTCACATATCAGCCGGAAATAATATTATTGTTAAAAAATAACACGAGGACAGCGAGAAGAAGAAGAGCTGATATGTGAGAAAAACGTCATATTATCAAGAAAGAATAGGGCCAGTCTATCAGGAAAATGTACACATTTCATTCATGAATGCTAAATTAATTCAGATAGTTTATTGAGTTAAAAGATATAGATTTAGTTTGCTGATTTATAATTTTTTTTTAAAATTCCTATCTTGCTTTTGAATATTAACTGAAACTTAATGTACACACAGCTATAGCTGTGGGTGCATTAAATTTTCGTGAATACTTAAAATACTGAAATATATTGAAAAATATTCTTTGATTTACCACCTGGCACCAAATGAAAAAAAGAGCAAACAACTCGGTTTATAGGCTCTGTTGCCTGTCTCCATAAGTTGCATCGATTTTATTTTATTTTCATGTCACTGAAAATCAACAGACCCCTTCAGTGACAGCGGCAATTATGTTAGTTTTGTGTTTTGAGACGTCTCGCTCATGAGCAGAAAGGCAGGGTCAGTTTGACTCTATATGACAACCGAACGACATCCTAAGATGTGAAAAGAGAGGTCCGACAGGCATGCGAGAGCAAACGGACCCTTCATACGTATGTAGGGACACGTAATCAGGTGAAAACCCACTCATCTAGCACGGCTGCGTCAAGTGTAAACCTTTCAGATCATGTCTACTATCGTAAGCTTGATACCATCTACGGAATAAGCTCCGCCGATCGGTTTTTGAAAATGGCGGCTTTCCTGGTGGCATTGTTACCATGGCGATGCGCCAAGAGCAGCTTTATGGTAGATTGTCGGTGGAGAAGGATGTAGGTGACGATAGACCGGCGACACGAGAGGAGTTACATGTACGGCGTATAAGCGTCGCTCGGGATTCGCGATTGGAAAGCTGATGTTTTCCCAATCACACTGACGCGCGATTGCAAAGAAGAATTTCCACTTCGCACCGTGTTGTCTTCAGTGGCCGCGATCGCATACAGCACGACCGTTGCCGATTGGATATGCAAAACGGTGGCAACCTGCATTTTGAATGCTCTCGCAGGCATGCAGTATCTCAAGATGCAATTACTCGATGAAATTGGAGCGATTTTACGTCCTGCGTGACTATTGCGTTTTATAAGCGACACTCATTGTCACATATGGCAAGCCCATATGATCCGTCAACGTGGCTACTACATGAATACAGTTTGGCAGAATTTTTAGTAAACATCAATGCCATCGAACGCTATTGAAATTACTACGTGATGCCTCTACGGAGTGATAACCCATCGGCATATGAAATAAATTTAAGAGTTTTAGCGTACAGGCTCATATGACTGCGTATCTTCAGTGTTTTCTTCAATATAAACTCCCAGTAAAGATTATAAACATAACATTATAATACTGCATATGCTCCATTGATCTCATGACCTTGGCCATATGTCTCCATTTGTTTTATGGCCTAAGCATATTCATCTTTATTTCCGTGGAGCAATTAAGTTGCCTTTTACTCGTTACAGCCTCGGCTTGATGTGACTGTTCGGCGGGAAGAGCAACCTTTTAAGCCGTGCCTTCCGTACTTTGCGTCGGCGGATTGCAACCTCATACTCTTTATCTTGGAGGTGGTTCATTCCGGAGAGTCATTTTAATCAAGAAATCCAACCAGAATATTGTGGTACCAGAATTGTAATTTGGCTTTGGAAGGATATCGAGCTACCTCAAAGGTGGGTGCATACTGAATTCTTATTGTGAATCAAGTATATTGTATATCCTCTGGTCTTTGATCCATTGTAATGCTGTCCTAATTACTGATGAGTTCTTGCAGGCAATATAGGAAGCAAGCTCATGACCTTTTAAAAATCGTGTTTCTGTTTCCTTGGTCGTGTCACTAAAGGAGTAACCATTTCAAATCTGTGTTTTGTCAAAATGTAAAACTCACGTAAACCAAGACTTCTCATAATAGATGTTAAATTATTTATTGGCAATCAGCAAGATGGAGCTTGCTGCTAATTCAACACCTATAAGGTCACGAGTTCCCGCAATATTTGAAATTCATTAAACCACAACCTCTAAGCTTTTAATAGCGAGTCTCAATCCAGAACATGTTGCACTCTGATTTACAAGTATAAATTGCCCCCCGCGTGCAGTAGTATTAGTGAATCTTTATTGATAGAGCATTTGGCTGATTCCGAGATCAGTCAGCGCGCATCATTGATTTAGGTAGGGGGAGAGCGGAACTCTCTTCAGCCCTTTTTGTTTTCGATGCAACGTCTCGTTTTCCCTGGTGTAGCCGCGAGGGGGAGTCCCAAAGTTCCCGTGCACGCACGCCAGATAGATTTGCTCGTAATTGCTCCAAGTCAACTCGCGACTTGGACAATCTGCCCGCGATGTACGAATGAATTCACTCGTTAATCAGATGCCCAAAAAGGAGAGCAAAATTTTCCGAATTGGGAGGGCAATTATTATGTGATTACGATGGCGAGACATTCACATGGGACTGTACACCTTTATTATGGTGCCAATGACCAGCATCTTGGTCATGTGCCCCGTATCCAATAACAGTGATGGATGCTAAAATTCGTTAGGAACCAGACTATTTTCCCTTGCAGCCTCGGTTTGGTTACATTGATTTATATTTGAGGAAATCTTGATGACTGCACTTATATGCTACAGAACCGTTTTTTTTTAAAAAGGATTTTTAGAGTTTTCCTGTCAAAACGTATTGTGAAGGCTTAAATATAAACGTTGAAATAATGTTTTCCCCAGTAAAATTTAGAGACTTTTTTCAACTATTATTTTTAATCACTTATTTCTTGAGAGGTTTTGCTGGAAACGTGTTTCTGAATGGACTATAGACTGTGCAAGTCTCGCGCATATAAAAAACGAGAAAACAACTCGAACGATTACTATATTTTTCTATGAAACCAAATATTCTTTTAAAAATTTGCAATTAAAAAAACCATAACAAGTTGTTACAAATAAAAACAACTTCTTGGGGGTACAATACAAATAACTTGTTCAAATCGATATTGTAACAAAATTAAAACTTGGGATGAGGATGCTTATTTTTAGAAACCCCATTTGCCAATCACGCCCGAGTTAGTTGCATCCATCATATGACAACATAACCGTCAGTTGGGCAAAATTCTAAATTTTGAACAAGTAACCGGAAACGGAGGTCAAGTTTTATTCTCGGGTTTTCTTCGTTATTTTCTTGAGCTGATTTTACTTTCATATTGTCTATCACGAAGTATTACATTCCCAGCAACATATATAATTTGCATGGCCATTAACTACATTAAACTGAAATAATTGACAAAACAAAATCCCGCCCACGTGAAACTCCATATGGTTGGGACCACAATAGTCACGAAAGTTCGAATACGCGCGCGACTTACACACAGTCTATTGACATTTTTGCATTAGGTACCGGTATTAAAATTGTTTCATAGCGAAGTTACGTTACTTTGGTATTGTAATTCAAATTTAGATTCGAACTGCCTCCAGCCTTCGGGCTAACTCGGTGGTCTTAGTAGTAAGACATCCGCGCTAGTAAAAGTCATAGGTTTGAACCCCACCCGAGTGATGTGCCTGTGGATTTTTTTCACAGGACTCGGGAGGGTACTGAATGCCGTGCTCAAATATCGGTGTGGGGGCAAACACCAAGCATTAATATTTATTCCCGACGCAAAATTACATTATAAATTTAAATTATATTCGTGATACAAGACAATTTCCAACCACCTTGAAACCTGTTACAATATTTATCGAACTTCTCCCCGCGAAACGATCATGCCTGGCACTCGCTATACGAACACACTGCCAGATGGTTTCACTAACAATAATCTTCACGCCGAGCGCGCTAACCGAGTTTATTTTGACAAATCAGAAAAGGTTGTCTGGCAATGTTACCTAACGTGCCGATGCGAGTTTGATTCCCCCGTTCGAAACGCTGACAGTATTATTGACAACGAAACAACTGCTCGGTGAGTGAGAGGGGGGTAAAAGCAGTGGATTAACCCGTTGTTCTCGAGATACTTCCCCCTTTTTAGCTACCCTGGATCTCCCCCCAGATACATCTAATTTATCCCGTTGCAATCGGTGAAGATGGTTTCAGGGTCAAATTCGAGACCGTGAAAAAGAAGACGAAGAATATTATACGCCTGCTATATTCATTAATCTACTAATCGAGGCAGTATACAGCACAGTAAAATGCTATAGGTCATTTGCACTCGGTGTACGACGTAATGAGATTAAACAAGCACATACTTATTGAGCGTTTTCAGGTGGAACGAAAAAATTATAATTGCGTTCAGTATTATATCATTTACTGGTAGTTAACGAGGCAATTCTTTGACGTTGGTAATTTTAATTCTAAACTTGCCAAATATTTACACCTGTTTCCCATCGATACAGTTTCCACATACATGTATTATTGTTTAATAGGAAGAAAATAATTCCTGAGTGCTGGCTACTACATCAATGTTTCTTTGACCATGATGTTATACGGTGTATTTATTTTCTGGGTAGCATATTTGCTATTGTTATAAAAAAAATGTAATGAGTTTATATACGTATAATGTGTTATTGAAGAGCTACGTCTGCCTTATGGAAACCTTGGCAGACCATTTGTCCTTGCATTGTGGAGATTACCTTGAAGGTTTGATATCGGTCTTCTCTGCACAGGTGGACATTAAAACCTTTCAAGTCTTGGAAGGAATTAGATCTAGTTCAAGATCAAACCACCGAAAGATGCCAAACATTCTCATACAGAGGGCAACGGAGGGGTGGCGGTCTTGGTACTCTCTGGTCAAGGGTACTAATTGATTGAATAATTCTCTTTCGTGGCAGTGTGTTCTGAAATGACCTTGTCTCCGCGGGCAAGCGTAATGGTCGAGTGGTTAAGGCATTTACACAAGACTGCAAAAGGTTGTTGGGTTCGATTCCCATCGGGGCTGTCTGTTGATTGTTCCCTCCAACAGAACAGGAACGGGCTATTTTTTTTTCAATGTGAGCGCTGGCACTTTCCCAGTATAATACCAAAGCAAGATTTGCATACTTTGAATGGATGGGGGCTGTAGGCACACTTTTTGCATAATGTGAGCTTTGAAAATCAATTTTGAATTCTTACCGAATGTTTGCCTCATCGAGGTTACGCCACTGACACTTCTTTTGACATGAAGACGTCAGTCTGGCATGAAACGGCATATCTAGTGGAGTAAACATTAAAAATACATGACCTGCGCTCATGAATGAATTTGAAATGGGCCCATCTATAGACTTATATTGCAGTAGACTGAAGGCCCGTGACGATTATTTTAAATTTTGTATTACTCAAATAAATATTGAAGGACTTGAGTTTCTTATATAATGTATTTCTGTCAAAAGATATTCCACGTACATGCAGGACACGTAACTCTTTATTATTTTGCATTCACGCCTCTGAATAACCTGTCAATGGTTTAATGGCGTCAATAGGTCACGGTTATTCGTTGGTCATTATTGTGCACGTTGATTATGTCCCAACTGATTTATAATTCATAACGTTATTTCAGAGGGATACCAAATCGGTACTGCGTTCAGCTTTGTATACCGACGTCTGTTATGCGATTTTCTGGCTTCGTACTGGGCACGTTGACGACTTTTTAATTTTAATTAATATAAAACAGAAAAAATGTGCCCTTTAAAAAACAAAATTGACAAAATTATCATATTTTTTCCGTTGTTAAAGGTACCTCACAGAATTGGTTTTTGCTAACAAAACAGTTGCTGGCAGTGTAAGCACTTTATGTAATCCACCATATACATAAACTGACAAACCTGTAGAAGTTTGAGATCGATCGGCCATTTGGGTCACGAGAAAATAGTGAAAAACCGATTACACATTTGCATGAAATCATATAGCTTCAACAAATGAATAAAACGCTCACTGAGCGATAAACTCCAATCAGAAAATTAGTTTATTAATTTCTCATCAAATATGGCATTTCAGACAGAAATATTTCAGGGGATGTTTTCTACTATCATCATCATTAGACTGTGTAAGTTTATGTAAATCTGTGATCAAAAAGTATATTTTACAAGTTTTTTTCTTACCAAATATGTAATGCTCCTTTAAATCTCATTCTAAAACATGCTGTCAGGGTTTCGGCTATTATGGAATACGCCCACACAAATTTATTATTGTCCTTTGTTACCTGTTATCCGTTGCTCCTTGCGTTTTCTGTTTGTTATTTTCACCTTTTCTCTCTCTCTCTCTCTCATTATCTGCGGGCTCAGACGTCATAGTGCGCAGCCATGTTTTTATATTACTCGCTTTAAATCAGTATACCCAAAACGAGGCTGGGGGATGTACCGGTCCCATTTTATGGTTGGAATGCAATGCTAGTTTTAAGGGAATGTGTGAACAGCTGCAACATAGTAAAGGCCCAAAGCACGTGAGTAATATACTAAATCTGCGGCTCACCCAGTCCTTGGAGGAGGGTTGAAAAACAAATGTTGCCTTTGATTGGGGGGGGGGGGGAACGTAAAGTTAAATGCAAATTGGAGGACTATAATAGAACAGATGGCTTTCTTGGTTTGCCAACATCCTCCAATGCTTTAAACGCTATTTTGGGTACAAATTTGTACCTTCACATTTTCCGATTCTCCTTAAAGATTGAGGTAAAAAAACAGATTGATAATAATAACAACGATGAAATAAGTAAATCGACTTACCCGGGATGCCCGAGCCCCCGAGGCACCCCCTTCAGTACGCGTGCGCTGCATTTATGTGTGCAAGGAGACCAGCTTGAAGTCTTGTAGCGTTTATCATTTTTAATCCAGTAGGCTGGATTATATCTGAAGCAGGACTGTGATGTGATTAGACAAAACTAAATATATGTCAAGTATTCTAGTGAACGTGTTAAGGACAAAGGTCGCGTTAGGATTTTGTTTGGATGCTTGCCGTGCGGAAAGAATTTGTGAATGAAACGAGATGATTTTAAACCCCAAAACCACTCTCTAAATGTTGTGAAACATTGTGACTATACAAACGTGCTCCTCTCAAGAGAATATATCTTTGTTTTACATTTTACCTGTAAGAACAGTTTAATAATCTAACTTGTTTGATGCATAAGTCATACAATCATCTGAAACTGAATTCAAGTCCATAATCCCACGTGTAAAATGCTTACCTCGGGAACAAACCAATAGTTGTTGGTAGTGGGAAGTTTGTTTGCTTTACAATACCGTGAAATTATATGTTGATAACTGAGAGAGGGTACTTGCTTCAATATTTCTTTATTCCTTTTGCTAGGAATTACAATCATTTCTTTGGATCAAACTAACAAACCTTAAGGGGGCCCTTTTTGGATGTGCTATATAAATCATATTATGTTACACAGTGCGTGTTTATAAAACTTATTTTATACTAATCTAATTTTAAACATAGTTATTATATAATACATTGTATTGAGGTTGCATCTACCTTTCCTTTCGGTGTAGTTGCACTGCGTGGATTACCTACCGATTTCCGTCACCGTGATCTCTCACTCTTACAATTTTCCGTCGTCTTCACCGTCGTTTCATTCGATATCCCCCAAAGATTTACCTATATCTCTTGAGCTTCCGGTAGGCTCACATGAGTGTCAAATAGTTAGATGCTGGTTGGTGGAATAACAGTTTAGTAATAATGATAGAATGAGGTGGATTGTTGAGATGGAGGTTGGGTATAATTACTCTTTCGGACTCCTATACTCGTGGGCTTAGTCTTAACATGCCATATCACCTGCATGTCAACAAGTTCCAGTCTCTTGAGGTTGTATGGCTTTTAGCAGGAAGTGTGAATGCGGAACAAACTATAGACAAAACTTATCTCAGGACGTTTTTTGATGTTGTAACTATCCACAATGTGGAGGAAAAACAATAAACACCATTGCCTTTATAGGGTGTTTTTCTTACAATCAAAAATGTAATTTATACGAAAGGATGTGAATCCAACAGCAGATGATGTATTGTTGCCGTTGAAACTATACCGTAAACATTGGTGCAACATGTGGCTTTGAAATCTTCGATTTGATTTTTTTTTCAGGTGATGTTGAAAAAAAATACGCAGGTTTATCATTAGCATAATTATTGCTGTAACAGCAAGCGTCTCGGTTGTTATTCGCGCTGGCGCCTATAATTAAGCATGTCATATTAGCGCTGTAGCTGAAAGCTCTATGACGTCATCACTATGTTTGTTATGTACAAGGGCCTCTCATAGAAATGTTCAATTTCAGCAGACAATTTTGCTGAGAATAAAATAAGCAGGAACCCAGTTACATTTTACATGGTATTTTGGCTGGTTGCCCTTTTCTAGTTAGCAAATTTGTTTCATGATTAGCTACTTTGTGCCAAAGCAGCTCAATGAATTGGGTCACGGTGGGAGATCTAAATTCTTATTGGGGAACTAATCACCGTATAGACGAAGTACTAGATTCATAGTTACCACAAAAAAAGAAAGCTCGCTGATTATAAATGCATACCAGTACCAATCGTTCAGAAGCATCCGTCTGAAAAAACTGTCACGGTTGAGGATATATATAGTAACTGAAGTCCCCACTGATCACTGTTGCATATTTTGATTGCTGCAATAAAACAGCACGTATAATTCACGAACATGCAATGAATTCCTGTTAAAAAATAACACATCTTTCGTTGTTGCCCCTGACACGGTTACTAGTCTCATTTGATGTAATTTTCACAGGTTAGTTGGATGATTCATTTAACTAGAGGATGAAAACAAATTTCCTTTCCTGAGAAACAAACACCCCCAAAATGATTTATTATCCCTTCAAAGCTTGGGTTGCATATTTAAATGTGAACAAGTCGAAATGGCCTCAGTTCGATGAAGGTCCTCACTTGTCAATGGAAGAACCCGCCTCGACAGATTGTAATTTTTGATGTATTTAAAGCACTTCAGAGCAAGCTGGCAAGTCGCTTTGCTCAGCCCGAAGCCCCCGTGTCATGATTGAGCCATTTCAATCATGGCTTCTTCTTTTTTTGTATTATATTTAAAGCCCGGAAAAGTGTACCGTCCTTCGAGCGGGAGGCACTCGCAACGAACTGTCGACCCAAACACATTAAAAAGGGAATTGCTTTTGGAAACGGGAATCAGAAATGGTTTAAGAAAAGCACAAATTAAGAAGGACACCTTCTTCGGAGTATGCATTAGCCAAGGGTCGAACCGACACCTAAAACCTGCGACCTGTTTTGAAATATTTAGAAATATATAAAAAAAGAAATTTAATGTCGACGAAACGTGTCTACAATTAAATAATCAACCTCGAGTGATTTTTCGTCAGTATTTTCCCAAACAAAGTGCAGAACGCAAACGCAATCCTACTTTGTGGGCTAAATGTCCAGAGCATTATGCAAAGAGTAGAAACAGAATTGCGCTCTGCTGCAAATCTTCTGCGAGTAAATTATGAACAATTTTCTCTGCGGCGGAATCTACCTTGTTCCTGTATGATTTTTTTCCCCCTCAGTTTTTATGTTTCCATTTGTGGCGTTTGGAACCCAACTGTGAAGGGAGGTTTCCTTTGAAAGTGTAGTGCTGAAAACCCGAGCTGCAAAACAGCACATCGGCGGCATTTTGTCGTGTCTCGAGTGTGAGATAGTGCAATGCTCGTTTCGTTACAATAGGGGCGGTCAGACAAACCATCACCGCATTTCGCTACCACTAAGTGCAGCGTATCTGTATCCGCTAAAACCAGAGAGACGCGATGAACAATCGCGGCGAGCAGGCGACGTTGCTCTACAGAATGCCCCGGTGGCGTGTTCACTCAAAGTGAAGCTCCCCCATGGGTAGTATTTCGATTCAGGAAATGTATCCAATAATGTATTAATCGCATAAGCTAGTTTCAGTTCATTTTCAGTGGGAGTACGCGCGCTTTTGCCCGTAAATCCCTTATGGTTAAGCGTATAAACTAACCTTTTCACACTGTAAGACGTTAAAGTGCTGTATGACATTTTTTTGACGTTGCCTGTGTGATTGACAAGCGTGCAATGAAGAACTCAGCTGCAAAGCAGCGTAGTTTTAACCACGGGCTAATTCGATATCTTCATAAATTTTCAGCTATCATTCAAAACATGTCTATTGTTGCCAAGGATTAAAAATAGATCTGATAGGCCTTTAGACTGTGCGAGTGTCGCTCGTGTTCGAACACTGGGACCCGTTAATGTGCGCGAGTTTGTTTCCTTCAAGCAATGTACGTGGGACCAAAGTGGTCCCCCAAAATGGTCGAATACGCGCGAGACTTGCACGGTCTATATTGTTGTCATGTTTTGGTGTCGCCAAATACAAATAAATGAAACAATAGGGTAGATGTTGCTCTTTTGTCGTCACTCAGGCACTTGATCGTTGATGGCAATCAGTGAAGTATGTGCTTTTTAGTTGAGCACATACATGTAAGAGTAGTATGTTTACACGATGACCGTGTTGGGGGATATCATCGGCATTGCATCCACGACAACGTGCTATGGAGATCATTCCGTTGTCATAGGTTGTCATAGATAAGCACAGCCTGTCAGTCGAGCCTTCACGGTGGATGAGCTATACGTACAATCACTCACATTAGTAAAGAACTACATCAATTTGTTTAAAATTCAAAATTTACTGCATGCTCACTTGCTCTGACTGTGCCATTGAATTAAAGGTGTTACACAGGATTGGATCCGTGAGGATAAAACAAACCCACATAATTGTTTAGTTTCAGTCGGAAAGCTTACTGATTGTGAAGACCAAGCTAGCACCATCTGTGAAATATTTCCGTCTGAAATGAAGTCATGTTCGAGAAAACTGTATCCGAAACCTATTAAAAAAGCAACAGTTGATATCGGTTGTTACAACCAAAATTAGGTACAGTGTGTTTACATGCTGAATATTGTGCATGGTTTTTCACTATTTTCTTCTATCTCACACAACGGATTAAGCCCCAATTTCCTCATGTTTGTTATTTTCATTTTTGATCACACAAATCGTGATCACTGTCTGCGCATTTTTACCAGCTCTTGTATAATAATCATCTTTAAAATCATAGAGCAAGGACTACAAAAATTACCCAACTTCTTATTTTTAAAAATAATTTTCACATAGAAATTTTTTCGGTTTAAAAGATATGTTTTTAGTGTAAAAGGCAACCCAAACATTACGGTATTTAGTTTATGTTAATTTCACATAAAAATTATAATATTTGTAACATTTTGTGTGTGTATTAATTTAACTGGTAACAACGCTAAAAGATCACGGTCGGGAGTAAGCCGTATCCTATTCCAGGCCTACGGTACTTGCAGGCCAACCACTGCTAAATGATTGTTGCTGTGGCCATTGGGCATTAATGACAATGTCATCCCTATGACGAATCCATGCTGCATTTGAGCACACCAAAAACAGCTACTTTCGTATCATACACAGGTTATTTGAAGATTTTCAAAGGCCGAAGCACACAACTTCCGTTTGGAGACGTTTGCTCCTAACATACACTCCAAAATCCATACTATCCAAGCGTCTCCATCTTGTTTTATCATCTCATAGTGTTTTTGCTGTACACTCAACATCCCTAAGCTAATAACCCCCCTTTGAGAGAATATTGACAAACACAGTCCCCAACGTTTGCCTTCTCTTTTAATAAATGACCGCAGGCTACATGATTTCGGGCAACTACCCTGGGACTGATATTAAATTCGTCTACTGACACCTGTTCGTCCAGCGCTGTATATGCACGGGTATTTATTTTTCATGAATCAATGATGGAAGTGTGGCGTGGCGGCTGATTATGAACATGATGTCTAGGCTTCACTACGTCAGTCAGTGGGACACGGTCTGTCCTGTACAGCCTTTTTTTTTTAAGCAGTACCTGTACAACGGAACGCTTTCATGTCCGCTATTTGTCGCTCCGCTGCATCTTAAAACGCATCCCTACACTTCCATACGATACGAGAGAAGAAGAAGAAAAAAGTGCAGATTATTTCTTGATAAATCTCTTATCGCGAAAGGAAACTTGCCGACACTGCGGCCGATCGGCGAAAGCCCCGCGTTCTACACGGGAGATTGTTCCTCTCTGATTGACACGGCAGTCTCCAAAGCGTGGATGACGATTGCCCCGAGCCAGTTTAGGCGACATGCGGCGGCCAATAAGCAGACTTCTTTGGCTTGTCAGAAAAGTGCATGCTGAGTAAAAGATGATTTGAGTTTATAAGAGGAAAACAAAAATAACAAATCTATATTTAGCTTTCGAATTTCATAACTTACCTAACGTGGATACCTTTCAGAACTGCCTGTGCCATCTAAGTTATACTCTCGGAATATGCGTATTACGTTTTACGCATAATATCTACAAACGTGATATCTTCAAAACTTGAAAATAAAAATGCTTTTAACAAAATCTGCCAGTCTAAATACTAGATGTCTGACGAAATTGCTTTTCATTGCATTCGGCATACGTTTTTTATATTAACAATTTCCGAAATATTACTAACTCATTTTATTGTCATATTCCACCCGTGAGATCTGGAAACTCAACCCTGCAAACTATTTCAAGAATCGTGGTTTTCTCAAAAATGTTTGAACAAAATATGGATTTTTGTCTTTTCTTCATGCACGCCTCTTGTTTCATGCCGGTATGGCTGCATTTCCAGTCATTTTGCCAAAGATGCATCCTTTAATGAACTGCGTTAAAAGCCGTCAAAATGGCCCAATGTCGTGCACTCTCATGCTCTCCGTGTAATGGCACTAAACTTGCGCATGATAGAAACCGGTCAGTATTGAGGAGATCCGAGATGAGTCTTAGACGGGTTTGTACTTAAACGGATACAGAGTTAATCCCCTCTCAACAGCTTTCCCTATAAATTGACTCCTTGCGTTAAATTCGTCCAGCGAAACCCTGAAATATAAAATATTCATGAACCTTCCACAAACTCTGTATCAAAACAAGCGTATGATCTATATGCACTGTCAAAGATTTCACCTTATTAGTCTCATCCTCACCAAAGGAATGACCAAATAAATAATTGGTTATCCGCATCAAGCGTAAGCAATCTGAAAGTACAGCACATGTAGAGATTTCACATTTGAAGTTTGCATCATTATTATAAAAGAAGGGAACTTGCCATTATACATATCACAATATAACATGACAAGTTAATTGCAAGTCCTGTATGCTGACATTGTTACGCATGCCAGGCGTCTGCGCAAAGCATTGTATAATAATTTCTTCGCTTATTGAATAAACTTTGCGTAAATGCAATTATGAATATAATAAATGCACGTCTCCTTCTGGAAACTAAACACATTAACCCGAGACGAATAACGGATTACTCTAAACAATGTAGGTTCTACCGCATAATACAATAACAACATTACTAACCGTTGTCAAAATAATGTGGCCCAGAATGTGGCCAACTTCATTATAAGGTTAATATTTAATGTATGTTTTTTTTACGTAGCGGTTTGCTTTATGGGTCGCGTATAATTATATTCCGGGAAGGGGGGGGGGGGGGTGACCACTTAATGGGTTAGATTAACCCTGAGATGGGATTTTGTATTTGATTTTGCGTAACGTCAGTTTGACACAGTTTCGTGTAAGTTTGGAGCCTAGAAATGGGTCTGGCCCCTGCGATACGGATTCCAGGTCAATTCTGATCCGAGAGTTTTATTTTAGAGTATACCGGATGACGGTTTAAAACGCAAGTCAAGCACATGGATCAGATTCATTACGTCTCCCTGCTGACACCATACGTTATTAGTAATTAAACATAATTAATAAGTGTAATTTTTTAAGTAGTGGGCTACATTGGGTCGTGTTTTACAGTTAACTCAAGCAAGCTACATTACGGCTCGCATATAGTTCAGATAACGGTTTCCATTTGTACCTGAATCATGCGTAGCGTATGATTTAGAGTAGGCCTATACAGATGTTTTTCTATAGCTTCATACTTTTCCAGCTTATTTTTCTTAGTAAATGCATTTGTAAGCAAACATTTCTGCTTACTATATAGACAGCCCAAAGCGCTTTTGTTATAACACCAGAAAGGAATCGGTCAGCACACGGTAGATGTAAAATGAGCTTACACAGGCACCTGGATAAACCAGGGTTATCCCCAAGAAATGGGTTGGTAAAGAAAACACGATTCTTATTAAGGGCATTTTCCAAATCCTGGCTTCGGCCTCGCCACAAGCTTTTGCCACATTCTCTCAAGCCCCGTGTCAAATATATGCTGAGGGAGCCTTCAGCTGGAGCGAAAACTGAAATCGTGGTTTGCAAAAGGCCCTAACGTCGGTTTGCAAAGTGTTACATTAATTGTGTGTATATAAAAATGTCAAAACATTTTCCGATTAATGTATAAAAAAACAAAAAATAAAACCCCAAAATATAACGCAACAAAAACGAAAACGTAAATTCTTACAAATTCAACTTTGTAGACCTTATTACCTGAATTATGGCCTAACTGGCCATACAGCTGAATCACATGAAGGATTTTTTCAGGCAACTTGGAGGCAACCACTGTATAAAAAAGGAACACTTTGGCAGCACAAGAGACAGTCTTCTAGCTGTAACTCATTATGCCCAAGAAAATAATGAGAAAACTGTAATTTGAATGAGTTTTCTTATTAGAGAGTGCCTGGAACCGGTTGCCTGTACATTGCCTCGTGTGGCATGACCTCACAGTGTAGACCTTTCGAAAAAACTTCCAATTTTTCACCATTACTCAGCGCGTCTGATGTCTAAATATTTTAGAAGCACACTTGTTACGCTGATACAAAAAAACGACGAGATGGCGTGATAAAGTGCAGGTCTAAACATCAAATATTACAATTTTCAATTGGTCGATGTTTTATTAATTGGCAGATAGACTCGAAGTCAAGAGCCAAGCCCGGATTCGGAAGTACTTGATTGGATAGCGCTCAAGTGATTAGGCTTTGCGCTTTTAGTTGCCGCAGGGAAGATTCTGCCGGTGAAGAAAGAATTTGATCCACGATAAAGGATTCTATCGTCGTGTACTGTTGCCCGATTCAACACTCATTGCTTTTTTATTTTTTCGATTAGATAAAGATTGAGCTTCTGTATGATACCGTATCAACCGAACAGCCAAGATAATTAGCGTCCTGATGTTACAGCTGAAGTTCTAAGCTTACACTCGACCCGCGTCACCGTCGGAGCTGAAATTTGTAGACCTTGTATGTTAGGTTGACACAAAATGAAATAGCTTATTTTTCACCAAGATAATGATTTTTTTGGTTCATTCGCCCGTATCCATGTTTTTGCCGATAGGACCTCATTCAACACTGCACCATTCCCTCTATAGTGTTACAATGGCATGTTTTCTAGCCCAAAATGTTGACCCCTTGTCTGTAGATTCAAAGGGGGCCGTCCAAAGACTTGGACTTTCATATTTAGCACAACTCTTGTGTTCTGAATCCCGTTTTAAAAGCATTTCACGCGGTCGTTGTACCCACATGTCGCTATATTATATTTTGATTACACCATGCTTGAGTGTTTGTCTATAGCTATTGATATCTGACATAAGTTTTGATGGTTTTCATTTTTTGTTGTTGTAATGAATGATTTTTAACGTGTTGCATCAGAGCAGCCGTGCACTATAAAACCCTCACATCATGTACTGAAGGCAGTTCTGACCTTTATGAGTTGCTCTTGGTCGTCACGGTTTTTCCTTCTCAAATTTGAGTTATTTATAGTGCGTGTTTTCCCGCGCTCTCTGCACGGTACTCGTACACGCCAAATCCATTTTTGTGGCTTATTTCCCGAGGGCAGGGCTCGTGTTTACATTCTCACAATAAAGACATACTCTTCACGAGTGAAAGGAGTATTCGACATGCAAAAGTAAGATGATAAGACAGATCCCTTTGGCTGAAGATTTCCAAACGAAACCGCCGTAGCAGCCGAGTAATCCGCAGGTGAACTATTCTGTTATAGCCTGTTGCCACCACACACTGTAAGAAGATACACCTCAAGAAACTGTTTCTTCCCCGCTCTCGGGGAGAGAGTTAAGGAAACCGTGAAGAAGTCCGGACACTCTGGGATGAGATTTGAGGGGATGAAGACGACCATGTTATACCGTTGAAATACAAGATGCATACAGACGAGGTGATTTCCTTGAGGCTTTGTGTATCAAGAACCGCAAACACCTTCACATTTTATAACACATCACCATTGCTAAAGTAGTGCAAACCGTGCGAAATGGAGCACTTTGAAATTGAAAACGATTTTCACGCGCGACTATGACCGAACCAACTGCAGTATTAATTAATCCCTGTGTTAAAGGGAACATACATCAATGTGTTAAAGGGAGCATGCATCAATGTGTTGTTGAAAAGTAAATTAACTAGTCTCTGCACCGCCCGAGTTTGTTGAATTTGTTTTTAGTTATCAAGACTCTTGCACAAAATTGCTCGAAACTTGGTTCAAATTTTAAAAGATACCCAAGGCTTATTAGGCCTGTACTATTTACGAAAACAATGTTTTGACCTTTTCGTTAATATTGTCATATAATAATTAGGCTTTGGGCGGCTGGGCGGTCCAGTGGCTAATGGGTTAATACTGATCTGTTTTTACGGCAACACCAGACAACCTACCTCCGTGCTATAGAACCAACCCAATTATTTTCGGTGAAAACACCAACACATAGTTTATGTTTTTATGATTATTTGTTTGTACGCACAAAGCTGACTGTTTCGATAGCGATATAAATATTTATAATACTGATTTGTGGGTCTTCCAATGGTGCGGTATTTTTGCCAACAATGAACAGTCAAACGATATTATTTCTCTGGAGGATTGGTTATGGCATGAACTTTATAATTAGCGAGTTTTTAGACTCTTACATTTTCCCCCAGATAATTAAACATTTCGTAGTCAGTCTTTTGAACAGACCCCACTGTTTTTATAGGAAGCAGAATAATTGTAAGGCAATCGACTGAATCAAAATTAATACTGAAACGTGTTAACTCGAACAATGTTAAACTTTTGGTAAAACGATTTCAGGCATCAGTTACTCCCGTGGGTAAACCACCCCGGGGTCACAGCCGGTTTGCATCATTTATTTCACACACATGTAATTACACGGTCTTGTGATGATATTCATTCCTTGTTTGGCTTTATTCCGTATATACAAAGTAGTTATATTTATAGCCCATTTAATTATTATTATTGCTTGTATATGTTAAAGATGATTTACCTTTTAGCCTTGTTTCGGGAGAACTTGCATACAAAATGAACCCCGCCCCCACAAAAACACAACAACAAAAACAAACACACTGCAAACCAACGGCTAAATTGTGTTTAAAATACATGTACAATTCATCAAGTAATAAACCACAAGGGAAACTGACTGGGTATTTCAATTAATTTGGGGTTGAACAAAAACAATTGGACTTGAGTAGGATTTGAACCTGCGACCTCCGGATTAAAGTGCCGGCGCTCTAACTGAGTCATCTAGCCCTAATGTTGGCGGTCTCCTTGTTTTGTCAACATGATTGTTTGAGAGTGCCGTTCAACCTGTAATTGTATGGAATGGGATCACACCCAAGTTTACGATAAAACATGGAAAGCAGCAGGAGAGGGATCACCTCAATTTGTCTTTGTTCATCCAAAAATCACTTACAATTTAGAATGAAATTATTAAAGTTAAAAATACTCAACATTCAGCACAAACGAAATGATATCATAAAAAGGGTAACGACTGCCTTTTGTATAAGTGGTACGGTGTGTTGGATAGCAGGGAAGAAAAATAGGTCACGGCTTGAGGGCATCGGCATCACCATTTGCTTGTCGTCTTTCCAACGTTGTTTGGGACCCTCTTTACCGTCGTCTTGGGTTCGTTGGCAGTTGGATATTGAAAACAAACCCTGTTCCCCCCACGTGTAAATCATGCCGTATCAAACAGAATCAAGCCACTCGTCAAATGAGCACAGGTTCGCGATCCCGTCTGTGTTACCCTCTGAAAGACGTTTACAGGTACGTCACGAAACGGCCGTGTGTGTGTGTGTGTGGGGGGGGGCATATTTGCCACGAGTGTGACTCGTGGGCGAGCTTAACTCGTGATTGGGGATTTGTCAGCGGAGATTTTTTACCAGCAGAAATGTTGCGAGCACCTGATGCATCTTCAGTTGAGTGAAGGAAAATATAATTCAAAATGAGAATTGCCTGCTGTGCGAACTGGCGATCGGTATGCGAGTTATCTCATATAAGGGTATTGTTTTGCTGCAGGAAAAGTGTCAATATTCAATGAAAAAAAAAACCTCGGTTAAAAAGAACATAAGCTAGTTTGTATAAATTTAACCAAAAGAGGTCAATATTTAATAAACTATAACAACAATTTTTATGCTTTCTAACGCAATGTTTCCGAAGGAAACCGTACCAGAAAACGGTCGCATGTTTTGTTATGTGCGACAGAAATCAAAGAGGATTCGAACGTGATTTTGTGAAAGCAATTACTTCTATTCTGACAGACATCTTTTTCAAGGTCAGTCGTACACCATATGTTTAAGAATATCGTATATATTTACCGTAATCGAAAATTGAATATTGTTTTTGGCAAATTTGCAGCAACATACGCTGCCGGTTCAAGTCGGGCTGTTTGACAGAAGTTTAAAATGCTCACTTACTAATCGTGTATAATGAGTTTCAGATTATGGTGTTCAAATGAAATGCAAAATATTGTTTTCAAAAAGACACAAATCGCATTGCAAAAATATATAACTGCTTCAGAACATGAAATATTCCAGCCGTGAAGTCAATAGTTCCTCATCAATGATAATGCTACTCAGTTCTTATTGAAGCTCTTTACCTACGGGTATGAAACCAATATAGCAAACTGTAGGTTGAAAAGGTGGTGCGGCACAACCTGCTACGAACCAAGCCAGAAACACCGGGGGTAAACCTCTTCTCCCATAACGATAAGTATACTGGGTTCCTTTACGTGCATTACACAATCCACAGGACTGTCTTGCTAAAAGGGCGCAAGCGCCATGACCGGGACCTGATCCCATACTATGACAACACCAGAACTTGAGTCCCGTGCACTAGACCGCCACACAAACGGGTCAGACTTGACCGGATCCCGGGTCCCAGGTACCGGGTCAGGCTGACCCAGAAACTGGTCAGTCTGACCCATTTGTGCGTAATGGATTCCGGGTCACACTGACCCAGAAATGGGTCAGGCTTTTTGGGGACCCAGAACTGGTTCAATTCTGACCCGTGATGTTTTTAGAGTGTAGGACACTCCTATTTTTTTCTCATTAAGCTTTTTCCACACAATTTGGTTTTATTCGCTGTTTGTGAAGTGCCAACGGTCTCTGTTTTGAGTAAAGGTGTTATTGTTTTCTCCCGAAGACAAGCAGCACACACTGATTGAAACGTCCAGACTCTACGATATCTCAATCCGGTAATTCCACTTCTCTTTAAAAGATTTCGCTCACATGGTCGTTACCGTAAAGCCTGTATCAAGTTCGTGTTTATTATTCATTTTACATAGTAGGCCAGATCTCTATTTGACGACGTGCCACCAAAAAAAGGGAAGCTCGTTATTCATTAAAAACTCGTATTTGAACTCGGCTCCCTTCACACCCAGTGTAATGCATCATCTCGATTATCTTTTGCGAAATTTCAGCCATGCGCGTTATTATTATAATGTTGAGATGTTGAGGGGGGAACATTGCATGCTTGTTCTGATCATTACGAACTGCTCTAGTTCCCACCGACAGCTGATGGTAACACTGTGAACATCTTAAAGGGGATAGCACAAATAATGGAGACAATTATTGCGTCGGACATTTTTGAATATTCAAATCAAGCAATCAATTAAAAGTATTTTAAATGTAGACATTTCCGGTGATTTATTTGGGATTTTAAAGTGAATAGTTCCAATAATTGTTAAGCATTCCACCTAAATCGTTTTATATATTTCTGTAGGAAAAAAGAAGAAGACAAATACAAAAAGAATGCCACCAGATAAATGTTTTGAAAAAAAAATGTGTTCGTTTTTTAGAGTGTTGTCCTTTTTTGTGCATTTTCTCGTTGTTTTTTCCTTTTTATTATTTGATTATTTGTTTAGTGTTTATTACATCTAGCGTAATTTGATTTAATTGAGAGTTTTATGTATTTCTTTTTTCCGCTTTTGATGTGTAAGCCCTTTTTAAAAATATTTTTTATATATAAATGAAATGGCACATTATAGCAACACTGCTTAGGTCTTAAAACCTTTCAAACATTTCAATGTGTGCATATTCATACATCACATGCAGCAAAGACGTTCTATATATAACCGCAAATTCAGATTCATATTTAGAACTTAACTTTCCTGATCTAATTTACACCATGAAACCAGCGTAGGTTGCTCAGAAGTATGATGAGTGGGTTGGTGGTCCCTTCGTACGTCTTGATTTAATTTGAGGCCAACCTTTCCGCATCTCTGGGCAGGGCTGAAGGCGAATTGAGGCGATATATGGGGCCGGTTCGGTTTGTTTAAGTACACTGATGGCGAGCAATCGTCCGCTCGGTCGAGGAAACCGCTCTTTCCGTTTAAGGGCTTCATAATGATGCCCAGGAGATACTGTGCCTCGAACAAACAACGCCAGTCGCATACACAGCAAAGTGATGACTGTCTTCCTCTATCAGAACAGAACGGGCCGGTGCCAACTGCTAATAGAAATTTAATTATTTTTCTCCGTCCTTTTTTATCATCCAGGAATAGTAAAAAAAATAAATAAAGAGTAAATCGGAAATGGATGTTTTGTTGATTTTCCTTACTTCGGTGGCTCGTTTGAATGTCCTTACATTTTTCAGAACAAAAATTCAAGTAGCTTTATTCTGAACGAGACCTTGTTACTATTATTTTTTCGATGATATATCGCCGGACATTACAAGGCCAGGATGGACCTTTCACCATGAAATATGTAAATTGCAGACCGCGCGTGCGCACTAACACTATACTGGTTGGCAAAAAAATGAGGGAACATCGCGCCTTTTTATACGGGGCTGCTGGTGGCGTTTACGCATACGAGTTTGTGCATCTGCCTAGTGCACGAATCTATTGCGTTTGCTAACCAATAGTGTCTGTACGCAGGCGTGAATCAAGTGAGCATACTTAATGGAAAAAATGGATAATTAACCTTTCCCATGAAATGATAATTACATTCACGCATGGAAAAGGCTTATTTTTACGTGCAATTTGACTCCCCAAATGACGAGCTTATTAACTATAGACATTAGCCACGTGTGACGTTGGTGCAAGGGGTCAATAGTAAACAAAGGCAAGTTGATTTTAAAGGCACGTTGAGCATGTCTTTTAAGACCGTGAAAATACGAGAATATTTCACACATTACAGTATTTCAGCTCAAATATAATGACATTTATTTTCACTTCACGTGTCTGGGTTACATTGTATAGTCCATAAGACCGTGTGCAAGTCTCACACACGTTTTGAAACGTTTGGACCAGTGAAAAAACGATTATTTTTGTCTTCACACGTTACATTATTTCAACTCAATGCAGCTCAAATACAATGACATTTATTTTCACTTCACAATTCTTGGTTACATTTTATAATCCATAAAGACCGTGTGCAAGTCTCATACGTTTTGGAACGTTTGGACCCGTGAAAATACGAGATGTTTTTATCTTCTTCACACATTACAGTATTTCAACTCAAATACAATGACATTTATTTCCACTTCACAATTCTGGGTTACATTTTATAATCCATAAATCAATTATCCAGCGCTATGTCACTAAAGACTAAAAGGCTTCCAGGGTTTCCAAATACAAGATTAAGCAAAGAGTTACTCTTTGTGTTATATATTAAATAAACAGGGACACACGTGTTTTGTATCTATGACTATATAACTGTATGTCCTCGAAGGACACCTTATATCACCAATCAGACAGACAACAACCAACATGCTTGATTCACATTTTTACCAGTAACAAATGTATGATTTAAATTGATGAAACACTGAATATCGTACTTATATCCCCCGGTTAACTTTATCCATAAGCGCTTGAACACTTACAAAATCACAGCCCTCTGCTTCGACTATATAAAGCCAGTCCTCGAGGGGAACCATTTAAGAAGGAAATGGTCGCAGTGAGGAGTCGAAGAACTTGTACTTTGAGCTATATTGATTGCTTTCAGAAATCTCATTGCCTCAAGTCACTGGCATTTCTGACAAAAAAATACAAATAGACCTATACAAATTTAACTGCAACTACACTCTGTTATTTCTTTAACTAAAATATCCAACACACATTTTTAGTATTTTTCCTTGGAACGACTGTTATTAAATTTTGTAATATTTTACTTGTATATTTCTTTGTAAGGGGAATTATTTCTTTATATGCCCATAATTACAATTTCTGAAAAATACAAATATATCTATACAAATTTAACTGCAACTACACTCTGTTATTGCTTTTAACTAAAATATCAAACACATATTTTTAGCATTTTAAAATGGAACGACTGTTACCATTTTTTGTAATATTTTACTTGTATATATATTTTTTAGGTTGAGGGGTTGATGTCCACCTTTATGTGCACATAATTACAATTTCTGAAAAATACAAATAGATCTATACAAATTTAGCTGCAACTACACTTTATTATTGCTTTTAACTAAAATATAAAACACATATTTTTAGCATTTTAAAATGGAACGACTGTTACCATATTTTGTAATATTTTACTTGTATATATATTTTTTTAGGGTGAGGGGTCGATGTCCACCTTTATGTACACATAATTACAATTTCTGGAAAAAATACATATAGACATATACAAATTTCACTGCAACTACACTCTGTTATTTCTTAAACTAAAATATCAAACACACATTTTTAGCATTTTTAAACGACTGCTAACGAATTTTGTAATTAGGTGGTCGTGCAATACGTGCAAGAACACCTCTTGTTTTTGTTCTGTTTTTGTTAGGTGCTCTGCGAACAGCCGAAAACTTATTGTTATTGTTCGTTTTTTCACGTCTTCTTCTTATCCCCGAACCTTCTCTCCCAATTTTCGCAAAAGGTACAGATTGTATGGACTTGAAACTTGGCATAAACTTGAACCCTAACATGCAGACGGCACTTGAACAATGACGTCGTGATGACGTCATCAAGTGTCAAATTACAAGGTTTTTAATTTAAAGAAAAAACATTTGCTTTTGCTGGAATGTTTTTAGCTGTGATGTTCATAACTAGGTATCTGATAGATAAAGAATGGGGCTACATTTAAAAAGTATGCGCCAAAAACGTATATAACCCTTACCTCCAGTCGTACCGGAAGGTCAAAGTTGGTTTTTGTTTTATCATTTTCCGGCATATTTACAGCATAACACAAGATTTAAATTGAACTGAACATTGAAACTCATCATACAAGTGCACCTTAAACATCAAAACGACACAATCTTTATGACGTCATGATGACGTCATCAGGTATTGAGTTACATCAAATAAAAGTTTATTATACTAAAAAATATTAACTCCTGAACCAAATGTTGGATATTTACAATCTACACATAATCGACAAGGTCTTTGAAAGGTGCACAAACGCTACACACAATGTGACTTCATTTGACCTCGACTACTGGCTCAAACCGGAAGTTGAAATCTTCAAACATTCATATCTCAATAACTACTTATCATTTTAGCATAAATTTTGCATCAAACTATAGATCTGTGAGTCTGCTCAAACTTTTGCGCAAAAATGAAAACACATAACCTTTACATCTTGTCAAAACCGAACGTTAAGGTGCACCTATCTGTTGACCCACATTGATAATGCACAATAGTGTAATAACACTACGCGTACATTGCACGTGTAGTTTAGTGTATACAGCGTGTATGTACAGCGTACATGTACATGTACATGTATAAATACAAACAACATTGGTGTTGCATTGTATACTGTATACTTGCAACTTCACAATTTATTTGCATAAAGTGTTACCTATTTGACGTTGACTTCCAGTTCAAACCGGAACATGAGGTTTTGTAGTTGGAAAATTCATAACTCTTGAACTACACATTTGATTTTTACAATTGATAACTCATTGGAAAAGTATGTAACAATTTTACAAATGCTACGCAATAGTAGTGTGACCCCTTTTGACCTTGACTTCCGGTTCAAACGGGAAAGTGAAGTTTTATATAAAAAAAGAGAAAACTCCCCAATGACACAATCGATTTTCATAATCTACATCATCAGAAAGGTCTACAAACGCTACACAAAGTGTGACCACATTTGACCTTGACTTCCGGTTCAAACCGAATTCAAACCGGATGTTTAACTCTAATGTTTGAAAAATTCATAGCTCCTACCATACTTTGGATTATTACAATATATACATCATCTGTACGGTCTTCAAAAACTTAAGACCAAACACTGTTTGAACCCCTTTGACTTTGACTTCCGGTTCATACCGGAAGGTTTAATGTTTGAAAAATTTAATTTCTTCAACCACGTTTTTAATATTTACAATCTATACATCATCAGAAAGGTCTGTGTAATACAAAAATGATCCTAATTTGACATGATCTTCCGGTTCAAACCGGAAGTTGAAATAACTAAATCTCAAAACTTGAATCACGAGACATAAACCATGACGTCATGCAGAATAAACTCAACTCAATGATCAGCAACACGAACACCTTGTTTTTGTGTAGTCACAACATCTGAATATCTAGTATTTTACTTATTTATATTTTTAAGGAGTGATTCATATCCGCCTTAATGTGCACATAATTACAATTTCTGGAAAAAACAAACAGACCTATACAAGTACAACTGCAACTACACTCTGTTAACTAAAATATAAAAACACATTTTTTTCATTTATTTAATGGAACGACTTTTATCATGTTTTGTATTTTTTAAACTTATATATATTTTTAAGGGGAGGGGCTCATACCTGCCTTTATATGCACATAATTACAATTTTGTTATTGTGAGGTTGTGTATCTACAAGTAATGATAGACAATTTTTGCTCTTTTCCGATTTAGAAATCAAGCCGAAGTCTGCTGCCCTAAAGCTACCAAGCACACAGAGGAGGTAAGCAAATTTTATATGTATTTCTTCATCAACACCAAGGTACGCATGATAATCAAAGTATGCCTTAATAGAAAGGAAGAAGAAGTGTATTCACTCCTTCTCCACAGAGGGAGTGGGCCCACGAGATTTCACCATGACAAAACTCTCGTTAGACTGTAAGCCACTGGCTAAAAAAGTCATGTAATGTATATCCATCATAATATAAGTAGTTCTCATGGGATGCTTGGAACAGAACATTTCTTTTATCAGCAAATGTTTTGTTCAGAGTAATAATCTCAAATAACGTGGTTCTTTGAAAGGATGTCAAATTCTAAAAAGGTCACTGGAATGGCAGGGGAGAACTTTAAGAGAGGGAAAAACATGCTAAGAGAAAATAGCAGGAACACCATTGGCAAAGAGTGAGAAGGTTTTAGACGGATGTCTAGGGGAGGTTTATGTTGGCATCACTTGGCGTGGCCTGCCGGCCCACGAGAAGTTGTGCAACTTGAACCCTTCGGCCGTCCCATGCCGCAGCTGGATCGGTGTGAAAAACAACGCAATGCAATATGTATGTGAAAATAATGTGCATACAGTTGGGGTCGGACCACTACATCAATTACCTACGTGCATCACTCCATATGATGATGGATGCTAGAACATCATGGGGGTATTATTTATAAGCGCGCGTCTGGATGAGGTTGGAACCCACGACTCATATGCATGAAATGTATGATTGTTTTCAACCACCCAAGGTGCGGCGGCCACGATAGGTTCAGAGCTGTGTATAGAGAAAGAGAGTTGGGACAACTTGCGATTTAAAGCCTTTTTCAGTCAAAAAAGAAGATGTGCACACACAGGGTACTAGACTAGACTGCGCATTGGGTTGTGCAGTTTTGTGCTGCATTTGGACCAAACATGGCGTCCAGCAACCACGTGACCAAAAACCCCTGGGCCCTCTATGTCGCAACTCTCTCGATACACAGCTCTGGACAGGTTGTTGATGTAGCGCCCTCCCGTGGTTGGGGAGTTAACATCCCACAACCTTTCCTCGACCGAAGCGTGCATATTCATAAACAATTCAAACAGCAATGTCTCTATCCATTATTGGTTCACCTCAGCAAACCTTAAGCGAGGCTGAGGGGTTGATTTGCCCGACATTTTTAGGTTAAAACACAAGTACCAAAATCTAATAAAAATACGGTAATCTTTTGCTAAGTCTGTCCATTTTTGTCTTTCTTGCTGTGCCCGAATTTTCCCCACTGTTTTGCAAGAATTTGGGAGAGCAGTTGTAAACTCTTCTATTTTTGATGATATTTAGGAGATTCAACCATCAAAATAAAGAGACTTGCGTAATTATTACGTGTCCTGTAGCAAGCTACTCTTTGAAATTGTGAAAACTCTTCTAATTTTGATGCAATTGAAGAGATTCAACCATCAAAATATCGAATCCATGCAGCGTAGTTATAACGTGCCCTGTAGCAAGTGACTCCTTGAAATTGTGAAAAACTCTTCTAGTTTAGATGCATCTAAGAGATTCAACCACCAAATAAAAAAATCTGCGTACTTATTATGTGTTCTGTATCAAGTGACTCTTTGAAAATTGTGAAAACTCTTCTAATTTTGATGCAATTGAAGAGATGCAACCACCAAAAATAAAGAACCCTGCGTAGTTATTACGTGTCTTGTAGCAAGCGTCTCTTTGAAATTGAGAAAAACTCTTCTAAATCTTGATGTAATAGAAGAGATTCAACCTCCAAAATAAAGAATCTTGCGTAGTTATTATGTGTCCTGTAGCAAGCGACTCTTTGAAATTGTGAAAACTCTTTTAATTTTGATGCAATTGAAGAAATTCAACCACCAAAATAAACAGTCCTGTGTAGTTATTACGTGTCCTGTAGCAAGCTACTCTTTAAAATTGTGAAAAACTCTTCTTATTTCGATGCTATTGAAGAGATTCAACCATCAAAATAAAGAATCCTGCGTAGATATTACGTGTATCAATCGGCTCTTAGAGTGTATGAATCACTGATCGTGAATATTGAGTTGGGGAACCAATTACTAACAATTCTAAATGAGACGTCGTGAAGCTTTAGCGAACGTGTCATTGGAGAGGTTCGCCTTCTGTAAAGAGCGCCCTCGTGCGCCTAATGAAACACTCACGGCATTGACAGCTATAGCAGATGGGTGAAAACACTTCTAATATTATGATGGCAACAGAAATATTTAAGTAGGATCTTCTATTGATGACCCCCTTGAAATGAAACGAAATGCAATGGAATAGGCCTGTCTGGAAGAATGCAAAACCGACCTTTAAAAAGTGAGTTTTGCACTGTTTGGTGGTTTTGCTGCTGCAAACTTCCCTATATAATTTTTTTAATGAAAACATTTTGTTAAAAACATAAGAAAACGTTTTATATAGGACTGAGCTGTTAGGTGGCTGATTTACAATGATGTGTTGTATTATTATTATGTTGTCGTTATTTTTTTTGACGATGTTTTGAAACGATTGAGATGTTTGTGTTTACATACACCCCTGAACATTTTCAAATTAGTATTTTGAAATTAGATTGATAATCTACATCAGTATTAACCGATAATGATAATGTGAAGTCGTGTTGACAAAAGAACAGAGCCTTTTTCTATAAGGAAAAGAAGCACAGTGTACAAAGTCTCGTGTTGGAATCGTAAACTGTCCTTACTACTAAGCATCGTCCAGTCTTATTAATGTTGCTCAATGCACCTTTTGAGTTTCTCCCAGTCCACAGCTCCAGTTGCATCAAGAATGGTGAAGTTCGGGGTATTAAAGAACATAGGGAGTTCAGTGTCTTCTCTTTGAACAGGGATCAACAACTTCTTTGCTTCAAATGCCAAAAGCATACCCTGCTCGCAGCAATAGTCTCGTTTGAAATCTTTTGTAATGACTATAACGACACAAGCACTGTTTGCTATGCCACATGTGTAGTTATTAAGCATCGTTTGGCCGACCATGAAATCACGATCTTTGATGCATCCTTTCAGACCACGCCCCTCAAGCTCCACCAACAGGCATCTAAATACCCACTCAGATGCACTTCCACAGTAAATGACGAAGAAGTCATATGTAAGGTCGCGGTTCAAAGCCTTTTCGGGTGCTGATCCGATGGGTTTATTTGAAGCATCAGCGGATGTCCAATCTTGATTTATCGTTGATGTATCTTGTTTTGCTTCGGATGATTCTTCGTTGTCATCAAGATCTAACCCAGACAAGGAAGCCGTAGCACTTTCGATCCGGGCATGTGGATTAACATTAACATGTTCAAATCTCGCCCCACTTGCTTCTTCGGTGACGCTTTGTGAATGCCGCATTCTATGGGGTTGTTGAGGGAGTGACTCTACATCCGGCGTTGTAACCGTACGCCTTTGTTGGAAACGCCTCTGTCGGGGCTCAAGGGGTGCATCCAGGATATCTTCAAGTTCTCTGATGTAATCGTTATCTTTACAAAACTCAACGAAGCTCTTCCACTGGGAAGTACGGCTCGTGAGTGTTGTAATTGAATACGTCGTCCATTGTGGATTAGAGAGACGAAGTTTGGCAGCCTCATGCAGCCAGTAGACCATGTCAGCAAGAAATGGCTGGTCACTCGAAAGCGTATCACCAATGTCCTCCAAAACGTGGCTGTATTCCACAAAAAGCAGATTTCCGGATTCAAAAACTACTTTATAACCTTCACATTCAATGGCCCGCTGTAAACTTCTCAATGACTGCCGATGTTCGCCCAAAGCACAAAGAGACTGACCACGAATTTGATGAACAAGAGGGCGTTTTTCACCGTCTTGGCAAGCAGCAGCACTTGCGCACGCAGTGAGGGCTTTTTTAAGGTGCTTCTGTCCATCACATCCAGCTATGAAATTTCCATGACAACCAATTGCCATGTAGTAATACACCTGTGCCAAATTTTCCAAGTACTTGCCTGTGGGATGAATTACGGACAGTTTCTCAAAATCGTTTTGAGCTTGAATAAGAAGGCTGTCGTCCGGACGGTTTGATGTGTTTTTTGACTGTTTTTTATAATCTTGCAAGAAGATTTGTCCACGAACTGCAAACGCAAAATAGTTGAAGGCAGTCGCGTCCAGTTCGATTGATTGATTAACTGTCTTCAATGCCACCTCTTTGTTATTAATCTCACTTAAGAATTTGGCGGAATCTAGCCAAAATTATGGGATCGTTTGGCGTACAATGGAGAGCTCTCTCAAAACAATTTATTGGATTGTTTATATATTTGCGATAATCATTGGGGACTTGTATGAAAAAAGTTTTCTTCGCTTGCTGAAAGATCTCTCCCAACTGTCGCCAGCTTTCACTCGCCAAGCTGTTGTCATCAGTTTCTTGCACAATATGAATAAAAATGTTAACCATTACCCCAAGCAATGCTTTAGCTTCATTTTCCAGTATCTTGTCCAATTTGACTTCACTAAAGATCTTATGACAAACCATGCCCTTACTTATCATCCAATCCTCCCTCTCATCTTTAGTCAGCGAGTCTCCAGCAAGTTCAAATGCCTCATCGTAAAGACCAACTGACGTTCGGTATCTGTCCTTCGTCACCGATTCTTCGTATACATCAAATGAATATGCAAAAGCTTGTTCAGCAAGACTACGTGCTCGACGAAGTCGGCTTTCCTTTCCTTCTTCCTGGTAGTCGTTAGGAAGCAACTCAGATATCTTCTTTTCACAGTCACGGGACTCTCGAATCCTGTACAACTTATCGCAGATGTATTTCTTATTTGCCAGCGCGTTTAAATTCTCAGGGTCTTCACCATCAGACAATATCTTGTCAAAGAACGACAAAGATTCATCGAACTTATCCAGCCGGAAATGAAGCATTCCCAGGAGGTTTCTGAGGGCATGCCGCTCTGGTCGATCTTTCTTGAGCTCAAGGTACTTTGTTTCCACTTCGATGTGATACTCGGCTTCTTTGGGCTTGATCGGACATTTGTTCATTGTCAGAGGTAGAAGATAATGACCAAACGACTCTGCATTGGACACGGCGGACGTAGCCATTCTATGAACCTAGGAAAGATTGAATAAGACGTTTTGTTTAAAAACTAATGCCATGTGAGAGTGCTTTAGATGAAGGGACTTGGATAGTACATTGTAGGTAAATAAAAGTGAAGTGTGTTCTCTGCATCTCTGCACAGACGCGCTCTTTATAATTTACAAATAAAAAAAAATTAAAACCTTGCCATTCAAAAGTATCTAAAATAATTGTAAACACCCAATTAAAGAAATCTGATACCCAATGACTAAAATTTTTAAGTTACATTGATTGCACAAAATAGGTCCTAGAAAATGAGCTAAAATATATTTAACTCTTTGTTGTTGTTTATTTTGTGTGTAGCTATGTTTTGGTCATAAGTTTGACATTTTTCTGCCCTGCATCTTTGTTGAAATGTGTCCGGAACAACCAGCCACAGTGCTTTTGCACATACACAGTAAATGCAGGACAATAAATAGGTAGCCTAGTACGTCCGATTTCAACCAGAATTTGAGGTCAAATTGATATTATTGTGCAAAAGTTTGAGCAGGCTAACAGACCTACAATCTGATGTAAAAATTGTGATGAAATGAAGTAGTTATTGAGATATGAATTTTTGAAATACTCAATTTCCGGTTTGAACCAGAAGTCGGGGTCAAATGGGGTCACGCATTTTGTATCTCTTGTTGGCTGTTTAAAGTCCTTTCCGATGATGTTTAGATCGTAAAAGTCAAATGTCGCGTTCAGGAGTTATGATTTTTTCAAATATTAAACTTTGATTTAATAGAATTCAATAACTGATGACGTCATCACTGAAGCGGTTTCATCTCCTAATAAATATCTAACTATATTTGAAGTTTCAAGTTTATATAAGCTTGGGAAATGTGCCTTTTTGCGGACAAGGGACGCTGAGAAGAAGAAAAAGAAGAAGTATTTTAAATAAAAAAAAAACCCGAACAAAAACAAGAGGTGTTCCGGGCGTTGTATCGAACACCTAATAAAACCAATCGAACAAAACTGGTTTAGAGACAATTTTGAGAATTAGTGTTAGGGTAAGAGTAAAGTTTAATTAATTTTTTATGTTTGATTATAAAAATGAACATAGTTTTGTTGAAACCGTTAGGCTGTAACAAGCAAATGGTAATCAGCATGCATGCATGAGCAATGTCCGGATTAGAGTAGAAGATTTATTTTTATTTAAATAAAACATTGATGGTGTCTGTCATGAGTCTGGTTCCCAGATCAAAGAATTGAAAACCTAACATGAGATTCGTTAAGGCGAGAGGCGAGACTGAAAAGCGTAAGAAGAGATTGAAAACCAAACACGAAATTGAAAACCTAAAGCGAGATTGAAAAAAGTAAGAAGGGATTGAAAACCTAAAGCGAGATTAAAAACCCTAATGTGAGAGTGAAACCTAACACGAGATTGAAAACCTCACGTAGGATCGAAAAACCTAACGCGAGATTCAAAACCTTACGCAAGATTCGATAACTCGAGATGCGAGATTCGATAACGCGAGTTGTGAGATGCGAGATGGCAGATATAGAACACTATAATAAACACCCCTGTTTGAAATTAATGGTATAACCATCAACATACCTGTTGTTTATTTATTAAACATTCAATGCATCCTTAAGACCCACATCTACACCTTTCAAAGAAAATTATTTTCTTTATGATGTTTAATGGTAACTCGACCTTGAAAATGGGCAAATTTCACTATTCCAAAATGATGAAACCACCCTGAAATGGCAATTAGGATGATGCCATGGCAACAGAGTGATTAGTTAGAAATTGATCCCATATTTGTTGACTTGGGGCCAAAGTCCTTCAAATATAAAAGTGAGAAAGAAATCCATTTTTTGGCCTTTGCCAACATTTTCAAAAAATCTTTGTTATTTATGGTCTCTTTCTTCAGCTATGTCTTTTTATCAGCCGTTTAATTCCTTATCGTTGTAACAAATTATAAATTGTTCAAAACTGTTTATTATTTATTGTTCTAATAAACTTTAAATTGTTCCAAATTTTGTATTATTTATTGTTGAAGTAAATTATGAAAAATATCAATGACAAGGATCATAAACAAATAAAGGATGCAAATTATTCATTCACGTAACAAAATATAATCACTCGTTGGAATCTGGACTGTTCCGTTTCTTCTCGTGATCATATTCTGCTATTGTACTCGTATGCACCCAGTATTTGTAAAGCATTTTTCATTCAAACATTCGACGAGTTAATGATTGAATTCCCTTAGTTGCCAATGTGGAACGCACTATTCAAATAAGAGATAAAGAGATAGAGCGAGAAGATAGTGGGAATGGTAAAGCAAAATTCTGCAATAAACAATATTAATTGCTGTTCCACAACAGGCCGGCGATTATCTTCAAACGATATTTCACCCCTAAAAAAGGGAAAACTGTTGATTTATAACTTACCGTTCGGATAAATTTTCATACATTATTTTGTTTACATGGTTCCACGTGCGTACCTTAAAACTGCGGGACAAGGATGAAGAGACTTTAATTTTGAGATAGGCTCAACGTCAAAAGTGAGGCCTTGAACGATGACATGTCAACACAAAATTGAAGATCCCGGCTTTTATGAAAAATTTATTATTAATTGTATTGGTTTAAATATCATGTCACTCAAACTGATTTTTATAAACATGGAATGGCAATATTAAAATGCGTGACGTCTTAGTCTAAGTTGGCTGAGGGCGATTAACCATATAGACATGCTGTTTCTACATAAATGGCAAGCATGTGTCCCCTTATGTTGGCCGACTAATCCTTCAATCATATTACTAAAAGACAAAAGAAGCATGTTTTCTATAAACCTGGGTAAAAAAATATGTTAATCGCCTTTAAAATGTCCTAGATTGCACCGGAGAGCATTTAAATGTAAACAAATGTCCCTGGGGCCCTCAGATTGGCCCCGGACCCCACGCCGTAAAGGCTTCGGGGTTGCTCGTTCTTGCAATAACACCCTGCTGGAATGTTGTTTCTTTATAAACGGCTAGCGTGGGCCCCCTTAGATTAGCCGAAAGTTCCCCCTCCTTAACACTTAAAGGCATTGTACATGTTTGGTAATTGGAGCCTACTGTTTGTTCATGTTTGTTTCAAAGCTAAAGAATTGTAGTTATGTACAATAAAACTAACCTATGAAAGTTTCATTTAAAAAGGTGTTAGCGTTTTTGAGATCTTGCCAGAAATCTGGAGCGGTTATGTCCACGCAGGAAGAATAAATCCTAAACGGAATACACAAGCTGAGAAACGTTTCTGACAGAAACGCTTCTCAGATTAAAACTTTGGGGGATAAAAAGTGATATCCTAAGTTTTAATTGCCATTTATTTTTTCAGAGTCTTTACCAAACAAGTACTGTGCCTTTAAGAGTAAGGGACTGTAAATTTCAAAGAAAAAAGAAGAAGAATTTCCTTCATGCTGTTATTTTTGACGAACCTTTTCCCCAAACTAACAAATGTGGAAAAATATTCCAAATAAATAATAACTTCGTTGCCATGGCAACAGCCAAAAGATTAGAGGCTACTTTTGCATTTTTTCGATTTTGAAATAATGAAATTTGACTATTTTTAAAGGTTATGGATAGGTGGGTCCCTTAGCAACTGCATTAAATGTATACAAATAATCACCAGGTATGTGTAGGGGTTATACCATTATTTTCAAATAGGGGTGTTTTTCGATCTTCAAAATATGAAGTTGTACCTTTTTTGGACAGCTCATAACACATGTGGTAGTGCTCCGATTTTACATCCACCACAGTTGAGATAAGAGATTGGTCTTTTGAAAAATACAAAAAAGAGCTAGGGAAAAAACTTTTTTCTTCGCAATGTTGGCAGACGTTTTCCCATTTTTTCTAAATTCAATGCAAGGCTAGCATTTATTTCATTTTTTATGCAAGAAAAATGGTAATACTTACGTTGTATGGATGAACGTAGATCACAAAATACAGAGACTGGAGTGCACTGAATGAATCGGGCGTAGGCGACTGGACAGATCCTGAGGTGTGGCAATCTAAACTGGCATACGCAACGTCATTGTCACCTGACTCAGTTAGTACTTGCCAATCGATCCGTTGCAGAACAGAAATGTTAATGCGCAGATCAAAGTCGAGGCTGGATAAATAAGGGTAGTCACAATGAACGAGGGGCTGGTAAATGTTAGGTTCACTGTCATAATTTCGTAACACCTTGGTTTTCTTTTTGATTGTGTCTGCTGGGGGGGGGGGTCTGAACTTGTTATGGCAGCGGTGCAGCATTGGTAAAAATGAGTAGACTATGATGGTTTATGTACTATGACCATGTATCAGCGAAGAGCAGGCGAACTCCCTATGGCAGCACGGTATTACCAATGGTCTGAGCGCGAGTAAATGCAAAATAACGTCAGCTTTTGCGACCAGTATCACGCTGCTGGAATCTTTTGATTTGCAGGTTTTGCACAAAGTGTGGCTCTGATTCCAATCAAAACTGTGACAGATATTAAATAAGATTGGAACTGCTCTAGTTATTTCAATGCAGTTTGTTTGATTTAATAAAACGCAAAAAAATAGTTATTGCCCTGACGTTTCGACCCTAGCAGAGTCTTTCTCGAAGCCTCGAGAAAGACCTGCTAGGGTCGAAACGTCAGGCCAATAACTAATTTTTTGCATTTATACTACAGGTCCTTTTGGTTGGTAAGCAGTTTGCAACAGCTAATTCTTATTTCTGATTTAATAAAACCTACCGACAAACACAGGTCTCATTTTCTTCTTGATTTTTTTCGGTGAGGGCGTTTTCCTTACCAAATTGCGCCTCTGTGAGGAAATCTTGAATTTGTACTTGTTACTTCTGAAGAAGTTGTACTTTTAGCATTGATTGCTGTCAGAAATCTGATTGCCTCAAGTCACTGACATTTCTGGAAAAATATTTCTATAAACTCAAACAAATTTGAAAGATATAAATTTAAAGATTTCATTTGTCATGTTCGTGTCCGCATTTAATTGTCAAAAAATCATCGAAAAATATTCAAGAATGCAAATTAACAAAAGGCCTGAACATTTCCAGATGTTACAAAAAAGTCAAACCGGGTGACAAAACTTATAAACCTGGCTAAAAGAACAGATTCATTTGTACTTAATCATGCGTTGAATGATAAAAGGTTAAACAATACTTTGCAATGAAATATCTTGTATCGTTAATCTAAAAACTTTTGCGCAGTAGGAGTCAAAAGACTACCGGAAAGAAATGCAAATTCTACCAGATTTTTTACCGTCACGTGATCAGTTTTCCCAACACTTCGAACTTTTGATTTAGTAACCGAAACCATACAAAAGTGTTTGAACATGTAAATGGAATAAAAACCGGCTTGTTACTCAAAATAATTTGAGTCAAAATTCAATTGAAAAAAAGGATGAAAAAGGCCGGTAACTTTTTCCGTCCTTTTTTGAGAGGAAATTTTAGGGTGATTTAAAAAAAATGAAGAAAATTAATAAAAACAAAACAAATTATCAAATGAAATTATTTTCAGAGTGAGTCTGCTTTTCCATTCACATGTTGAAACCTTTTTAGGGTTGTACAACAACAAATTACAACGATTGGGAAATAAGGGGCACATCTCCAAATCCCTCAAAATGTTGCCGTTTTGCTCCATGTCCTTTACAAATTTTGTTCATGCACCAAAAACCTGCAATGTTTTGTTAAGATGTGTGTAGTGATTAAAAAACCCATACATTTTCCTCTTGCCTTGAAGTACACCCATAAGCTTTACGCTCCGCCATTTAATGGGGGCAAAAATTTAGGTCTACAAAATAGCGGACCATGTTTTGTCATGAAAATACACAAAAAATCACAGTTTTAAAGGAACATTACATAATTGGTTTTTGCTAACAAAACAGTTGCTGGCAGTGTAATCACTTTATGTAATCCACCATATACATAAACTAACAAACCTGTTGAAGTTTGAGATCGATCGGCCATCTGGGTCACGAGAAAATAGTGAAAAACCGATTACACATTTGCGTTCAAATCATATAGATTCAAAACAATGAATAAAACGCTCACTGAGCGATAAACTCCAATCGGAAAATTAGTTTATTCATTTCTCATCAAATATGTTATTTCAGACAGAAATATTTCAAGGGATATTTTCTACTATCATCATTATTAGACCGTGTAAGTTTTATGTAAATCTGTGATCAAAAAGGTTTTTTCTTACCAATTCTGTCATGTTCCTTTAAAGATTATTTTTGTGAATCATTATATTCTACTTTTGAAATAGCTTTCCAACCATACTCATTTCAAAATTAACGCTTGATTTTGCCAGAAGCGCACAACCCAAAGGTAACGTGTCCCTTTAACGCGACGGTTGTAATGTATTGTGTTTCCAGTCTACTGCACTATGGGAAAACCAGTCCTTGTCAATAATGATGTTGTACCTTGAACTATGGCTCCAGACGAGCGCTACAAAACGGAACTATGAAAATGTTGAAAGAGTAATCTGCAAAAATGAACCACTTCTGAATAACAAACATGAAATGAATGGTTGCAAAACTTCGCTTATGAAAAACTTTATTTATCTAAAAATCGATAAGTCTAGTACTCGAGGAATTTGATCTATTACAAAACACTGACAACTGGTTTAAAAAAGATTGAGTTTAAGAATAAAGAAACCGTGCTGACAAGAACAACTTGAGCAAAAATCAAATGAATGTAAAACATTAGTAAACCCAACGAAAAAAAATCAAAATAAGTTCAAGAACTCCAGCGTAAAACCATAAGTCAAACATATAAAATCATCAGTGTCAAAATTGTGTTTTACATAACATAACATAACATAACAATTACAATTTATAAGGCGCTATTCCATCAAGATCATAGCGCACTAGAAAGAAATTAACATGGAAAAAGGTGAGTCTTAAGGACTTTACGAAAAGCAGATAGAGTATTAGATTCCCTAACCACAGTAGGAAGATTGTTCCAAATCATTGGCCCAGCCACACTAAAGGCCTTTTGACCTAGAACTTTGTTTGCTCGGGAACATTCAAGCGAGTGATGTCAAGTGTGGACCGAAGAAATCGTGGAGGAGTGTAATGTGACAGTAAAGTGGTAATATAACGAGGTGTAGATTTGTTCAAGCATTTAAAAACTAGAAGAGCAATTTTAAAATGGATTCGTTCTCTAATTGGTAACCAATGAAGTTCCCTAAGTGATGGGGTAATATGTTCTCTCAAGGGTGTGGAACATATTAAACGAGCTGCACTATTTTGTAATCTTTGAACTCTGTCCAATTCATATGACGTGGCACCAAATAAAAGGAGATTGCCATAGTCAATACGAGAGAGGACTAAAGCTCTGACAACATGATGGAGAGTATCCTTATCCAAGTACCGTTTGATTCTTCTTATGTTACGTAATTGAAAATTTATTGATTGGCAGAGGCTAGAAACCTGCCTGCTCATTGTCATATGAGAATCAAATTGTATTCCTAAATTGCGGACAGAATGAGTAGGGTCAATCGATGTTTCACCCATATGCAAAGATATCTTCGGCAGTTTCTTAAGGTTTTGGGGAGTACCAAGCACAATGAACTCGGTTTTATTTTCATTGAGCTTTAGCTTGTTAGAAGTCATCCAGTTTTGAACATCAGTAATACACAGCTGCAGTTTCTCAATGACAACTTGCCAAGCACCAGGTATTCTAGGATCAAAGGAACAATACAGCTGTGTATCATCAGCATATAAATGAAAGTCTATGTTATGATGACGTATGATATTGCCAAGTGGGAGGGTATAAATTCCAAACATCAAGGGACCTAATATGGACCCCTGGGGTAGCCCATATTCTAAATCAACTGGATCAGAGTACAGGTTATGAATAGATACCCGACTTTGTCTACCCGAGAGATATGATTTGAACCATAATAGTGCAGTATCTGAAACGCCTAAATCATCCCTCATTCTGTCAAGTAAAATATCAAGATCGATGGTGTCAAAGGCAGCAGACAAGTCTAATAGCACTAGAAATACAACATTAGACTTATCCATTGCTTTAAGAACATCATCTTTACGACTACACCCGTATTGTACACAGTAAAACAAAATATTCTAGACTAGCAAAAAATAATAGTATGTTAACCACACTATTTATTTTGGACCATATACTATAGACTGAGCCAAGAACCAGAAAAGCCCAATGCTGTGTCCGAATTGGCGGCTACAGCTACGTCTACGGCTGGTTCTCCGCGTCATCATTTGAAGTATATAACGTCCCTAGCAACAGTCGTAGCCTTAGCTGCCTGTTCGGATACAGCCTGAGGCCGTATGCGAATTAGCAGCTGTGGTATGGCTACGGCTGTTGCTAAGGGAGTTGCTAAGGGCGTCCTATCGTAAGTAATGAGATATTGGAGCCGGAAAGTGCAGGGTAAACGAATGTTATTCATAACGACATGTTCGTTAAAACCCTGCACAGCATATTCAGACATACTTTAATATGTCCATTGTTTTAACCACACCGTAGTGACACGCTGGTTAGCTCATATGCCATGATAATGGCATACAGCTGGACAATGACATACGTCCTAAAGGGGGGTGTCAATCAACTTTGGACATCGATTTGGTTGGAGAGGGGCAGAACACCACTCCACCAGCATCGTTTTGTGTGTAAAACCGGTTTGTCAATTGTCAACGGTAGATGACACCGAATTATAAAACTGAATTTATTAGGCAAAAAACAAGCTTAAATTAACCCGAGCAATACATGGACATGTCAATACACACTTGGATTAAAAAATATCTGACCCCCAAAAAACTCAGGATGTAATACTCGGCTTGTTTGGGATTAATATGACATTTGTTCATTGTCGAATGCAGAAGATAAAGACCAAAACGACTCTGCTCTGTACACGGCAGACGTAGCCATTCTTTGAACTTAAGAAAGATTGGTCGGTATTTGGTTAACATTTTAAAACAAGTCCGCCTTTTCTAAAGGTAATATATTGAATTTTATAAATCGTAAAAAAAAGTGAAAAAAGGAACGTATGAATAGTATGTTGAGAAAGTTGTGTAATATTTGGGAATTGAGACTGACTTCCAAGAGTAAGATGGCTGATTATCTAGCATGTTTTACATGTGCTTTTAATAGTGACCCTTGGACACTTGAGGGCGCTATAACAATAACAGTGAAGTGCAGAGGCATAATCCTACAGTTGGATCTTGAGACGTACCAAAATAAACAATCCGGTGTAGTAATACGTGTCCTGTATCAAGCATCTCACTCTCTGAAGTTGTGAAAAGCTCTTTGAATGATGATGAGTTATAACGTGTATTGAAGCAATTGATTTTTTTTTGCAAAATGTGAAAACTCTTCTTATTTTGATAAAGTATTTCTGTTAAAGTGTATGAATCACTGACCGTGAATATTGAGTCGGGGAACCATACGAAGCCTGAATGGGACGTTGTGGTTGTGAGTGCTTTACTGAACGTGTCAGTGGAAAGGTTCGCCTTCTGTAGAAAGCGCCCTCGTGCGCTAATGCAACACTCACTGCAGTGAGAGCTATAGCAGATGCGTGAAATCAAATATGATGGCAACAAGAATTTTGGAGTATGATTTTCTAAGATGAACCCATTGAAATAAAACGAAATGCAATTGAATAGGCCTGTCTGGAAGAATGAATAAAAATTACCTTTTTGGTCTATTTAAAAAAAAAAGTGAGTTATGCACTATTTAGTTGTTTTACTGCTGCGAGATTCCCCATAGGGTTTTTTAAATGAAAACAGTTTGTTAAAAACATAAGAAAACGTTTTATATAGGACTGAGCTGTTAGGTGGCTTATTTACAATGATGTGTTGTATTGTTATTGTGTAATCGTTATTTTTGTTGACGATGTTTTGAAATGTTTGTGTTTACATACACCCCTGAACATTTTCAAATGAGTATTTTGAAATTAGGTTTTCTATAAGGAAAAGAAGCACAGTGTACAAAGTCTCGTGTTGGAATCGTAAACTGTCCTTACTACTAAGCATCGTCCAGTCTTATTAAATGTTGCTCAATGCGCCTTTTGAGTTTCTCCCACTCCACAGGTCCAGTTGCATCAATAATGTCGAAGTTCGGCGTATTAAGGTACATAGGGAGCTCAGTGTCTTCTCTTAGAACGGGGATCAACAACTTCTTTGCCTCGTATGCCATTAACATACCCTGCTCGAACCAACAGTCTTGTTTGAAATCTTCTGTAATGACTATCACGACACAACCACTGTTGACTATGCTACCTGTGTAGTTATTGGCCTTAAATTGGCCGACTATGAAATCACGATCTTCGATGCATCCTTTCAGACCACGCACTCAAGTTCCTTCAACAGGCATCGAAATACCCACTCAGATGCACTGCTACTGTATATGACGAAGAAGTCATATGTAAAGCGCGGTTCAAAGCCTTTTCGGGTGCTGATCTGATGTGTTTATTTGAAGCATCAGCGGATGTCCAATCTTGATTTATCGTTGATGTATCTTGTTTCGCTTCGGATGATTCTTCGTTGACATCAAGCAAACTTGCTTCTTCGGTGACGCTATGTGAATGACGCATACTATGGGGTAGAGGAGAGAGTGACTTTACATCCGAGGTTGAAACCGTACGCCTTTGTTGGAAACGCCTCTGCCATGGCTCAAGGGGTGCATCCTGGATATCTTCAAGTTCCCTGATGTAATCGTTATCTTTACAAAACTCAACGAAACTCTTCCATTGGGAAGTAAGGCTCATGAGTGTTGTCATTGAATACGTTTTCCATCGAGGATTCGAGAGACGAAGTTGGGCAGCCTTATTCAGCGAGTAGACCATGTCAGCAAGAAATGGCTTGTCACTCGAAAGCGTATCACCAATGTTCTCCAAAAATGACCGTATTCGACAAAGAGCAGATTTGCTGATTCAAAAACTACTTGTTTATATTCTTCACATTCAATGGCCCGCTGGAAACTTCTCAATGACTGCTGGTGTTCACCCAAAGCACAAAGAGACTGACCACGAATTTTATGAACGAAGAGGGCGTTTTTACCGTCCTGGCAGGCAGCAGCCTTGCGCACACAGTAGGGCTTTATTAGGTACTTCTGTCCATCACATCCAGCTTTGAAATTTCCATGACAATCGATTGCCATGTAGTAATACACCTGTGCCAAAGCTTCCAAGTCCATGGGTGTGGGATGGATTTCGGACAGTTTCTCAAAATCGTTCAGAGCTTGAATAGAAGGCTGTCGTCCGGATGGTTTGATCTGTTTTGTAACTGTTTTTCATAATCTTGCAGGAAAAATTGTCCACGAACTGCAAATGCAAAATAGTTGAAGCAGTCGCGTCCAGTTCGATTGATTGATTAACTTTCTTCAATGCCTCCTCTTTGTTATTAATCTTTCTAAAGAATCTGGCGAGTCTAGCCAAAATTCTGGGATCGTTTGGCGTACAATGGAGAGCTCTCTTAAAACAATTTATTGGATTGTTTATATATTTGCGATAATCACGGGGGACTTGTATGAAAAATGTTTTCTTCGCTTGCTGAAAGATCTCTCCCAACTGTCGCCAGCTTTCACTCGCCAAGCTGTTGTCATCAGTTTCTTTCACAATATGAATAAAAATGTTAACCATTACCCCAAGCAATGCTTTAGCTTCATTTTGCAGTGTCTTGTTAAATTTGACTTGATTAAAGATCTTATGACAAGCCATGCCCTTACTTATCATCCAATCCTCCCTCTCATCTTTAGTCAGCGAGTCTCCAGCAAGTTCAAATGCCTTCATTGTAAAGACCAACTGAGGTTCGATGTCTTTCTGTCGTCACTGATTCATCGAAGACATCAAATGAATACGTAAAAGCTTGTTCAGCAAGACTACGTGCTCGACGAAGTCGACTTTCCTTTCCTTCGTCCTGGTAGTCGTTAGGAAGCAACTCAGATATCTTTTCTTCACATTTCCGGACTCAGGAATCCTGTACAACTCATTGCAGATGTATTTCTTATTTGCTAGTGCGTTCAAATTCTCGGGGTCTTCCCCATCAGACAATATCTTGTCAAAGAACGACAAAGATTCATCGAACTTATTCAGCCGAAAGTGAAGCATTCCAAGAAGGTTTCTGAGGGCATGCCGCTCTGGTCGATTTTCTTGAGGTCAAGATACTTTGTTTTCACTTCAATGTGATACTCGGCTTGTTTGGGATTGAGATGACCTTTGTTCATTGTCAAAGGCAGAAGATAATGACCAAACGACTCTGATGCCCTGGACACGGCGGGACGTAGCCATTCTTTGAACCTGGAAAAATTGGATGAGATATTCATTTAAAAGCGTTAAATGAATACACACATACAGTTCCCATCGTATAAAAATGTTTTATAAATACCCCAAAAAATATTTTGACCAAGAATCAACAACGTTGCTTTTCGTGAAGTTTTGCGAAAAGCCCCTTGACGTCATCATTCTCTGGTAAATCTGTGTGACGTCATGTGTGGGAGTGGTGTTTTATACCACTGTGCAGTATGTACGCATTGCAATGGAAGGAGCACAGTTCTTAGGCAACGTCGAAAAGAAAAGCCTAAAAATGTTAGATAGCAGCGGGTCTCGAGAGTGATTTATTATTTACGGAGAAGAGGTATACTCTTCAAGCACTGCTGGTAATTTTATAGCGAAGAGGGGCGCTCTCTCTCGAGGAGAAAAGGGACAGGGAGTACTTAAGGTATACGGTATTTCAAGATATACTTGTGTGCAATGTGCATGTACACCGTGTCTTTTGCACATGTACTATGTATTTTCCATCGACTTTAGCTAGTACGTGTGCATGTAAATGTATAGTATAATATTTTGTGTACCTAAACAGTGTAACTTTAAACTGTACATGACAATCTCTTGGCGTTGCTGAAGTTGTCTTTTTGTAAAGTCATGTGCAATACATGAAAAGTATGGTGTTCTATATCTGCCATCTTGCATCTCGCGTTATGGAATCTCGCATAAGGTTTTCAATCTTGCATCTCGTGTTACCAAATCTCGCCTTAAGTTTTCAATTTTGCCTAACATTTTTCATGTTCGCTTTATTTTTTGAAATTTCACCTTACATTTTTGAATCTGCGTTAGGTTTGTAATCTCGCCTTTCGTTTTTGAATGTTGCCGTATGTGTTGATCTCGCGTTACGTTTTTCAATCTCGCAATAGGTTATCAATCTCGCCTTAGGTTTTTAATCTCGCCTTACATTTTTCTATCTCGCGTTAGGTTGTCAATCTGCCCTTACGTTTTTGGATCTCGCATTAGGTTTTTTAATCTCGCCTTACGTTTTTCAATCTCACCTTACGTTTTCAATCTTGCATTGGTTTTTACGAGTAAGTAGTGCATTGGGTGTCTACCGGCACATGCGATGTGGTAGCCTGCCTGGCACAGATGATGACAAACGACATCAATGTTAGTCTGGTTCCCAGAAAACGTAAGGCGAGATTTAAAATAAGAACAACTTGAACGAAATCACTAAAACTAATTATTTAACTCGTTTTGGGGGTTTATTTTGTATGTAGTTATGTATTGGTCATACGTTTTAAGTTTTCTGCCCTGTAATATTGTTGAAATGTGATCGGAAAAACTAGCCCAAATTCGATTTTAGAACTAGTGTTTTTCTCGCCGTTTGAGGCGCCCTCGGAACCACTACGTCACAATACGGATTGATGAAGATTCTTTATCGTCATCTCAATGCATTTACCATGTGTTTTGTTTAGATGTTTCCCGATTTTTTCATTCATTTTTTTTTTAAATGGGTGAGTTGTATCATGCCGAACAAAATATGCTGTCGCTCGATTCCAGGAACAGCAAAAACACTTTTTATGTACAAAAATTCTTCATTTTCCTGGAATGGTTTAAAATGAAGGGATCACCTGAATAGTTGTTTTATAAAAGCTCTACTGTAAAGGCGTTCAAAAAGCAAGGATTGTTACTACGGAGCACCTAAAGGACATGATGTTTCTCGTTAATTCGTTTTAACAAAATCTTTTTACTCAAAATAATTTCTTACCACGAAATAATTTTGTTCTCACGAAATCAATTCAACGCTCGAAACAATTAAATTCGTGCGCTCGTAAAGGATTATTGTGAGAGCTCGAAATAAATAATTGTTGGAGCCCGAAATTATTTCATTCCCCAAAAATCATTTCGCTCCAGATAATTTTGTTTTTACGAAATCATTTTGCCCGAAATCATTTCGAACGCTTGAAATAAATTATTGCGAGAGCTCGAAAGAGATTTTTGTTTGAGCTCGTAATCCATGATTTCTTTCACTCGAGATCATTTTTCTGAACTCAAAATGATTTCAAGTGCATCAAAGAAATGATTTTGTGAACTTGAAATCATTTCAGGCTTACGAAATCATTTCTTGCGCTCAAAATCAATTGATTTAGTTAGATCTACTAGTTTAATTCCTGTGCTAAAGTGGCTATTTTATGGGCTTCTCGAAAAAAAGTGATGGCGAATGCTCGAAATGAATTATTTCGTACACTAGAAATCATTTTGAGCGCTCAAAATGATTTTGTGCGCTCGAAAAGATTTCGAGTTACCAAAAAATATATCGGGTGGACAAACTTATTTTTCTATTGACTTTGAAATAGCGAAATGATTTGATGTGAGCGAATTCTATTATTTCGAGCACACAACAATTATTTTGAGTTCACAAACTACTTTGTTTCTTGTGAATGAAATTATTTAAGCGCACAGGTGAATTGAAGAACTCAAATTATTTCCGGAGTTATTATTTTTAAAGGAATAATTAAAAGTAAATCAATTATATTTTTTCTTCACTTTTCCCTTTGGGGGCTCCGTGTATTACAGCCTTATTGGCTTATATGGTTTCCAAGTTGAAGCATTGTTTGTTGTTCATAAAAATGTATCTTAACCTACTGATATACAGAAATACGAACCACGATCCATAAAACTACTATTTTTTATTGATTGTCAGTCATCTATAAGTAATCTTTACGCATCGTTACCCTGTAACAAAAGAACATGCCTGTTAATTTCGTTCAAGTTTATTTTTAAGAATAATAAATAAGAAATCCTGCATATCTTTGAATAATACAGAACAACCGTACCGATATAAAAATGCACGAAATCATGTGTACCAAAGAACAAGATTGAATAAAAACAATAAAAAACGGTTTCGAGACAATTAAACAGTTAGTGTAAGGGTATGGCCTAAAGTTCTTTTTACATTATTTTTTAAAACTTTGATTATGAAAATGAACACAGTTTTGATGAAATTGGTTGGCTGTAACAAACAAATGGTAATCAGCGTGCATGCATGAGGAACAGTAAAAGATTTATTTTCATATAAATAAAACGTTGATGGCTTCTGTCAATCGCCGGTCTACCACACTAGCTGCATGTGCCGGCCACAAACCTCGTTCCCAGTTGTCATCAATCTAAGTTTGGTTCCCAGACCCAAAAATTACAAAAAAAACTTATGCGAGATGCGTTAAAGCGAGATGCGAGATGAAAAACGTAAGGCAAGATTGAAAAACGTAAGAAGAGATTTAAAACAAACACAAGATTGCAAACCTAACGCGAGATTTAAAACGTAAAACGAGAATGAAAACCTAACGCGAGATTTAAAACGTAAAAAGAGAATGAAAACCTAACGCGAGATTTAAAACGTAAAAGAGAATGAAAACCTAACGCGAGATTGGAAAAACTAATGCGAGGTTGAAAAACTAACACGCGATTGAAAACCTAACGCAAGATTCGATAACACGAGATGCAAGATTGAAAACCTAACGCGATATAACGCGAGATGGAAAAGCCAAAGCAAGATTCTAAAACACGAGATGCGAGAATAAAAACCTAACGGGAGATTCGATAACGCGAGTTGCGAGATACGAGATGGCAGATATAGAATACCATAATAAACACCCCTATTTAAAATCAATGGTATAACCATCAACATACCCGGTGAATATTTTTAACATTCAATGCAGCATTAAGACCCACCTATCCTCAACTTTCAAAGACAATTATATTTTTTATGCTGTTTAATGGTAACCCAGCATTGAAAATGGTTAAATCTCACTATACCAAAATGTTGTAATCACCCTGAAACTGTGATTCGGATTTTGCCATGGCAACAAAGTGATTACTTAGAATTTGATCCCATATTTGTTGGCCTGGGGCCACAGTCCTTCAAATATAAAAGTATGAAGGAAATCCATTTTTTGGCCTTGGTTAACATTTTCAAAAAAACTTGATATTTACAGTCCCTTTCTTCAGCTAGGCCTATGTCTTTTTATCAGCTATGTAATACCTTATTGTTGTAATAAATTATAAACTGTTCAAAATTGTGTATTATTTTTTGTTGAAGTAAATTATTAAAAAAATTCAAATGACAAGGATATATTTGTGAGGTATATCATAAACAAATAAAGGATTCATATTATTCATTCACGGAACAAAATATAACACTCGTTGAAATCTGGACTGTTCCATTTCACCTCATGATTATATTCTGCTATTGAACTCGTATGCACCCAGTATTTGTATAGCATTTTTCATTCAAACACGCAACGAGTTAATGTTTAAATTCCCTTGGTTACCAATTTTGAACGGAATATTCACATAAATAGAATAGAACGAGAAGTAATGGGAGTGGTAAAGCAACATTCTGCAATAAACATGATTAATTGCTGTAAAGCCGCACGTATGTTATGAATACCGCGAAGCCTGTTCAATAACAGACCGACGATATTTTTACCCCTGAAAACTGTTGATTTATAACTTACCGTTCTGATAAATTTTCATACATTATTTTGTTTACATGTTTCCACGTGCGTACCTTGTAACTGTCGGACAATGATGAAGAGACTTTAATTTTAAAACAGGCTAAACATCCAAACTAGGGCCTTGAACGATGACATGTCAACGAAAATGGAAGATCTCAGCTTTTGTGAGCATTTGTATAATTTAAATATAATGTCACTCGAACTGATTTCATAAAACATTGAATGACAAATTTAAAATGCGCAACGTCTTAGTCTAAATTGGCTGAGGGCGATTCACCATATAGACATGCTGTTTCTACATAATCGGCAAGCATGTGTCCCCCTTATGTTAGCCGACTAATCCTTCATAACTTATTTTCTTTTTAAACAAACACTCATATTTCTAAAAGACAAAGAAAGCATAAAAATTGAATCTGCCACACAAAAAATTCCAGCAGCGTGGTACGGGTAGCAAAAGCTAACATTATCGCCTTTGAAATGTTCCTATATTGCACCGGAGAGCATCTATTTGTAAAAAAATGTTCCGGGCCCAAGATTGGCCCCCGGACACCCACGCCGTTAAAGGTACACACCGGCTTCGTTGGGCTATTTGGGATACAAAATAGACTAAAACATGATTCCAAAGGTCTTCCTGAAATGGAGAAGATTGGTTCATAAAAGAAACCATCAAATTTTGCCGTTTTCGAGCATTTTTCAAAAAACGAAGGTCACGTGACTTTTCGGAAAAATGTGGTTCCGAAAAGTCACGTGATCTTCAGAATTAGTTTTACTTCCAGCCGTATAAAATAATTACTGAACCAAATTCAAGTATTTTTTTAAAAACAATTATTCATAAGTATTTGACGAAAAAGACTATGTATTCATTTATGGATGCAAGTTAAAATAATGATGAAAAATCGAACGTAAGATTCGCATTCAGAGAGTCCGTGCACGGAAGCGTTTTTTACGGCGCATCAGCGTGGGGAGCTAGCGGGTAAACCTTGGGGGCATATCCCGCACAGCCGGTGCAGTGTCTCGCCGGGCCAGAGAGACAAACCACGGAGGCATGAACTCGGAGCCTGTGGAGGGGTAGAGAGCCAGACCATTAATTACGTTTTGTTTTACGAGGGTTTTAGTCTGTAGCCCTAGCTATTATCCCCTAACTATTGTCACGTTACATGATGCCTGCGCTACACACGCGGCGGGACGACGACGAATAGCTGCACGGTGTGGATCGGACTGTGTGTATGTCGGTTTTTTAATTACACGTGAATTTGTGCTTGTTGGGTATGAAGACTGGATCCTTATGCCTCGCCATTGTTATAATTAATACATAAACAGATCACTAGTCTACTTAAAACAATGTCACGTAAACTTGACAGTTGCAACGGCTGGAAAAGCGAATACGCTGACCTTTGACCGGGTTTAGTTTTTTTTCACATTTTTCGTTAATTACGTGACATTTGGATGATTTTTTTTTACAACAACCATCGAAAAATTATTGTCTGTGATTCAACATCACTAAATTAGGTAAACAGTAAGCCGGTTGTCCCTGTAAGGCGACGGGTTTGCTCGTTCTTGCAGTTACATCATGGATGGAACGCTGTTTCTTTATAAACGGCTAGCGTGGGGCCCGCTTTGATTAGCCGAAAGTTTTCCCCGAAACAATTAACAAATAATGGTTAAAAGTCAAATAAAGCAAATGTTCAACTCGGTAAAAATATTGTGTAAAACATCTCTGAAGTGTCCTAGATCGCACCAGAGAGCACCTAATGTAAACAAATATTCCCATGCCCCACTCCGTAAGTCTTTGGCTTCGCTTGCTGGTTCGTCTCGTAGAAATGTCCCACACTATAATACACAGCAAAGGTACGGCACACAATAAAATGTTACTTGTACCAATACCCTCTCCAGTCATAAAAGAATCTCTGTGTAATCGGTGTTAAGTCTGTATAATTGACTTGCACTTATTCTGATGAAATTCTCCATTCCTGTCTCACTTTGGCAACAGTTATTTGAACGTTAAAACTTAAGATACCATCAACAATTATAAGTAAAGCAAGCAAACAAACCAACAATATGTCCCTTGCAAAGCAATTTGCTAATAATTTTTGATGCAAGAAAAAGGGTAATACTTACGTTGTATGGATGAACGTAAATCACAAAATACAGAAGCCGAGTGCACTGAATGAATCGGGCGTAGGGACTGGACAGATCCTGAGGTGTGGCAATCTAAACTGGTACACGCAACGTCATTGTCACCTGACTGAGTTGACTGTTAGTACTTGCCAATCGATCCGTTGCTTCACTGATATGTAAATGCGCAGATCAAAGTTGAGGCTGGAAAAAAAAGGTAGTCACAATGAACGAGGGCTGTGGTAAATATTAGGTTCAGTTGTCATACTTTCGGAGCACATTGGTTTTCTTTTATGTTGTGTCTGCTAGGGGCTGTGAACTTGTTATGGCAGCGGCGCAGCATTAGTAATAATGATTCCGCGATTTCTCTCCCCCCCCCACAATTCAAGACAGATAACCGCTACACTTTTCACAAACCAGCCACACTTGCCGGAACCAATTTGAGGGACTATTTTTATTGTCACTATTGTTGCTGCAAACAAAAATTAATACAAATAAAATGACCATAAACTATGATACCTTCCAAAGAAATAGATAAGTACCAGTTTTTGAAAGATTTTCACCGTAAAAACTGTGAAATCTCATAGCCGCTTCCCCTGTTGTTTAGCCAAAGGCCGTTTTGTTTATAACATTTTTTAGACTGAAGTATTTACAACGAGGATGAATAATTCAGTGCTGTACCTCAATCAGCCGTTGCATGTGTTCGTCACTTGGCATGCATTGCCACCATGTCAACAAAGTTGTCAAAACTTGCTGTACTTTCTCAAATAGTTATCAGGAAAAGGGACTTATTTGGATAGATTACATTTTGCTGAAAGGGGGCTTTATACTTTACAGAAGCTTGTGGTGGAGGTTTTTCCCTGTTTGCTTACGATAAACGGCCTCGAAGTTTTGATATATTGAAGCATGCCGTGCTGTTGTTTGTTAATGTTTAACGTTCAAGTCTTGACTGTAGTACTATTAAATTGATAAGTTGAAGCATTTTCTTCATTTTTGTTTCCCTGTGAATAGACACCTGTTACAATGTATGAACAAAGACTGTTCATTTTCATCGTTTTTGACATTTAGAGCATCACTTGTGAAACTTAAGCCATTTTGATAACAATATTCTAGGGGTTAAGCTGTTAAAAATACCTTAAAGATAAACTTGAACGAAATTAACATTATGATTTTTGTTGTTGTTTAAGAAAGGGATACGAGTACGCAATTATAACATAAAATTGAGAGGAACTCAATAAAAATTGTGTCATAATGTAAAAAAAAAAAAAACCCACACAAAACCCAAACGCAGAATTCACAAAAAGCCCTTAAGATCCTAGGAAAAAACAGCACTGTGACGTCATACAGCGAACTTGTTTTGTTTACCCACACACAAACGTGTATTATTTCCCAGGGCCTTAAAGCGGGCCCCGGACCCGTAAAGGCTTCGCGTTTACTTATTCTTGCAATTACACCCTGGCTAGAACTTTGTTTCTTTATAAAAGGCTAGCGTGGGTCCCCCTTGAATTAGCCGACCAGTTTCCCCCTAAACAGAATTGCCCAACATATTTTTAAAAGGCAAATAAAGCAAATGTTCAAGTGTCCTAGTTGCACCAGATAGCACCTAATGTTAACCTTGCGAGCCACAACGGGGAGCCTCCGGAAGGCACTTTTTTTCCTTTTTTTAATTACTGAAAAATGTTTGGGCCAATTCCGCTGAAACTACATGGAACCCTCAATGAAACCCTCTAGTTTGACATTCTAAAGTCACTTTTAACATTGCGCGCTATGTACAGGTCAGGCAAATTTTGGAATAGCCTGGACTCCAGCCGAACCTTATTCATTTGTGTAGAAAGTATAAGCCCATTGTAGTGTGTGCAGATCTAATCACCTTGAGTTTTTTTGCAGCTAGGCTAGCAAAGCTCAATGCTATGAGTCATCCTAGTCCAGTGACAGGTTGTAAATAAACAGCGGTTCCCACAGGTGCTGTCTACCACTGTTTTATGTCCATGTTTCAGACGACTGTTTGATGTACTGCTCATATTGTATGGCAGTTACTGTTCAACAAGAAATCGTGTAGGCCCTACTGTACTTATAAGAAGTGGCAGTTACTGTTAAAAAAATCATGTGAACCAACCTATAAATTGCCTGAATGCTTCAATCCTTTCTAGGTGTGTCCAGGGGACCTCCATTCATCTATATAGACCCTTAGAAAAGGGATTGTGTCATCCAAACAATGTTATATACGCTTATTAAGAAACTGCCTTCTGTGAGCTCCCCCTTTGCTGCATGAGGACATTCAAGGGGGGTGCTGCTCGCAAAATAATTTCCAGGGGCTGCATTATTAAAATAACGGATTTATGAGGAACATATGACGTCCAAAAACTACCGCAGAGAATTAATGTATGCGGCCATTTTCTGTTAAAGGAACATTACAGAATTGGTAAGAACAAAACTTGTAAAATATACTTTTTGATCACAGATTTACATAAAACTTACACGGTCTAATGACGGTGATAGTAGAAATTATCCCTCGAAATATTTCTGTCTGAAATGCCATTTTTGATGAGAAATGAATAAACTAATTTTCCGATTGGAGTTTATCGCTCAGTGAGCGTTTGATTCATTTATTGAATCTATATGATTTCATGCAAATGTGTAATCGGTTTTTCACTATTTTCTCGTGACCCAGATGGCCGATCGATCTCAAACTTCTACAGGTTTGTCAGTTTATGTATATGGTGGATTACATAAAGTGCTTGCACTGCCAGCAACTGTTTTGTTAGCAAAAACTAATTCTGTAATGTTCCTTTAAACATGTAAAATTAGTGGCTTCTTGCAGATAATATTTGAATTATGGAGCTCTGAAAAATTATGTCCTCCCTAGTAACTAGCTCTGTGTACAGCACCGGGTGAGAGTCACATAGGCTCACGGAAAATCCACGGAGCTATTTTTAGATTATTATTTGATGGTGAAATCCCAAGTTTATGCACAATAATAGCCTCATGTTTTAATACGTCCACTGCTTGTAGTAGGCCTTGCTGTTTTACGAGAATGGGTGTTGCAGCACATAATAATTACTCTACAAAACATAATTGTTAACTTAGGGTATTGCAATGAAACTGTTCGGATTCTACATACATAATTATTGGAAAACTCGTTTGTCATGCACTTATTCTCATGAAATTCTCCATTCCTGTCTCCCTTTGGCAACAGTTACTTGAACGTTAGAACTCAAGATACCATCAATACTTATAAGTAAAGCAAGCAAACAATAAACCAACAATTAGTGTTCTTTGCGATCCACAATCTGTCCCTTTAAAAACAATTTGTTATTCATTTTTGATGCAAGAAAAATTGTAATACTTACGTTGTATAGATGAACGTAATTCACAACATACAGAGACCGAGTGCACTGAATGAATCGGGCGTAGGCGACTGGACCGATCCTAAGGTGTGGCAATGTAAACTGGTATACGCAACGTTAGTACTTGCCAATCGATCCGTTGCAGTACAGAAATGTAAATGCGCAGATCAAAGTTGATGCTGGATAAACGAGGGTAGTCACAATGAACGAGGGACTGGTAAATATTAGGTTCATTGTCATACTTTCGGAACACCTTGTTGTTTTCTATTGTGTCTTCTAGGGGCCTTGAACTTGTTTATGGCAGCGGCGCAGCATTAGTAATACTGATTAAACTATGACGATTAATGTGCTGTCTCCATTTATCAGCGAAGAGCAGGCGAACTCCCTATTGGACGTTCTTTGTGCGCGAGTCAATGCAAAATAATGTCAGCTTTTGCTACCCATACCACGCTGCTGGAATCTTTTGATTTGCAGGTTTTGCACGAAGTGTGGCAGATATTAAATAAAATTGAAACTGCTGTACTTATTTCATTGCAGTTCATTTGATTTAATAAAACCTACCAATATACACCAGTACTATTTTCTTTTTGATTGTGTCGGGGAGTACGTTTTCCTTACTAAATTGCGCCTCTGTGAGGAAAACTTGAATTTGTACTTGTTACTTCTTAAGAAGTTGTACTTGCAGCTTTGATTGCTGTCAGAAATCTGATTGCCTCAAGTCACTGACATTTCTATAAATAAATAAAAAGAGACCCAGCCCATCCAAATTTGTCCGTAACGATTAATTTTTATTTCTATAGTCTCAAACAATTTTTTAAAGATATACATTTGGAGCTTTTACTTGTCATGTTTGTGTTCGCATTTCATTTCAAAAATCATCAAAACTATTCAAGAATTCAAATTAACAAAAAGCCTGAACATTTTCAGATGCCTCAAAGAAGTCGAACCGGGTGACAAAACTGATAAACCCGTCTAAAAGAACGGATTGATTTGTACTTGTTCATGCGTTGAATGACAAAAGGTTAAACATTGCTATACGATGAAATATCTTGTATCATTAAACTAAACAGTCTTGCGCAGTAGGAGTCAAAAGACTACCAAAAAAGAAATGCAAATTTTACCGGATTTTTTACCGCCACGTGATCAGTTTTCCAAACACTTTGAACTACTGTTTTAGTAACCGAAACCATCCAAAAGTGTTTGAACATGTAAATGGATTTAGAAATGCCGGCTATAATAATTTTAGCTGATTAGAATTGTTACTTTTTTTAAGTTTTCAAAATTCAATTGAAAGTAAAAAAAAAAAATATGGAAAAGGCCGGTAACTTTTTCCGTCCATTTTTAGGTGAAAATTTTAGGATGATTAGACAAAAATAAAAACAATAAAAAGCAACAAAAAATGAATCAACTGAAATTATTTTCAGAGTGAGTCTGCGTGTCCATTCACATGTTGAAACCTTTTTGGGTTGTACAACAAAAATTTACAACAATTGGGAAATATTCTTAAAAGGGCACATTGCCTTCAAATCCCTCAAAGTGTTGCCGTTTTGCTCATTATCCTTTGCAAATGTTGTTCATGCACCGAAAATCTGCAATGTTTTGTAAAGAGTGTGTAGTGATTAAAAAAACAATACATTTTCCTCTCGAAATACACCCATAATCTTTATTTTATGGAGTCAAAATTTAGGTCTACAAAATAGCGGACCGTGTTCTGTCATGAAATTACACACAACATCACACAATTTCAAAGAATATTTCTGTGAATCATTTCATTCTACTTTTGAAATATAGCTTTCCAACCATATTCAAAATAAATAATTGTTTTAGCCCGAAACGCACAACCCAAAGGCAACGTGTCCCTTTAAAACGTGACGATTGTAATGTATTGTGTTTCACGTCTACTGCACTTGGGAAAAACCAATCCTTGCCAATAATGATGTTGTACCTTGAACTATGGCTCTATGGAACTATAGACGAGTGCTACAAAAAGGAACTGTGAAAATGTTGAAAGAGTAGCCGGCAAAAAATGAACCACTTCTGAATAACAAACATGAAATGAATGGTTGCAAAACTTCGCTTATTTATCTAAAAATCGATAGGTGTGCTCTAGGAATTTGATTTAATACGAAACACTGCCAACTGGGTTAACAAAATTGTTTTAACAAGAATAAAGCAACAGTGCTGACAAGAAATTGAGCAAAAAACAAATGAAAATAACACAAAATGTAAAACCAAATCAACATAGAACAGTGATTTGGTTGGAGAGGGGCAGAACACCACTCCGCCAGCATCATTTTGTTAACAAAATCGGTTTGTCATATGCCATTGGTAGAGGATACCGAATTATAAAATGAATTTATTAAGCAAACAAACAAGCTTAAATTTACTCAGGCAACAAATGGGCATGTCAATAACACACTTGGATTGAAAAATCGCTGAACAAAAACCCCAAACCCTCTTTACCTATGAAAAGAACCTGTCAGCTTTTGCTGATAACGTACCACGGGGATATTGCAACCAAACAGGTTCCTTGCTGGACTTGCGGCTCTAATACGTCACAGAACCGCAACATACTTCACTGCATGATTGGACAGCGATAGTGTTGTACACGTAGCCGTAGCCGCCAATTCGGACACGGCTTAAATAATGCAAGATATGTCAAGTTTACAATAAACAGAAGGTCATCAAGATCAAACGTACGGAATTATTGAGTTGATAAACTTCACTCAATTCTTGAAGTTTACACTTCGTACACTAGATTAAACTTTTGGAGAACTAAAAGTGAACTCTAAAATATTACCACCACTGAGAAGTAAAAACTAACAACATTTCCATTTGTCGTGACTTATTCAAAACAATTGACCCGGATTTGGGTCCCGTGGGGCCTAACCCATTTCTGGGTTAGTACGACCCGGACTGACCCCGAAAAGGGTCAAAATGACAAAAAGAATCCAAGTTAAAAGTCAAATTTTAAAACCTGCAATGTTTTGTAAAGAGTGTGTAGTGATTAAAAAAACAATACATTTTCCTCTCGAAATACACCAATAATCTCTATTTTATGGAGTCAAAATTTAGGTCTACAAAATAGCGGACCGTGTTCTGTCATGAAATTACACACAACATCACTCAGTTTCAAAGAATATTTCTGTGAATCATTTCATTCTACTTTTGAAATATAGCTTTCCAACCATATTCAAAATAAATAATTGTTTTAGCCCGAAGCGCACAACCCAAAGGCAACGTGTCCCTTTAAAACGTGACGATTGTAATGTATTGTGTTTCACGTCTACTGCACTTGGGAAAAACCAATCCTTGCCAATAATGATGTTGTACCTTGAACTATGGCTCTATGGAACTATAGACGAGTGCTACAAAAAGGAACTGTGAAAATGTTGAAAGAGTAGCCGGCAAAAATGAACCACTTCTGAATAACAAACATGAAATGAATGGTTGCAAAACTCCTCTTATTTATCTAAAAATCGATAGGTGTGCTCTAGGAATTTGATTTAATACGAAACACTGCCAACTTGGTTAACAAAATTGTTTTAACAAGAATAAAGCAACAGTGCTGACAAGAAATTGAGCAAAAAACAAATGAAAATAACACAAAATGTAAAACCAAATCAACATAGAACAGTGATTTGGTTGGAGAGGGGCAGAACACCACTCCGCCAGCATCATTTTGTTTACAAAATCGGTTTGTCATATGCCATTGGTAGAGGATACCGAATTATAAAACTGAATTTATTAAGCAAACAAACAAGCTTAAATTTACCCAGGCAACAAATGGGCATGTCAATAACACACTTGGATTGAAAAATCGCTGAACAAAAACCCCAAACCCTCTTTACCTATGAAAAGAACCTGTCAGCTTTTGCTGATAATGTACCACGGGGATGTTGCAACCAAACAGGTTCCTTGCTGGACTTGCGGCTCTAATACGTCACAGAACCGCAACATACTTCACTGCATGATTGGACAGCGATAGTGTTGTACACGTAGCCGTAGCCGCCAATTCGGACACGGCTTAAATAATGCAAGATATGTCAAGTTTACAATAAACAGAAGGTCATCAAGATCAAACGTACGGAATTATTGAGTTGATAAACTTCACTCAATTCTTGAAGTTTACACTTTGTACACTAGATTAAACTTTTGGAGAACTAAAAGTGAACTATAAAATATTACAACCACTGAGAAGTAAAAACTAACAACATTTCCATTTGTCGTGACTTATTCAAAACAATTGACCCGGATTTAGGACCCGTGGGGCCTAACCCATTTCTGGGTTAGTACGACCCGGACTGACCCCGAAAAGGGTCAAAATGACAAAAAGAATCCAAGTTAAAAGTCAAATTTTAACCACTTTCCGGGTCAGCCTATTTTGTCAGCTCCAACAATCCTGGATAACACCTTTAAACGATTCGTCGGTCGTACCACGAAGTGACCTATCTCGTTTACTGTAAAAAACAAAAAACAAACAAAACGTGTTTCGAAAGAATCGCGATTGAAGTTGCACTATTTTTTGAACTGCTGTTTCAGAGCATGCTTACTATTTTGGTTTAATTTGTTAACATAAAAATAAAGCTTACTACTTTATTCGTAAAGAAATGTCAATGTGTTTCCAATCCTGCAACTATTTTAAAGGAACATTACAGAATTGGTTTTTGCTAACAAAACAGTTGCTGGCAGTGTACGCACTTTATGTAATCCACCATATACATAAACTGACAAACCTGTAGAAGTTTGGGATCGATCGGCCATGTGGGTCACGAGAAAATAGTGAAAACCGATTACACATTTGCATGAAATCATATAGATTCAACAAATGAATAAAACGCTCACTGAGCGATAAACTCCAATCGGAAAATTAGTTTATTCATTTCTCATCAAATATGACATTGCAGACAGAAATATTTCAAGGGATGTTTTCTACTATCATCATCATTAGACCGTGTAAGTTTTGTGTAAATCTGTGATAAAAAAGTATATTTTACAAGTTTTGTTTTTACCAATTCTGTAATGTTCCTTTAAAAACACAAACGTCACTTCGCGTAACTGAAAAAACGAGTTTTGACCGCAGAGCACTCTGTACAAACACAATGCATATGAAACCTATCACGATAGGTCACTTCGTGAAATTATTACGTGCTTCCAGATAGGTCACTTCGTGAAAATGCACAATGGCACATACGCGCGCCTGAATGGCTGTAGCGCTTTGTGTATCGTTTATAAAGTGACGTATCGACATAAGTCACGTCGTGAAAGTACAAAGTGGCAATTCTAGTGATACGTCGTTCATATTAATCAGTGTAACTACAAAACCATTGCGTTTTAGGTAGTGAAACTTGCAGTAATGACTAAACTAATTGAAAAGTTTACTAGAGAGGGAATGCAGTGACGGGAACTTGCGACTTCCTTATTATTTTGCTGGCGTTCAACCAATTGAGGTATATAGCCCTAATGTTGGCGTTGATTTTAGCCAGGAGCGGCTAACAGGCTAGGAGAATTATTTACAATTCATTCGTAGAATTTGTTGGTCACAGAATCAATTCTGAATAATTTGACATTTTCATGCTATTTGGCAAGGTCTCAAGAGAGAACTTTGAATTCTCGATTTTGTTTTTACAATTCTTTGAAAGAGTAAAACTACTTCTTTACAAACGGCCTGTTGACAAAAGTAAAATGGCTTCAACCCAAAATCTGTTTGCTAAATCAAAAATACAATTTTAACCAGTCAAGATACCGCATTCGTCTGTAAGGAAAAGAAGCACAATGTCCAAAGTCTCGTGATCGAATCGCAAACTCTCCTACTAAGAATCGTCCAGTCTTATTTGTTGCTCGATGCTTCTTTTGAGTCTCTCCCAGGCCCTTTTCGAATCCACGGCTTCGGCTCCGGATTGGGCTTCAGGCCCAGTTTTCTTGTCTGAAACCCTGACCGCAAAGCATGCGTATGTTAAAATAATTGAGGGAGCCTAGCTATCCTGAGCCGATTTTGGAGCCGAAGCCGTAAATTCGAAAAGGGCCTCAGTCCACAGCTCCAGTGGCATTATGGGTCAGGGTATTGGGAAACAGAGGAGTTCAGTGTCTTCTCTTAGAACAGGGATTGGCAACTTCTTTTGTTCAATGGCCATAAGCATGCTGTTGTTGCACCATTCGTCATTTGCGAAGCCTTCTGTAAGGATTATGACGACACACTCGCTGTTCGTTATGCTGTCTGCATAGTTAGCAAGCTTCGTTTTGCCCAAATTATAAAAGCAGAAAACTAAAAAAGATCGTAAACTTCAATCACCATGGCATATCCTCTTTAATCAGTCTCGCCCTTGGTCAAGATACCGTAAGGAAAAGAAGCACAATGTACAAAGTCTCGTATTGGAATCGTAAACTGTCCTTACGTGCTACGCATCGTCCAGATTTATTTGTTGCTCGATGCTCCTTTTGGGTCTCTCCCAGTCCACAGCTCCAGTTGCATCAAGATGGGTCAGGATATTGAGGAACATAGGAAGCTCAGTGTCTTCTCTAAGAACAGGGATCAGCAACTTCTTTTGTTCAGTGGCCATAAGCATTCTGTTGTTGCACCATTCGTCATTTGAGAAGTCTTCTGTAATGATTATGACGACACACTCGCTGTTCGCTATGCTGTCTGCATAGTTAGCAAGCTTCGTTTTGCCAATCGTGAAATCGCGATCTTTGACGCATCCTTTCAGATTACTTCCCTCAAGTTCCTCCAACAGGTATCGAAATACCCACTCCGACGCACTGCTACTGTGCAAGACGAAGAAGTCATTAACAAGGTGGCGACCAGCAAGGCGATTCAAAGCCTTTTGGAGTGCTGATCTGATGGGTTTATTTGAAGCATCCTTGGAGGTCCATTCTTGAGACGAAGATGTTAGGTTAACGAACTGCGTCTTTCCAGTTTTGAGATTCACCTTGAATGTTATTTGTTTTTGCTTCGGATGAGGTTTCGTCGACAACGAGTTCTAACGCAGACAATGAAGAGCTGTTAGATTCAACCTGGACTTGCGGGTGGGAGTCGTCACTTGCTTCTTTGGTGACGCTTTGCGTACGACGCATATGGGGTGGCACATACGCAGGAGCTTTTGCAGCTTTAATGGGGGCATGGGGGTTTTGGTTTCCACCAGAATAAACCAGTCTAGTCCAACTTGCTTCATCGGCGACTCTTTGCGGATGACGCTTTTGGGGTACCACGTACAAAGACGCTTTGGTTGTTTCAGTCAGGGCAAGCGAATGATGGAGCTCTGAATTAACAGGTGTAGACCTACTTGCTACTTCTGTGACGCCTTGCGAATGACATATTTGAAGAGGAGGGTGTAATTCTTCATCTGTACCCCTTTGTGGGCAATACCTCTCATCAGGATAAAGGGACGCTTCCCTAATATCTTCAAGTTCTCGCATGTATTTGTTTTCTTTACAGTACTTAACAAAGCTTACCCAATGGGAAGCAAGATGCTTGTTTGCAGCCAGCGAACTAATCCAGTGCGGATTTATAAGATAGATTTCGGCTGCCTTGTGCAGCCAGTAGACCATGTCAGCAAAAAGTGTCAGATTACTTGAGGGCTGCGCACCAGTCTTCTCCTTCAACACATGGGCGTATTCTAAAGCAAGGTAATTTCCAGAATTCGAGAGCCAACTATAAGAACTTTCACACTCGACGGCCTGCTTGAAACTTCCCAATGACTGCTGGTGTTCACCTAAAGCACAAAGAGACTGACCACGAATTTTATGAACAACAAGCCGTTTTTCACCGTCCTGGCATGCAGCAGCTTTTGCACACATTGTGAGGGCTTGTTGGAGGTACTTTTGTCCGTCATATCCCTCTTTGGCATTTCCATGACAATCGATTCCCTTGAAGTAATACACTTGTGCCAATTTTTCTAAGTCCATTGGTGTGGAATGAGATTCGGCGAATTTCTCAAAGTCTTGTTGAGCTTTTATTAGAAGTTTGTCGTCTGGTCGGTTTGATCTGTAACGTTTCATAGCTGTTAACTGGTTTTTATAATTTAGCAGGAAAATGTGTCCACGAATAGAAAATGCAAAACAGTTGAAGATAGTCCCATCCAGTTGGATTGACTTGTTTACGTACTCTAATGCTTCCTCTAACTGATGGTCATTTATTAAGAATTTGGCGTATCTAGCCAACATTTTAGGATTGTGTGGATTTGAGTCTATAGCCTTTTTAAGACAATGTTTTGGTTCGTATACATAGCGTGTTAAGTTATCATAGACTGGTAGGGAACATTTTGAACTTTCTTGAATAAGCTCTCCCAAATGTCGCCAGCTGTCACTCTTCAAGATGTCGTTATTTGTGTCTTTAAGACAAATACAAATGTTTGCAGCTTTTTCAAACCAACTTCGAGCTTCATTTTGCATTGACTTGTCCCATTTGACTGCTGTAAAGATCTTATGACAAGCCATGCCCTTACTTATCATCCAATCCTCCCTCTCATACTGTGTCAGCGAGTCCCCAGCAAGTTCAAAAGCTTTATCGTAAAGGCCAACTGAGGTTCGATGTCTTTCTGTTGTCACCGATTCATCGAAGACATCAAATGAATATGCAAAAGCTTGTTCAGCAAGACTACGTGCTCGACGAAGTCGGCTTTCCTTCCCTTCGTCCTGGTAGTCGTTAGGAAGCAACTCAGATATCTTCTCTGCACAGTCACGGGACTCTCGAATCCTGTACAACTTATCGCAGATGTATTTCTTATTTGCCAGTGCGTTTAAATTCTCGGGTCTTCCCCATCAGACAATATCTTGTCAAAGAATGCCAAAGATTCATCGAACTTATCCAGCCGGAAATGAAGCATACCAAGGAGGTTTCTGAGGGCATGCCGCTCTGGTCGATCATTCTTGAGGTCAATGTACTTTGTTTTCACTTCGATGTGGTACTCGGCTTCTTTGAGATTGATGTGACATTTGTTCATTGTCAGAGGCAGAAGATAATGACCAAACGACTCTGCCCTGGACACGGTGGACGCAGCCATTTCCCCGAACCTATGTAAGAATGGAGGGGAGATTATATCAATGAAAAAAATAATAAAAAACATGCCGGGGAAGACGTTCTTAATCGAGAGACTTGGCGATGAAGGTGTAATTTCAGTGTCCAGAATTCTTTTGGTGTTTAGCAAATATAATTGAATAGGGTCACTGAGGGGAATTTATCAAAATAACGATCACAAGCTGAGAAAAACTGAAGGGACAGAACGCAAACAAAATGCGAACAGCAGATCGTTCTGAGATCGTTAGAGGTCGTCTCAAGGCTAAAACAAACTCTTTAGTAAATTTAGTATTATTCCATTACTTTTAATAGTCTGCTATAATATTCTATTATTTTGAATATTTCATTTTCAAATGCCATTTTTAGCAAAAAATAATATGGACATAAACTACAACCACGTTAGCCTGGGATAGTGTTGGAGCTGACTACTCTTAAGACTGAAATTGATCGCCAAATCGCCTCAAAACGCAAAAAAGAAAAAAGAAGGAGCGCTTAAATTACTGTTTAGTGTTTTGTTAAAAAGCAACTGAAGAAGGAGAACGATATTCTTGAACGCCTAAATATGAATAGGAATAACTGAAAACTAAAATGAAAATAATAAAAGTATAATATTCTGTGATCAAAATAATGTCGAACGCAAATTTGATATATTTTGAAATAACAGGTTGAAAGTATATTTTATAAGTGGAATATCATAATGCACATAATTATCCCATGATTGTTTTGGTTTTATGTAATTTTAAGATTAAACACGGTCTGCTATTTTGTTAAACCAAATTTGTGACTCCACAAAATTGCGGAAAGTATGTTCTCCTCGTTGTAATTATGAAGGAAATGTCTTTGTAACGACTACTTACTAATGTAAACACTTTAAGATAGTTTGTGCTTTAAGAACTTTTTCGGAAAGGATAAGGAGCAATTCTAAATAGCAATATTTTGATAGATTTAAAAGCAATGTGTCCCTTTAAATGTAGTGTATTTGAAGTACATGGGTTCTATTGCGTGCGGTGGGGAAATCCCCTGGTAATTTCCACATCAATATTTGCTTAATGTTGTAAGAATAGGCCTATGCAACGTTAAACAGTTCTTCTGATTAAAATAACACTAAGTTAAGAAGGCTACTTCTCCTATCAAAGTTCCCTTTTGTTGCAGTGATTTCAATGTAGAAGAAAGGGATGCATATACGATAATTAAAACTTGCAATAAAACAATGCACAATGGATTTTATTTTCCGGAACACGTCGTTTGAATTTCACATATTGATTTACAGTAACTGTGCACAAGCTGCAGTTCATGCATTAGAGCCGATAGCAAATTGTCATCTTTATTGTAGAAAATTCAAAACCAGTATTTTGGATTTGACTTTTACAAGATAAATTGTAATACTTACGTTGTGTTGATGATCGTAAAATCATAAAATACAGAAAGCAATTGCCATGGAGTGAAAAAGGTTTGCGCTAAAAGGCTCAGTCTTGAGGCGAAGCCATAATGGTAAAACCCGTAACGTCATTATCACCTGACTTTGTTGGCTGTTGTTATTGGTCAATCGTTTAAATACCCCCAATGTGTCACAGGAAATATTCAAATAAAAGTGCTAATTAGTGTTTACAAACACTTATGTGCTATCAAAATTATGTCAGTCAAATGTTAGTTCAATCAAAACACAATCATCGTGTTCAAAATAAGTAATTTATTTTACATAGCAAATAAAGTCAAACAAACAAAGTCAGTAAAAGGCTCTGTCAAGTTCACAATGACGTCACCTCATATTTGTCATTTGATGACTTAATTGAGTGGTCCCTGGAAATGTGAAGTGGTGGATGCTGTGTAATCCACATTTTAGAGGTCGGGGAAAATACACAAACATCCGCAATAAAACCTGCCAAAATACACAGGCCTGTTCTTTTCTTCTTGTTTGACTGGGCAGTTTTTCTTACTTGAAAGGCTGCTTTGTGAGGGAAATAAAAATTTGGACTGCCAATCTTTTTAATGGGGACCAACGCAATGATTGCGATGAGGAGTCGAATAAATTGTACATTGAGCTATATTGAATGATTTCAGAAAACTCATTGAAAACCACAAAATATATTTATCAAACATTGTCTGACACTGCACTGTTATATTTGCAACTAACTAATTATTGAACAAACAATTGTAGTAATATTTCAAAGTTAACAATCAATATTCTTCTCTACCGTTTCTTCTTTTTTTCTGGTTCAATTGTCTCATTTTGTATCTGACTTATACAGGAAAAATTGTAATACTTACGTTTTTTGTTGATGATCGTAAAATCATAAAATGCAGAGAGCAAATGCCACAGAGTGAAAAAGGTTTACGCTAAAAGGCTCGGTCTTGAGGCGTAGCCATATTTATATAGGCTAAAACCCGTAACGTCATTATCACCTGACTTTGTTGGCTGTTGTTATTGGTCAATCGTTTGAATACCCACAATGTGTCACAGGAAATATTCAAATAAAAGTGCTACTTAGTGTTTACAAACACTTATGTTCTGTCAAAATTATGTCAGTCAAATATTAGTAAAAATCAAAACACAATCATCGTGTTCAAAATAAGTAATTTATTTGACATAGCAAACAAAGTCAAACAAACAAAGTCAATAGAAGGCTCTGTCAAGTTCACAATGACGTCACCTCCAATTTGTCATTTAATGACTTAAATGGAGTGGTCCCTGGAAATGTGAAGTGGTGGATGCTGTGAAATCAACATTTTAGAGGTCGGGGAAAATACACAAATATCCGCAATAAAACCTGCCAAAATACACAGGCCTGTTCTTTTCTTCTTGTATGACTGGGCAGTTTTTCTTACTTGAAAGGCAGCTCTGTGAGGGAAATAAAAATTTGGACTGCCAATCTTTTTAATGGGGACCAACGCAATGATTGCGATGAGGAGTTGAATAAATTGTACTTTGAGTTATATTGAATGATTTCAGAAAACTCATTGAAAACAATGTTTTCAATGTTTTAAAGATATAGATTTAAAGGTTTCATTTGACCTGTTCATGTCCGCATTTAATTGTCCAAAACTCATCGAAACTATTCAATAATGCAAATTAAATTTAGGTTTATTTGAAGAAGAACAAAAAAATCAAAATGAATAAAAAAAACACAAATGGATCAACTTGATTTTTTCAGGGTGAGTCTACGTGTTCATTCACAAGTTTAAACCTTTTTTGGGTTGTACAACAAATTACTACAATCGGAAATTTTCTTAAAGGGGCACACTGCCTTCCAATTCCTCAAAGCCGTTTTGCTCATTATCCTTTGGAAAAGTTGTTCATGCACCAAAAGCCTGCAGTGTGTGGTGGTTAAAAAACCCATACATTTTCCTCTGGAAATACACCAATAAGCGCTACATTCTGCCATTTGGCGTCAAAAATTTAGATCTACAAAATAGCAAACCGTGTTCTGTCATGAAATTACACTAAAAATCACACAATTTCAAAGAATATTTCTGTGAATCATTATATTCTACTTTTGAAATATAGCTTTCCAACCATATTCATTTCAAAATAAAATAGTTTACAAAATTCACAACCCAAAGGCAATGTGTCCCTTTAATGTGACGGTTGTAATGTGTTGTGTTTCCAGTCTACTGCACTTGGGAAAAAACAATCCTTGTCAATAATGATGTTGTACCCTGAACTATGGCTCTAGACGAGTGCTACAAAAAGGAACTGTGAACATAGTGTAACCTGCAAAAATGAAACACTTTTGAATAACAAACATGAAATGACTGGTTGCAAAACTTCGCTTATGAAAAACTAAATTTATCTAAAATTCGATAGGTCTAGTACTCGAGGAATTTGATTTAATACGAAACACTGGCAATTGGGTTAAAACAGATTTTGTTTAAGAATAAAGAAACTGTGCTGATAAGACCAACTTGAGAAATAATCAAATGAATTTAAAACAACATGTAAAACCAAACAAAACAAATCAAAAGAGTTTCAAGAACTCAACCGTAAAACCATAAGTCAAACATATAAATCCATCAGTGTTAAAATTGTGTTATACGACTACACCCGTATTGTACACAGAAAACAAAATATTCTAAACTAGCAAAAAATAATAGTATGTTAACCAGTAACCACACTATTTAACTATAAACTATAGGCTGAGCCAAGAACAAGAAAAGCCCAAGGCCATATCCGAAATGGCTGCTACAGCTACGGCTACGGCTGGATTTCCGCGTCATTAATTGAAGTGTAAAACATCCCCTGCAACACCCTTAGCAACAGTCGTAGCCGTTGCTACCTATTCGGATACGGCCTGAGGCTGTATGCGAATTAGCAGCTGTGGTCTTGACTACAACTATTGCTTAGGGAGTTGGTAAGGGCGTCCTATCGTAAGTGATGAGGTATTGGAGCCGGAAGTTCAAGGTAAACAAACGTTATTCATAATGTACATGTTCGTTAAAACCCTGCACAAAGCATATTCTGATATACTTTAATATTTCCATTGTCTTAACCATACCGTAGTGTCACACTGGTCAGCTAATATGCTATGATATTCAAAGCTGAACCACGATATACGTCCTAGAGGGGGTGTCAATCAACATGGAACAGTGATTTGGTTGGAGAGGGGCAGAACACCACTCCGCCAGCACAATCGGTTTGTCATTGGTTAAATGTAGATGACACCGAATTATAAAACTGAATTTATTAGGTAAACACACAAGCTTAAATTAACCCAGGCAATACATGGACATGTCAGTTACACACTTGGATTAAAAATTCGCTGAACCCCCCCCCCCAAAAAAAAACCCCCAAAAACAAACAAACAAAAAACACCCCTCTTTATCTCTTTACCTATGCAGCTCCAATACGTCACAGAATTGCCAACATACTTCACTGCATGATTGGACAGCGATCGTGTTGTACACGTAGCCGTAGCCGCCAATTCGGACGGGGCTTCATTAATGCAAGATATTTCAAGTTTACAATAAACAGAAGGTCATCAAGATCAAACGTACGGAATTATCGAGTTGATAAACTTCACTCAATTCTTGAAGTTTACACTAGATTAAAACTTTGGAGAACTAAAAGTGAACTCTAAAATATTACAACCACTGTTGGGAAGATAAAACTGACAACATTTTCATTTGTCATGACTTATTCAAAACAATTGACCCGGATTTGGGTCCCGTGGGACCCGACCCATTTCTGGGTTAGTACGACCCGGACTGACCCCGAAAAGGGTCAAAATGACAAAAAGAATCCAAGTTAAAAGTCAATTTTAACCACTTTCCGGGTCAGCCTATTTTGTCAGCTCCAACAATCCTGGATAACACCTTTAAACAATTGATTCCAAATATTACTGTAAACAGAACATTAATGAAACTTAAAATGCTAAAATATTACACTGAAACCCAACAAATAAAAATGAAGCCTAACATAAACAGGTTCATTTTTAAATACAATGTTTCATTTTTCATTTTTTTTTTTTTTTTTTTTTTTTTTAAATACAGAGCAATTCTTTTGAAGTGTTTTAAAAATGTAAAAACTGTGCTGTTTTTCTCTACAAAATATTACTGCAAGAACAAAGGAAAAAATCGGTGCACTTTTAAGAATATTTTTAACGGTCTTTTAAGTTTGACCCTTTTGTTATCAAAACAATTGGCCACATTTTATACTCACACATATTATTGCATTTTAATAACGAATTTAAGTGAGAGAAGAGGTTTTTTGTTTTCCCTTGTTCCTCAAGTCCAGCCGAAAAGAGGAGTGTATAGATGTTATTATCCTTTGAACCTTAAACCCAGCCGAAATAAGGATCGAGGGGTAGATTATTTATCCTTTGTTCTGTTAACCCAGCTAAAAAAAGGGAAGGGATAGATTTGTTGATCCTTCGTTCCTATAACAAATCGCCTTCTTGTGAAACTGTACTGATGTTTATATAAACACCACACAATATGCATACTATTGTAAACTAACAACTAGAATTTATAGATATTGAAATTGTTAGCCTTGCAAAATGAGATTTTATTTGTAAAATCTGGAGAAAATGGTAAACGAAAAAAATGTTGCTTTAAAATCCAGTTTGATAGCAATTTTCGGACAATAAAGAAATTGCTATGCTGTAAACTTGAAAAATATTCAAAAATGAAAGTTTGCAGTTAAAAATGAACCTGTTCCTAACAAAAGTCTTTAAAAAGTACACGAAACATCCATTTATACAGTAATAAACCACATGCTATTTGGCACGGTCTCAAGAGAGAACTTTGAATTGTTCGATTTTTTGTTACGATTCTCTGAAAGAGTAAACAAAAATTCTTAACAAACGGCCTGTTGACAATATTCAAATGGCTTCACCCCAAATTTATTAAAGGGACACACCGGTTTACTGTTTACCTAATTTAGTGACGTGGAGTCACAGACAATAATTTGTAGATGGTTGTTGTAAAAAAAAATCATCAAAATGTCACGTAATTAACGAAAAATGTGAAAAACGCGGTCAAAGGTCAGCGTATACGCTTTTCCAGCCATTGCAACTGTCAAGTTTACGTGACATTGTTGTAGACCGGTGCTCTGTTTGTGTATTAATTATAACAATGGCGTAGCATGAGGATCCAGTCTTCATATCCATCCAACACAAATTCGCGTGTATTTAAAAAACCCCGACATAAACACAGTCTGATCCACATCAAATTGTATCATGAGGACATCGTGCAGCTATTCGTCGTCGTCCCGCCGCTTGTGTAGCGCAGGCATCACGTAACGTGTCAATAGTTAGGGGATAATAGCTAGGGCTACAGACTAAAACCCTCGTTAAACAAAACGTAATTATTGGTCTGGATCCCTAGACCTCCGAAGGCTCCGAGTTCATGCTTCTGTAGCACGGACTTTCTGAATGCGAATCTTACGTTCGATTTTTCATCTTTATTTACAACTTGTTTCCATAAACTGAATACATAGTCTTTTTTGTCAAATACTCACGAACAATTGTAAAACAAAAATACTTAAATTTGGTTCAGTTATTTACTTTTATACGGCTGGAAGTAAAACTAACTCTGAAGATCACGTGACTTTTTGGAACCACATTTTGGTAAAAAAAAGTCACGTGACCTTCGTTTTTTGAAAAATGCTCGAAAACGGCAAAATTTGATGGTTTCTTTTATGAACCATTCTTCTCCATTCCAGGAAGGCCTTTGGAATAATGTTTTAATCTATTTTGTAGCCCAAATAGCCCAACGAAGCCGGTGTGTCCCTTTAAAATCTATGTGCTAAATCAAATTTACAATATTAACCAATCTCTCCACTTGTCAATATACTGCTTTCGTTCGTAAGGACAAAAAGCACAATGTACACAGTTTCGTGTTCGAATCATATACTCTCCTACTAAGCATCGTCCAGTCTTATTTGTTGCTCGATGCTCCTTTTGAGTCTCTCCCAGTCCACAGCTCCAGTTGCATCAAGATGGGTCAGGGTACTGAGGAACATAGGGAGTTCAGTCTCTTCTCTTAGAACAGGGATTAGCAACTTCTTTTGTTCAATGGCCATAAGCATGCTGTTGTTGCACCAATCGTCATTTGAGAAGTCTTCTGTAACGACTATGACGACACACACGGATCACGATCTTTGATGCATCTTTCAGATTTCTCCCCTCAAGTTCCTTGAACAGGCATCGAAATACCCACTGGGACGCACTGCTACTGTGCAAGACAAAGAAGTCATTTAAAAGGTGGCGACCGCAATGGCGATTCAAAGCCTTTTCGGGAGCTGATCTGATGGGTTTATTTGATGCCTCCTTAGATGTTTATTCTTGAGACGACAATAGGTTAACAAACTGCGTCAATGTCTATTGTTTCGTCGCCACCAAGTTCTAGCGCAACAAGGAAGCTCTGGTCGATTCAACCTGGACTTACGGCAGGTGATAGTCGTCAGATGTTACCTCTGTAGCTCCACTTTCTTCCGTAACGATTTGCGTACGATGCTTTTGGGTCGGCACATACACAGGAGCTGTAGCAGCTTCAGTTGGGGCGAGAGGATTTTGGTCTTCATAAGAGTACACACTTGCTTTATCGTTGACGCTTTGCGCACGACGCTTTTGGGGTACAACATACGGAGCTTTGGAAGCTTTGGAAGCTTCAAGTCTAGTCACACTTGCTTTATCGTTGACGCTTTGCGCACGACGCTTTTGGGGTACAACATACGGAGCTTTGGAAGCTTCAATCGGGGCATGAGGGTTATGGTCTTCACAACAATTAGCACGTCTAGTCCAGTTTGCTTCTTCAGTGGCTCTTTGCGTACGACGCTTTTGGGGTACCACATAAATCGGGGCATGAGGGTTATGGTCTTCACCAGAATTAACATGTCGAGTACAACTTGCTTCTTCAGTGACGCTGCGAGGATGGTGTGATTCTTCATCCTGGAGGAGATGCCTCGGATCCGGATAAAGGGACGCTTTCTTGATATCTTCAAGTTTTTCCATGCAATTGTTTTCTCTGCAATGCTTAACAAAGCTTGCCCAATGGGAAGCAAGATGCTTTTCTGCAGCCAACGAACTACACATGTGCGGATTCATGAGATATATTTCGGCAGCCTTGTGCAGCCAGTTGACCATGTCAGCAAAAAGTGTTAGGTGACTTGAGGGCTGCGCACCAGTCATGTTCTTCAACACATGGGCGTATTCTAAAGAAAGGTAATATCCAGAATTCGAGAACCAATTGTTGGAACTTTCACATTCGAGGGCCCGCTGGAAACTTCTCAATGACTGCTGGTGTTCACCTAAAGCACAAAGAGACTGACCACGAATTGTATGGACATCAGAACGTTCTTTACCGTCCTGGCATGCTTCAGCTTTTGCGCACATTGTTAGGGCTTGATTGAGGCACATCAGTCCGTCGTGTTTGACATTACCATGACAGTCGGTTCCCATGAAGTAAAATACTTGTGCCAATTTTTGTAAGTCAATTGGTGTGGAATGAGTTTCGGACACTTTCTCAAAATCTTGTTGAGCTTTTATTAGAAGGTTGCCGTCTGAAATGATTGATCTGTGAATTTTCTTACATTTTTGTAACTTGTTTTTATAATCTTGCAGGAAGATTTGTCCACGAATAGAAAATGCAAAATTATTGAAGACAGTCTCGTCCAGTTGGATCGACTTGTTTACGTACTCTAATGCTTCCTCTAACTGATGGTCAGTTTTTAAGAATTTGGCGTATCTAGCCAACATTTTGGGATTATGTGGAGCGGAGTCAAGAGCTTCTTTAAAGCACTGTTTTGGTTCGTAGCGTGTTAAGTTATCAGGGACTAGTACGGAACATTTTGAACTTTCTTGAATAAGCTCTCCCAAATGACGCCAGCTGTCACTCTTCAAGATGTTGTTATTTGTGTCTTTAATACAAATAAAAATGTTTGCAGCTTTTTCAAACCAACTTCGAGCTTCATTTTGCCGTGTGTTGTTCAATTTGACTGCTGTAAATATCTTATGACAAGCCATGCCCTTACTTAGCATCCAATCCTCCCTCTCGTCTTGAGTTATCGAGTCCCCAGCAAGTTCAAATGCCTTGTCGTAAAGATCAACTGAGGTTTGGTATCTTTCTGTCGTCACCGATTCATCGAAGACATCAAATGAATATGCAAAAGCTTGTTCAGCAAGACTACGTGCTCGACGAAGTCGGCTTTCCTCTCCTTCGTCCTGGTAGTCGTTAGGAAGCAACTCAGATATCATCTCTTCACAGTCACGGGACTCTCGAATCCTGTGCAACTTATCGCAGATGTATTTCTTATTTGCCAGCGCGTTTAAATTCTCAGGGTCTTCCCCATCAGACAATATCTTGTCAAAGAATGCCAAAGATTCATCGAACTTTTCCAGCTGGAAATGAAGCATTCCAAGGAGGTTTCTTAGGGCATGCCGCTCTGGTCGATCTGTCTTGAGGTCAAGGTACTTTGTTTTCACTTCGATGTGATACTCGGCTTCTTTGGCATTTATATGACATTTATTCATCGTCAAAGACAGAAGATAATGACCAAACTCTGCCCTGGACACCATGGACGCAGCCATTTCCAAGAACCTGGATAAGATTGGAATGGGGATACTATCAATTTATTGCATGTTTTTTTCACTTGGCATGCATTGCCACTATGTCATCAATGCTGTCAACATGATTGCTCTACTTTCTAAAATAGTTATCAGGAAGAGGGACTTATTGGGATTTATTACATTTTGCTGGAAGGGGGCTTGGGGTGCAGGTTTTTCCCTGTTTGCTTACGATAAACGGCCTCGAAGTTTTGATATATTGAAGCATTGACGTGCTGTTTTTTGTTAATGTTTAACGTTCAAGTCTTGACTGTAGTACTACTGTTCATCGGTCATCGTTTGTGATATTAAAAGCCTTGCTGTTTTGTCGAGAATGGGTGTGACAGCACATAATAGTTACTTTTCAAAACGTAGGCCTGTTAACTTAAGGTATTGCAATGAAACTGTTTGGATTCTACATACATTAATATTGGAAAACTCGTTTGCCATGCACTTATTTTTATGAAATTCTCCATTCCTGTCTCATTTTGCCAACAGCTACTTGAACGTTAGGCTAGAACGCAAGATACCATTAACACTTGTGAGTAAAGCAAGCAAACAATAAACCAACAAATATTGTTCTTTTCGATCCACATACTGTTCCTCACAAAAGCAATTTGTTATTTATTTTTGATGCAAGAAAAATGGTAATATTTACGTTGTATGGATGAACGTAGATCACAAAATACAGAGACTGAGTGCACTGAATGAATCGGGCGTAGGCGACTGGACCGATCCTGAGATGTGGTAATCTAAACTGGTATACGCAACGTCATTGTCACCTGACTGAGTTGACTGTTAGTACTTGCCAATCGATCCGTTGCAGTACAGAAATGTAAATGCGCAGATCGAAGTTGAAGCTGGATAAATAAGGGTAGACACAATAAACGAGGAACTGGTAAATATAAGCTTCAATTTCCATACATTCGTAACACATTGGTTTTCTTTTATGTTGTGTCTGCTAGGGGCTTTGAACTTGTTATGGCAGCGGCGCAGCATTAGTAACAATGATTCCCTGATTTCTCCCCCCACATTTCAAGACAGATTGAGGCCCATGATAACCACTACACTTTTCACGAGCCAGCCACACTTGCCGGTACCAATTCGAGGGACTAAATCAAATGTCAGTTGTTTTGCTTCAAAAACGTAAAAAAGAAATAACCATAAACTATGATAGCTTCAAAAAAGTTAGAAAGGTACCAGTTTTCGAAAAATTTCGAAACCTCATAGCCTCTCCCTTGTTGTTTAGCCAACGGCCGTTTTGTTTTATATGACATTTTTTAGGCCCATGTATTTACAACGAGGATGAATAATTCAGTGCTTTACCTCAATCAGTCGTTGCATGTAATTGTCACTTGTCATGCATTGCCACCATGTCAACAATGTTGTAAAAATTGCTGCTTCACATTCTCAAATAGTCATCAGGAAGAGGGACTTATTTGGATAGATTACATTTTTGCTGAAAGGGGGCTTTATACTTTAGAGAAGCTTGTGGTGCAGGTTTTTCTCTTTGCTTACGATAAACGGCCTCTAGGTTGTGATTTATTGAAGCATGACGTGCTGTTGTTTGTTAATGTTCAACGTTCAAGTCTTGACTGTAGTACTATTAAGTCGATAAGTTGAAGCATTTAAAAAAAAATTGTGTTGCCCTGTTAATAGGATTACATTGAACGTATCCAGGAGACGCTATTGCGTGCTACCGGAACATCCATGGAGCTATTTTTAGATTATTATTTGATGGCGAAATCCCAAGTTCATGCACAACTAGCCTGACGTTTTAATACGTCCACTGCTTGTAGTAGGCCTTGCTGTTTTGTCGAGAATGGGGTGTGGCAGCACATAATAATTACTTTACAAAACGTAGGCCTGTTAACTTAGGGTATCGCAATTAAACTGTTTGGATTCTACATGCATTCATTTCGGAAAACTCGTTTGTCATGCACTTATTCTCATGAAATTCTCCATTCTTGTCTCACTTTGCCAACAGTTACTGGAACGTTAAAACGCAAGATACCATTAACACTTAAAAAGTAAAGCAATCAAACAATAAATAAATAATTAGTGTTCTTTTCGATCCACAATCTGTTCCTTTCAAAGCCCTTTGTTTTTATTTTGATGCAAGAAAAATTGTAATACTTACGTTGTATGGATGAACGTAAATCACAAATACAGAGACTGAGTGCACTGGGCGTAGGCGACTGGACCTGAGATTTGGTAATGTAAACTGGTGTACGCAATGTTAGTACTTGCCAATCGATCCATTGCAGTACAGAAATGTAAATGCGCAGATCAAAGTTGATGCTGGATAAACAAGGGTGGTCACCACAATGAACGAGGGACTGGTAAATATTAGGTTCATTGTCTACTTTCGTAACACCTTGTTGTTTTCTATTGTGTCTGCTAGGGGCCTTGAACTTGTTTATGGCAGCGGTGCAGCATTAGTAATAATGATTTAACTATGACGATTAATGTGCTGTCTCCATATTATCAGCAAAGAGTAGGCGAACTCCCTATGGGACGTTCTTTGTGCGCGAGTGAATGCAAAATAATGTTTGCTTTTGCTACCCATTCCACGCTGCTGGAATCTTTTGATATGCAGGTTTGGCACGAAGTGTGGCAGAAATTGAAACTGCTCTACTTATTTCATTGCAGTTCATTTGATTTAATAAAACCTACCAATATACACCAGTATTATTTTCTTCTTGATTGTGTCGGTGAGGACGTTTTCCTTACTAAGTTGCACCTTTGTATAAGGAAAACTTGAATTTGCACTTGTTACTTCTGAAAAAGTTGCACTTTTACCTTTGATTGCTGTCAGAAATCTGATTGCCTCAAGTCACTAACATTTCTGGAAAAATTAAAAAAGACCCAGCCCATCCAAAATTTTCCGCAACTCATTTTAATTTATAAAAATTATAATCACAAACAGAATTTTGATGTTACAAAGAAGTCAAACCGGGGGACAAAACTGATAAACCTGGCTAAAAAGAACAGATTGATTTGTACTTAATCATGTGTTGAACGATAAAAGATTAAACAATACTATACAATGAAGTATCTTGTATCGTTAAACTAAAAAATCTTGCGCAGTAGGAGTCGAAAGACTACCGAAATAAAAAATCAAAAGTTTGCCACTTTTCTATCGTCACAGGATCAGTTTTCCCAACACTTCGAACTACTGTTTTAGTAACCGAAACCAAATAAAAGTGTTTGAACGTGTGGAAATGCCGGCCTGTTACTGAAAATAATTTGAGTTGATAAGAATTGTTAATTTTTTTAGTCTTCAAAATTCAACTGAAAAAATTAAGGATGGAAAAAAACCTATTATAAATAAAAACAACAAACAATCAACTGAAAATATTTTCAGAGTGAGTCTGCGTGTCCATTCACTTGTTGAAACCTTTTTGGGTTGTACAACAAAAATTTAAACAGTTGGGAAATATTCTTAAAGGGGCACATTGCCCTCAAATCCCTCAAAATTTTGCTGTTTTGCTCCTTTGCAAAAGCTTTTTATGCACCAAAAACCTGCAATGTTTTGTAAAGAGTGTGTATTGATTAAAAAACCCATACATAACCCATAATCTCTATTTTATGGTCTACAAAATAAAATAGCGGACCGTGTTTTGTCATGAAATTACACACAAAATCACACAATTTCAAAGAATATTTCTGTGAATCATTTCATTCTACTTTTGAAATATAGCTTTCCAATCATAATCAAAATAAATCATTTGTTTTAGCCCGAAGCGCACAACCCAAAGGCAACGTGTCCCTTTAAAACGTGACGATTGTAATGTATTGTGTTTCACGTCTACTGCACTTGGGAAAAACCAATCCTTGCCAATAATGATGTTGTACCTTGAACTATAGGTGTGATCCAGGAATTTGATTTAATACGAAACACTGCCAATTGGGTTAAAACATTGTTTTAACAAGAATAAAGAAACAGTGCTGACAAGAAATTGAGCAAAAATCAAATGAATATAAAACAAAATGTAAAACCAAACAAAACAAAATCAAAAGAGGTTCAAGAACTCTAGCGCAAAACCATAAGTCAAACATCTAAAACCATCAGTGTCAAAATTGTGTAACAACTCAATTAAACAAACAGATTTGATTACACCGGTATGTACACAGAAAACAAAACATTCTAAAATAGAAACAAATAAAATAAATGTTAACTGCACTATTTATTTTGGACCATAAACTAAAGGCTGAGCCAAGAACCAGAAAAGCTCAAAACCATATCCGAAATGGCTGCTACAGCTACGGCTACGGCTGTATTTCCGCGTCAGCATTTGAAGTATAAAACGTCCCTAGCAACAGTCGTAGCCGTAGCTGCCTATTTGGATACGGCCTGAGGCCGTGCGCAAATTGGCAGCTGTGGTCTAGGCTACGACTGTTGTTAAGGGAGAGGGCGTCCTATCGTAAGTGATGGGGTATTGGAGCCGGAAGTGCAAGGTAAACGAATGTTATTCATAAATCCCTGCCGGCTACAATGGGGAGACTCCGGAAGGCCGTTTTTTCCTTTTTTTAATTACAGAAAAATGTTTGGGCCAATTCCGCTGAAACTACATGGAACCTTCAATGAAACCCTCTAGTTTGACATTCTAAAGTCACTTTTAACATTGCGCGCTATACAGGTCAGGCAAATTGTGGAATAGCCTGGACTCCAGCCGAACCGTATTCATTTGAGTAGAAAGTATAAGCCCATTGTAGTGTGTGCAGATCTAATCTCCTTGAGTTTTTTGCTGCTAGGCTAGCAAAGCTCAATGCTATGAGTCATCCTAGTCTAGTGACAGGTTGTAAATAAACAGCGGTTCCCACAGGTGCTGTCTACCACTGTTTTATGTCCATGTTTCAGACGACTGTTTGATGTACTGCTCATATTGTATGGCAGTTACTGTACAACAAGAAATCGTGTAGGTCCTACTGTACTTATAAGAAGTGGCAGTTACTGTTAAAAAAATCATATGAACCAACCTATAAATTGCCTGAATGCTTCAATCCTTTCTAGGTGTGTCCAGGGGGACCTCCATTCATCTGTATAGACCCTTAGAAAAGGGATTGTGTCATCCAAACAATGTTATATACGCGTATTAAGAAACTGCCTTCCGTGAGCTCCCCCTTTGCTGCATGTGGACAATTAAGGGGGGTGCTGCTCGCAGGGTAATGTACATGTTCGTTAAAACCATGCACAAAGAAAATTCTGACATACTTTGATATTTCCATTGTCTTAACCACACCGTAGTGTCACACTGGTCAGCTCATGTGCTATGATATTCAAAGCTGGACCATGGGGGGGGGGGGGGGGTGTCAATCAACATAGAACAGTGATTTGGTTGGAGAGGGGCAGAACACCACTCCGCCAGCATCATTTTGTTTATAAAATCAGTTTGTCATATGACAATGGTAGAGGATACCGAATTATAAAACTGAATTTATTAAGCAAACAAACAAGCTTAAATTTACCCAGGCAACAAATAGGCATGTCAATAACACACTTGGATTGAAAAATCGCTGAACATAAAACCCCAAACCCTCTTTACCTATGAAAAGAACCTGTCAGCTTTTGCTGATAACGTACCACGGGGATGTTGCAACCAAACAGGTTCCTTGCTGGACTTGCGGCTCTAATACGTCACAGAACCGCAACATACTTCACTGCATGATTGGACAGCGATAGTGTTGTACACGTAGCCGTAGCCGCCAATTCGGACACGGCTTAAATAATGCAAGATATGTCAAGTTTACAATAAACAGAAGGTCATCAAGATCAAACGTACGGAATTATTGAGTTGATAAACTTCACTCAATTCTTGAAGTTTACACTTCGTACACTAGATTAAACTTTTGGAGAACAAAAAAGTGAACTCTAAAATATTACAACCACTGAGAAGTAAAAACTGACAACATTTCCATTTGTCGTGACTTATTCAAAACAATTGACCCGGATTTGGGTCCCGTGGGGTCTAACCCATTTCTGGGTTAGTACGACCCGGACTGACCCCGAAAAGGGTCAAAATGACAAAAAGAATCCAAGTTAAAAGTCAAATTTTAAAACCTGCAATGTTTTGTAAAGAGTGTGTAGTGATTAAAAAAACAATACATTTTCCTCTCGAAATACACCAATAATCTCTATTTTATGGAGTCAAAATTTAGGTCTACAAAATAGCGGACCGTGTTCTGTCATGAAATTACACACAACATCACTCAGTTTCAAAGAATATTTCTGTGAATCATTTCATTCTACTTTTGAAATATAGCTTTCCAACCATATTCAAAATAAATAATTGTTTTAGCCCGAAGCGCACAACCCAAAGGCAACGTGTCCCTTTAAAACGTGACGATTGTAATGTATTGTGTTTCACGTCTACTGCACTTGGGAAAAACCAATCCTTGCCAATAATGATGTTGTACCTTGAACTATGGCTCTATTGAACTATAGACGAGTGCTACAAAAAGGAACTGTGAAAATGTTGAAAGAGTAACCGGCAAAAAATGAACCACTTCTGAATAACAAACATGAAATGAATGGTTGCAAAACTTCGCTTATTTATCTAAAAATCGATAGGTGTGCTCTAGGAATTTGATTTAATACGAAACACTGCCAACTGGGTTAACAAAATTGTTTTAACAATAATAAAGCAACAGTGCTGACAAGAAATTGAGCAAAAAACAAATGAAAATAACACAAAATGTAAAACCAAATCAACATAGAACAGTGATTTGGTTGGAGAGGGGCAGAACACCACTCCGCCAGCATCATTTTGTTTACAAAATCGGTTTGTCATATGCCATTGGTAGAGGATACCGAATTATAAAATGAATTTATTAAGCAAACAAACAAGCTTAAATTTACTCAGGCAACAAATGGGCATGTCAATAACACACTTGGATTGAAAAAATCGCTGAACATAAACCCCAAACCCTCTTTACCTATGAAAAGAACCTGTCAGCTTTTGCTGATAACGTACCACGGGGATGTTGCAACCGAACAGGTTCCTTGCTGGACTTGCGGCTCTAATACGTCACAGAAACGCAAACATACTTCACTGCATGATTGGACAGCGATAGTGTTGTACACGTAGCCGTAGCCGCCAATTCGGACACGGCTTAAATAATGCAAGATATGTCAAGTTACAATAAACAGAAGGTCATCAAGATCAACGTACGGAATTATTGAGTTGATAAACTTCACTCAATTCTTGAAGTTTACACTTCGTACACTAGATTAAACTTTTGGAGAACTAAGTGACTCTAAATATTACAACCACTGAGAAGTAAAACTGACAACATTTCCATTTGTCGTGACTTATTCAAAACAATTGACCCGGATTTGGGTCCGTGGGTCTAACCATTTCTGGGTTAGTACGACCGGACTGACCCGAAAAGGGTCAAAATGACAAAAGAATCCAAGTTAAAAGTCAATTTTAAAACCTGCAATGTTTGTAAGAGTGTGTAGTGATTAAAAAAACAATACATTTTCCTTCGAATACACAATAATCTCTATTTTATGATCAAAATTTAGGTCTACAAATAGCGGACCGTGTTCTGTCATGAAATTACACACAACATCACTCAGTTTCAAGAATATTTCTGTGAATCATTTCATTCTACTTTTGAAATATAGCTTTCCAACCATATTCAAAATAATAATTGTTTTAGCCGAGCGCACACCCAAAGGCAACGTGTCCCTTTAAACGTGACGATTGTAATGTATTGTGTTTCACGTCTACTGCACTTGGGAAAACCAATCTTGCCAATAATGATGTTGTACTTGACTATGGCTCTATTGAACTATAGACAGTGCTACAAAAAGGAACTGTGAAAAGTTGAAAGAGTAACCGGCAAAAAATGAACCACTTCTGAATAACAAACATGAAATGAATGGTTGCAAAACTTCGCTTATTTATCTAAAAATCGATAGGTGTGCTCTAGGAATTGATTTAATACGAAACACTGCCAACTGGGTTACAAAATTGTTTTAACAATATAAAGCAACAGTGCTGACAAGAAATTGAGCAAAAAACAAATGAAAATAACACAAAATGTAAAACCAAATCAACATAGAACAGTGATTGGTTGGAGAGGGGCAGAACACCACTCCGCCAGCATCATTTTGTTTACAAATCGGTTGTCATATGCCATTGGTAGAGGATACCGAATTATAAAATGAATTTATTAAGCAAACAAACAAGCTTAAATTTACTCAGGCAACAAATGGGATGTCAATAACACACTTGGATTGAAAAATCGCTGAACATAAACCCCAAACCTCTTTACCTATGAAAAGAACCTGTCAGCTTTTGCTGATAACGTACCACGGGGATGTTGCAACGAACAGGTTCCTTGCTGGACTTGCGGCTCTAATACGTCACAGAACAACATACTTCACTGCATGATTGGACAGCGATAGTGTTGTACACGTAGCCGTAGCCGCCAATTCGGACACGGCTTAAATAATGCAAGATATGTCAAGTTTACAATAAACAGAAGGTCATCAAGATCAAACGTACGGAATTATTGAGTTGATAAACTTCACTCAATTCTTGAAGTTTACACTTCGTACACTAGATTAACTTTTGGAGAACTATGGCTCTATTGAACTATAGACGAGTGCTACAAAAAGGAACTGTGAAAATGTTGAAAGAGTAACCGGCAAAAATGAACCACTTCTGAATAACAAACATGAAATGAATGGTTGCAAAACTTCGCTTATTTATCTAAAAATCGATAGGTGTGATCCAGGAATTTGATTTAATACGAAACACTGCCAATTGGGTTAAAACATTGTTTTAACAAGAATAAAGAAACAGTGCTGACAAGAAATTGAGCAAAAATCATATGAATATAAAACAAAATGTAAAACCAAACAAACAAAATCAAAAGAGGTTCAAGAACTCTAGCGCAAAACCATAAGTCAAACATCTAAAACCATCAGTGTCAAAATTGTGTAACAACTCAATTAAACAAACAGATTTGATTACACCGGTGTGTACACAGAAAACAAAACATTCTAAAATAGAAACAAATAAAATAAATGTTAACTGCACTATTTATTTTGGACCATAAACTAAAGGCTGAGCCAAGAACCAGAAAAGCTCAAAACCATATCCGAAATGGCTGCTACAGCTACGGCTACGGCTGTATTTCCGCGTCAGCATTTGAAGTATAAAACGTCCCTAGCAACAGTCGTAGCCGTAGCTGCCTATTCGGATACGGCCTGAGGCCGTACGCAAATTGGCAGCTGTGGTCTAGGCTACGACTGTTGCTAAGAGAGAGGGCGTCCTATCGTAAGTGATGGGGTATTGGAGCCGGAAGTGCAAGGTAAACGAATGTTATTCATAATGTACATGTTCGTTAAAACCCTGCACAAAGAAAATTCTGACATACTTTGATATTTCCATTCTATTAACTACACCGTAGTGTCACACTGTTCAGCTCATGTGCTATGATATTCAAAGCTGGACCATGGAGGGGGTGTCAATCAACATCGAACAGTGATTTGGTTGGAGAAGGTCAGAACACCACTCCGCCAGCATCATTTTGTTTATAAAATCGGTTTGTCATATGCCAATGGTAGAGGATACCGAATTATAAAACTGAGTTTATTAAGTAAACAAACAGGCTTAAATTTAACCAGGCAACACATGGGCATGTCAATAACACACTTGGATTGAAAAATCGCTGAACAAAAACCCCAAACCCTCTTTACCTATGCTGTTTCAGAGCATGCTTACTATTTTGGTTTAATTTGTTAACATAAAAATAAAGCTTACTACTTTATTCGTAAAGAAATGTCAATGTGTTTCCAATCCTGCATCTATTTTAAAGGAACATTACCGAATTGGTTTTTGCTAACAAAACAGTTGCTGGCAGTGTACGCACTTTATGTAATCCACCATATACATAAACTGACAAACCTGTAGAAGTTTGGGATCGATCGGCCATGTGGGTCACGAGAAAATAGTGAAAAACCGATTACACATTTGCACTGAGCGATAAACTCCAATCGGATAATTAGTTTATTCATTTCTCATCAAATATGACATTGCAGACAGAAATATTTCAAGGGATGTTTTTTACTATCATCATCATTAGACCGTGTAGGTTTTGTGTAAATCTGTGATCAAAAAGTATATTTTACAAGTTTTGTTCTTACAAATTCTGTAATGTTCCTTTAAAAACACAAACGTCACTTAGCGTAACTGAAAAAAACGAGTTTTGACCGCAGAGCACTCTGTACAAACACAATGCATATGAGACCTATCACGATAGGTCACTTCGTAAAATTATTACGTGCTTCCAGATAGGTCACTTCGTGAAAATGCACAATGGCACATACGCGCGCCTGAATGGCTGTAGCGCTTTGTGTATCGTTTATAAAGTGACGTATCGAGATAAGTCACGTCGTGAAAGTACAAAGTGGCAATTCTAGTGATACGTCGTTCATATTAATCAGTGTAACTACAAAACCACTGCGTTTTAGGTAGTGAAACTTGCAGTAATGACTAAACTAATTGAAAAGTTTACTAGAGAGGGAATGCAGTGACGGGAACTTGCGACTTCCTTATTATTTTGCTGGCGTTCAACCAATTGAGGTATATAGCCCTAATGTTGGCGTTGATTTTAGCCAGGAGCGGCTAACAGGCTAGGAGAATTATTTACAATTCATTCGTAGAATTTTTTGGTCACAGAATCAATTCTGAATAATTTGACATTTTCATGCTATTTGGCAAGGTCTCAAGAGAGAACTTTGAATTCTCGACTTTGTTTTTACAATTCTTTTAAAGAGTAAAACTACTTCTTTACAAACGGCCTGTTGACAAAAGTAAAATGGCTTCACCCCCAAATCTATTTGCTCAATCAAAAATACAATTTTAACTAGTCTCTACACTGGTCAAGATACCGCATTCGTCTGTAAGGAAAAGAAGCACAATGTCCAAAGTCTCGTGATCGAATCGCAAACTCTCCTACTAAGAATCGTTCAGTCTTATTTGTTGCTCGATGCTTCTTTTGAGTCTCTCCCGGGCCCTTTTCGAATCCACGGCTTCGGCTCCGGATTGGGCTTCAGGCCCAGTTTTCTTGTCAGAAACCCTGACCGCAAAGCATGCGTATGTTAAAATAATTGAGGGAGCCTAGCTATCCTGAGCCGATTTTGGAGCCGAAGCCGTAAATTCGAAAAGGGCCCCAGTCCACAGCTCCAGTGGCATTATGGGTCAGGGTATTGGGAAACAGAGGAGTTCAGTGTCTTCTCTTAGAACAGGGATTGGCAACTTCTTTTGTTCAATGGCCATAAGCATGCTGTTGTTGCACTGTTGTTGACACACTCGCTGTTCGTTATGCTGTCTGCATAGTTAGCAAGCTTCGTTTTGCCCAAATTATAAAAGCAGAAAACTAAAAAAGATCGTAAACTTCAATCACCATGGCATATCCTCTTTAATCAGTCTCGCCCTTGGTCAAGATACCGTAAGGAAAAGAAGCACAATGTACAAAGTCTCGTATTGGAATCGTAAACTGTCCTTACGTGCTACGCATCGTCCAGATTTATTTGTTGCTCGATGCTCCTTTTGAGTCTCTCCCAGTCCACAGCTCCAGTTGCATCAAGATGGGTCAGGATATTGAGGAACATAGGAAGCTCAGTGTCTTCTCTAAGAACAGGGATCAGCAACTTCTTTTGTTGAGTGGCCATAAGCATTCTGTTGTTGCACCATTCGTCATTTGAGAAGTCTTCTGTAATGATTATGACGACACACTCGCTGTTCGCTATGCTGTCTGCATAGTTAGCAAGCTTCGTTTTGCCAATCGTGAAATCGCGATCTTTGACGCATCCTTTCAGATTACTTCCCTCAAGTTCCTCCAACAGGTATCGAAATACCCACTCCGACGCACTGCTACTGTGCAAGACGAAGAAGTCATTAACAAGGTGGCGACCAGCAAGGCGATTCAAAGCCTTTTGGAGTGCTGATCTGATGGGTTTATTTGAAGCATCCTTGGAGGTCCATTATTGAGACGAAGATGTTAGGTTAACGAACTGCGTCTTGCCGGTTTTGAGATTCACCTTGAATGTTATTTGTTTTTGCTTCGGATGAGGTTTCGTCGACAACGAGTTCTAACGCAGACAATGAAGAGCTGTTAGATTCAACCTGGACTTGCGGGTGGGAGTCGTCACTTGCTTCTTTGGTGACGCTTTGCGTACGACGCACATGGGGTGGCACATACGCAGGAGCTTTTGCAGCTTTAATGGGGGCATGGGGGTTTTGGTTTCCACCAGAATAAACCAGTCTAGTCCAACTTGCTTCATCGGCGACTCTTTGCGGATGACGCTTTTGGGGTACCACGTACAAAGACGCTTTGGTTGTTTCAGTCAGGGCAAGCGAATGATGGAGCTCAGAATTAACAGGTGTAGACCTACTTGCTACTTCTGTGACGCCTTGCGAATGACATATTTGAAGAGGAGGGTGTAATTCTTCATCTGTACCCCTTTGTGGGCAATGCCTCTCATCAGGATAAAGGGACGCTTCCCTAATATCTTCAAGTTCTCGCATGTATTTGTTTTCTTTACAGTACTTAACAAAGCTTACCCAATGGGAAGCAAGATGCTTGTTTGCAGCCAGCGAACTAATCCAGCGCGGATTTAAAAGATAGATTTCGGCTGCCTTGTGCAGCCAGTAGACCATGTCAGCAAAAAGTGTCAGATTACTTGAGGGCTGCGCACCAGTCTTCTCCTTCAACACATGGGCGTATTCTAAAGCAAGGTAATTTCCAGAATTCGAGAGCCAACTATAAGAACTTTCACACTCGACGGCCTGCTTGAAACTTCCCAATGACTGCTGGTGTTCACCTAAAGCACAAAGAGACTGACCACGAATTTTATGAACAGCACGCCGTTTTTCACCGTCCTGGCATGCAGCAGCTTTTGCACACATTGTGAGGGCTTGTTGGAGGTACTTTTGTCCGTCATATCCCTCTTTGGCATTTCCATGACAATCGATTCCCTTGAAGTAATACACTTGTGCCAATTTTTCTAAGTCCATTGGTGTGGCATGAGAATCAGACAATTTCTCAAAATCGTTTTGAGCTTGTATGAGAAGTTTGTCGTCTGGTCGGTTTGATCTGTAACGTTTCATAGCTGTTAACTGGTTTTTATAATTTAGCAGGAAAATGTGTCCACGAATAGAAAATGCAAAATAGTTGAAGATAGTCCCATCCAGTTGGATTGACTTGTTTACGTACTCTAATGCTTCCTCTAACTGATGGTCATTTATTAAGAATTTGGCGTATCTAGCCAACATTTTAGGATTGTGTGGATTTGAGTCTATAGCCTTTTTAAGACAATGTTTTGGTTCGTATACATAGCGTGTTAAGTTATCATAGACTGGTAGGGAACATTTTGAACTTTCTTGAATAAGCTCTCCCAAATGTCGCCAGCTGTCACTCTTCAAGATGTCGTTATTTGTGTCTTTAAGACAAATACAAATGTTTGCAGCTTTTTCAAACCAACTTCGAGCTTCATTTTGCAGTGCCTTGTCCCATTTGACTGCTGTAAAGATCTTATGACAAGCCATGCCCTTACTTATCATCCAATCCTCCCTCTCATACTGTGTCAGCGAGTCTCCAGCAAGTTCAAAAGCTTTATCGTAAAGGCCAACTGAGGTTCGATGTCTTTCTGTTGTCACCGATTCATCGAAGACATCAAATGAATATGCAAAAGCTCTTTCAGCAAGACTACGTGCTCGACGAAGTCGGCTTTCCTTCCCTTCGTCCTGGTAGTCGTTAGGAAGCAACTCAGATATCTTCTCTGCACAGTCACGGGACTCTCGAATCCTGTACAACTTATCGCAGATGTATTTCTTATTTGCCAGCGCGTTTAAATTCTCGGGGTCTTCCCCATCAGACAATATCTTGTCAAAGAACGACAAAGATTCATCGAACTTATCCAGCCGGAAATGAAGCATTCCAAGGAGGTTTCTTAGGGCATGCCGCTCTGGTCGATCTGTCTTGAGGTCAAGGTACTTTGTTTTCACTTCGATGTGATACTCGGCTTGTTTGGCATTTATATGACATCTATTCATCGTCAAAGGCAGAAGATAATGACCAAACTCTGCCCTGGACAAGGTTGACGCAGCCATTTCCACGAACCTGGGTAAGATTGAAGGGGGACGCTATCAATTGAAAAACAAAATCATGTCGGGGCATACGCTCTAAAAGGAAGAGACTTGGCGATGACGGTGTAATTTTGGTTACCAGAATTCTTTTGGTGGTTAGCAAATCTAATTGAATAGGGTCACTGAGGGGAATTTGTTAAAGTAATGCTCATAAGCTTAGAAAAACTTAAGGAACACAACGCAACCAAAGGATAAAGGTAGATCGTCATAAGATCGTTAGAGGTCCACTCAAGGCTAAAACAACCTCTTTTAGTACATTTGGTAATATTTTATTTTTGTAATAGTCTGCTATAATATTCCATCATTTTGAATATGTTATTTTCAGGCCATTTTCAAATGCCATTTTTTTGGCTAAAGTTACTAAAGAAATAAACTACAACTAATTAAGCATGTGATAGTCTTGAAGTTGACTAGTCTTAAGACTGAAATTGATTGCAATATCCGCCAAAACGGGCAAAAAAGAAGGAGCGCATAAACTACTGTTAAGTGTATTAAGCTTGGCAAATAGACTGTTGAAAAGCAACTTAAGAACGAGGAAAGAGTACGGTATACCTGAACGCCTATAAATGAATTGAATAACCGACACCTGAAGTGAAAATAATAAAAATTGTTTTATTCTATGATAAAAATCATGCACAATTGATATAACGTTAAAGGGGCGTAATTGCTTTCGGATTAGACGCTTTGGGCTATAAAAAAGCCTTTCATTTTGAAATGAATGGTTGAAACTAAATTTCAAAAGAGGAACATAAGGATTGACATAAATATCCCATGATTGTTTTGGTTTTATGTAATTTCATGACAAAACACGGTCTCCTATTTTGTAATACAAAGTTTGTGACTACACACAATTGTGGAAAGTATGTTCCCTCGTTGTATTTAAGAGGGAAATGTTTTTGTAACGACTACTCACTAATTACAAAACACTGTAATTGGTTTGTGCATTAACAACTCTTGAAAAGGATAAGGAGCAATTCCAAATAGCAATATTTTGACAGATTTAAAAGCAATGGGTCCATTTAAATGTAGTGTATTTGAAGTACATGGGTTCTATTGCGTGCTGTGGGGAAATCCCCTGGTAGTTTCCACATCAATATTTGGTTAATAATGTAAGTATATGCAATGTTAAACAGTTCTTCTGGATGAATTAACACTAAAATAATAAGTCTACTTCTTCAATCCAAGTTCCCTTTTTTGTTGCAGTGATTTCAATGTAGAAGAAAGGGATGCATATACGATAATTAAAACTTGCAACAAAACAATACGCCGTGGATACACGTCGTTTGAATTCCACAGATTGATTTACTGTAAAGGTTTACAGGCTGCAATTCGTGCATTGAGCCGATCGCAATTTGTCATCTTTATTATAGAAAATTCAAAACCCGTATTTTGGATTTGACTTATACAGAAAATTGGTAATACTTACGCTTTATTGATGAACGTAGAATCATAAAATACAGAGAGCAAATTCCACAGAGTGAAAAAGGTCTACGCTAAAAAAGGCTCTGTCTCGAGGCGTAGCCATTTATAAAGGCCAAAGTCCGTAACGTCATTATCACCTGACTTTGTTGGCTGTTGTTATTGGTCAATGGCCAATGTGTCATAGAAAATATTCAAATAAAATTACAGATTAGTGTTTACAATGACTTGCTTTCAAAACAGTGTGTCAATCAAAATCGTTAGTTCAATCAAAACACTGTCCATGTGTTCAAAATAAGTAACTAATTATACATAGCAAATAAAGTCTGCAAACAAAGTCTGTAGAAGGCTTTGTCAAATTCACAATGACGTCACCGACGACTTTCATTTGGTGACGTATATGAGCGGTCCCTGTAAATGTGAAGGGGTGGATGCTTTGAAATCCTTTCTTACTTGAAAGACACCATAGCGAGGGAAATTAAAATTTTAACTGAAACCTTTTTTAAGGGGGACCAAAGTAATGATTGCGATTAGTGGTGTCATGGCCGAGCGGTTTAGAGCCGGGCTGTGGGTTCGAATCCCGGTCACACTTGTGTCCTTGAGCAAGATGCTTTACTATAATTGTTTGTCTTCACCCAGGGGTATAAATGGGTACCTGCGAGGGTAGAGGTTGATATTGTGTATGCAATAGACTTAGGAGCGCCACGGCAGCTTAGGGCTGTACACTCCCTAGGGAGCTGAGAAAGATACAGGGTACTAATGACCAGAACGCCAATGTAAAGCGCATTGATACGTTATTGTAAAATGCGCTATACAAGAACTAGTTATTATTATTATTATTATTATTATTAGGAGTCGAATAAATTGTACATTGAGCTATATCAAATAATTTCAGAAAACTCAATGAAAAACCCCAAATATATTTAAAAAAACATTGTCTGGCACTGTTATGTTTACGTCTAACAAACATTGAAAAAACAATGGAAGTAATATGTAAAAGTTGAATGCAAACATTCTTTTTCCTTCGTGTTTTTTCTGATTCAAATCTCTCAAAACCTTGTTCCAATACAAATTCCCCTGAATCTTTTCGCCGTAAACGCTAATACGTGTTTGGAGAAATCGCTCTAATCTGCCACTCCTTGATCGGGGGAAAAATGATATGGATTCTTCAGAAATTCTGACAACGATATCTTTACCAATTATTTAAGAAATTGAAAAATAAGTTGTCCCTTTCAGCATACCTTTAAAAACATATAATCGATAATTTTGTGTGATATTTTCAAGTGATAAATTTCTCTTGTAACTTATTGACTTTACCGAAAACTAGATGGAAAATAAAACAAAACCGATAGTTTAAAATAATGAAAGGGAAAAAATGTCTGAAGTTGTATAGAAAAGCTTGTTACACTGCTGTTATGCAGTTATGGTTGTTAATTATTATAACTGCAGTCGGATTGTGTGAGCAATGGGTTAATACCAATTTAAAGGATTGTGTTAATATGATTAAGATGTTTGTACATACAGATTGCAATCAGTATTTTCAAATGCCCAGCAGCAGTAAAGACATTCAAGTTAAAAGTCTCGGTGCTGAATCGTATTTGCAATCTTAAACAGTCTCTCCACTGGTCAAGATACCGCATTCGTCTGTAAAGAAAAGCACAATGTATAAAGTCTCGTGTTGGAATCGTAACTGTCCTACTAAGCATAATCCAGTCTTATTTGTTGCTCGATGCTCCTTTTGAGTCTCTCCCAGTCCACAGCTCCAGTTGCATCAAGATGGGTCAGGGTACTGAGGAACATGGGGAGCTCAGTGTCTTCTCTAAGAACAGGGATTAGCAACTTCTTTTGTTCAATTGCCATAAGCATGCTGTTGTTGCACCAATCGTCATTTGCGAAGTCATCTGTAATGACTATGATGACACACGCGCTGTTCGCTATGCTATCTGTGTAGTTAGCAAGCTTCGTTTTGCCAATCGTGAATTCACGATCTATAATGCATCCTTTCAGATTACTCCCCTCAAGTTCCTCCAACAGGCATCGAAATACCCACTGAGACGCGCTTCTGCTGTGCAAGACGAAGAAGTCATTAACAAAGTGGCGGTTCAAAGCCTTCTCGGGTGCTGATCTGATGGGTTTAATTGAAGCATCCTTGGACGTCCATTCTTGAGACGAAGATGTTAGGTTAACGAACTGCGTCTTTCCGGTTTTGAGATTTACCGTGAATGTTATTTGTTTTGCTTCGGATGAGGTTTCGTCGTCACCAAGTTCTAGCGCAGACAAGGAAGCGGTGTTAGATTCAACCTGTGCATGCGGGTAATAGTCGTCAGGTGTTACCTCTGTAGCACCAACACTTGCTTCTTCGGTGGCGCTTTGTGTACGACGCTTATGGGGTGGCACATACACGGTAGCTGTGGCAGCTCGAATGGGGGCATGAGGGTTTTGGTCTTCACCAGAATGCACACGTCTAGTCCCACTTGCTTCTTCGGTGACTCCTTGAGAATGACGCAAATGAGACGCTTCGATGGTTTCAGTCAGGGCAAGCGCATGATGGCGCTCAGATTTAACAGATGAAGACCCACTGGCTACTTCTGTACGCCTTTGTGGGTAATGCCTGTCATTAGGATAAAGGGACGCTTTCTCGATAACTTCAAGCTCTCTGATGTAGTTGTTTTCTTTACAATATTTAACAAAGCTTACCCAATGGGAATCAAGATGCTTGTCTGCAGCCAATAAACCAATCCAGCGCGGATTCATGAGATAGATTTCGGCCGCCTTGTGCAGCCAGTAGACCATGTCAGAAAAAAGTGTCAGGTGACTTAAGGGCTGTGCACCAGTCATGTCCTTCAACACATGGGCGTATTCTAAAGCAAGGTAATATCCAGAATTCGAGAGCCAACTATAAGAACCTTCACATTCGACGGCCCGCTTGAAACTTCTCAATGACTGCTGGTGTTCACCTAAAGCACAAAGAGACTGACCACGAATAGTATGGACACCAGAATGTTTTTTACCGTCCTGGCATCTTTCAGCTTTTGCACACATTGTGAGGGCTTGTTGGAGGTACTTTTGTCCGTCAAATCCGTCTTTGACATTACCATGACAGTCGGTTCCCATGTAGTAAAACACTTGTGCCAAGTCTTGTAAAACAATTGGTGTGGAATGAGAATCGGACACTTTCTCAAAATCTTTTTGAGCTTTTATTAGAAGGTTGCCGTCCGAAATGTTTGATCCGTGAGTTTTCTTACATTTGTTTTTATAATCTTTCAGGAAGATTTGTCCACGAATAGAAAATGCAAAACAATTGAAAATAGTCCCGTCCAGTTGGATTGAATTGTTTACGTACTCTAATGCTTCCCCTAACTGATGGTCAGTTTTTAAGAATTTGGCGTATCTAGCCAACATTTTGGGATTATGTGGAGTGGAGTCAAGAGCTTCTTTAAAGCATTGTTTTGGTTCGTAGCGTGTCAAGTTATCAGAGACTGGTATGGAACATTTTGAACTTTCTTGAATAAGCTCTCCCAAATGTCGCCAGCTGTCGCTCTTCAAGATGTCGTTATTTGTGTCTTTAATACAACAAAAAATGTCTGTAGCTTTTTCAAACCAACTTCGAGCTTCATTTTGCAGTGCCTTGTCACATTTGACTTTATTAAAGATCTTATGACAAGCCATGCCCTTACTTATCATCCAATCCTCCCTATCGTCTTCAGTTATCGAGTCCCCAGCAAGTTCAAATGCCTCGTCGTAAAGACCAACTGAGGTTTGGTATCCTTTTGTCGTCACTGATTCATCGAAGACATCAAATGAATATGCAAAAGCTTGTTCAGCAAGACTACGTGCTCGACGAAGTCGACTTTCCTTTCCTTCGTCCTGGTAGTCGTTAGGAAGCAACTCAGATATCTTCTCTGCACAGTCACGGGACTCTCGAATCCTGTACAACTTATCGCAGATGTATTTCTTATTTGCCAGCGCGTTCAAATTTTCGGGGTCTTCCCCATCAGACAATATCCTGTCAAAGAACGCAACAGATTCCTCGAACTTTTCTATCCGGAAATGAAGCATTCCTAAGAGGTTTCTGAGGGCATGCCGCTCTGGTCTATCTTTCTTGATATCAAGGTACTTTGTTTTCACTTCGATGTGATACTCGGCTTCTTTGAGATTGATGTGACATTTGTTCATCGTCAAATGCAGAAGATAATGACCAAACGACTCTGCCCTGGACACGATGGACGCAGCCATTTCCACGATTCTGTTTAAGATTGAAAGGGGATATGGTATCAATTTAATCAGCCGTTGCATGTATTGCCGCTTGGCATGCATTACCACCAGGTCAAAATTGTTGCTCTACTTTCTCAAATAGTCATCAGGAAGAGGGACTTATTTGGGATTTATTACATTTTGTTGAAAGGGGGCTTTTTACTTTAGAAAAGGTTGTGGTGCAGGTTTTTCCCGGTCTGCTTAGTATAAACGGCGTCGAGGTTTTGACATATTGGAGCATGCCGCGCTGTTTGTTAATGTTAAACGTTCAAGTCTTGACTGTTGTACTATTAAATTGATAAGTTGCAGCATTATCTGTTACATTCTATGAACAAAGACTGTTCATCGTTCATCGTTTTTGACATTTAGAGCATCACTTGTGAAACTTTGGCCATTTTGATAACAAATATTCTCGGGGTTTAGCTGTTGAAAATAGCGTAAATATCAACTTGAACGAAATTAACATTATTCTTTTTATGTTTTAGAAAAGGATACGAGTACGTAATGATGACATAAAAACGAGTGGAACTCAATAAAAATGTTGTAATTAAAACGTAAAAAACACCCACACATTTTGATCAGTCGCTGAGCAAAGACGACGAATTTTACAAAAAAAACCTTTATTGCCTAGGAATCAAAACAGCACTGTGACGTCATACTGCGAACTTGTTTTGTTTATATAATATTTGTGTAATATTTCCCGGGGCATTAAGTGGGCCGCGGACCCCACGCCGTAAAGGCTTCGCGTTCACTCGTTCTTGGCTGAAATATTTCTTTTCAAAAGGCTACAGTGTGGGTCCCCCTTGTATAAGCCGACCAGTTTCCCCCTTTGAAAAAACTACAAAAACAATTGATAAAAGGCAAATAAAGCATGTTCTAGTGTCTTAGATTGCACCAGGGGACACCTAATACAAAAAAGGATTTATGAGGAATATATGACGTCCAAAACCTACCGCAGAGAATTAATGTGCAGTTAGAATTACTGGTCAAATTAGTGGCTTCTTACTGGTAAAATTTGATTTGTGGAGCTTTGAAAAATTTCCTCCCCAGTACCTGGCTTTGTGTACAATAGAGGGGAGAGTCATTAAGGGTTACATTGAACGTATCCAGGAGACGCTATTGCGTGCTACTGGAAAATCGTGGGAGCTATTTTTAGATTATTATTTAATGGCGAATTCCCAAGTTCATGCAGAATATGCCTGACGTTTTAATACGTCCACTGCTTGTAGTAGGCATTGCTGTTTTGTCGAGAATGGGTGTGGCAGCTCATTATAATTACTTTACAAAACGTAGGCCTGTTAACTTAAGGTATTGCAATGAAACTGCTCGGATTCTACATACATTAATATCGGAAAACTCGTTTGTCATGCACTTATTTTAATGAAATTCTCCATTCCTGTCTCACTTTGCCAACAGTTATGTGAACGTGAGAACGCAAGATACCATTAACACTTATTAGTAAACCAAGCAAACAATTAACCAACAATTAATGTCCTTTTCGTTCCACAATCTGTCCCTTTAAAAACAATTTGTTATTTAATATTTTTGATGCAAGAAAAATTGTATTACTTACGTTGTATTGATGAACGTAAATCACAAATACAGAGACCGAGTGCACTGAATGAATCGGGCGTAGGCGACTGGACAGATCCTAACGTGTGGCAATGTAAACTGGTGTACGCAACGTTAGTACTTGCCAATCGATCCGTTGCAGTACAGAAATGTTAATGCGCAGATCATAATTGATGCTGGATAAACAAGGGTAGTCACAACGAACGAGGGACTGGTAAATGTTAGGTTCATTGTCACACCTGGGTTTTCTTTTATGTTGCGTCTGCTATAATTACCTATGATAATTTATGTACTGTGACCATGTACCAGCGAAGAGCAGGCGAACTCCCTATGGCAGCACGGCAATACCAATGTGTCTGGAACGTTCAACGTTCTTTGTGCGCGAGTTAATCCAAAATAATTATCTTTTGCTACCCATATCACACTGCTGGAATCTTTTGCAGGTGGCTATGATTCAAATCAAAACTGTGACAAATAATAAATAAAATTGAAACTGCTCTACTTATTTTTTTGCAGTTCTCTTGATTTATTAAAACCTACCAATATACACAGGTGTTAGTTGTTCTTCTTGATTGTGTCGATAACGACGTTTTCATTACTAATGCGCCTCTGTGAGTAAAACTTGAATTTGTACTTACTTCTTAAGAAGTTGTACTTAGTTTTGATTGCCTCAAGTCACTGACATTTCTTGAAAAATAAAAAGAGACCCAGCCCATCCAAAATTTTCCGCAACTGTTTGATTTGATTTCTTTAATCTCAAACAATATTTTAAAGATATAGATTTAAAGGTTTCATTTGACCTGTTCATGTCCGCATTTAATTGTCCAAAACTCATCGAAACTATTCAATAATGCAAATTAAATTTAGGTTTATTTGAAGAAGAACAAAAAAATCAAAATTAATAAAAAAAACAACAAATGGATCAACTTGATTTTTTTCAGGGTGAGTCTACGTGTTCATTCACAAGTTTAAACCTTTTTTGGGTTGTACAACAAATTACTACAATCGGAAATTTTCTTAAAGGGGCACACTGCCTTCCAATTCCTCAAAGCCGTTTTGCTCATTATCCTTTGGAAAAGTTGTTCATGCACCAAAAGCCTGCAGTGTGTGGTGGTTAAAAAACCCATACATTTTCCTCTGGAAATACACCAATAAGCGCTACATTCTGCCATTTGGCGTCAAAAATTTAGATCTACAAAATAGCAAACCGTGTTCTGTCATGAAATTACACTAAAAATCACACAATTTCAAAGAATATTTCTGTGAATCATTATATTCTACTTTTGAAATATAGCTTTCCAACCATATTCATTTCAAAATAAAATAGTTTACAAAATTCACAACCCAAAGGCAATGTGTCCCTTTAATGTGACGGTTGTAATGTGTTGTGTTTCCAGTCTACTGCACTTAGGAAAAAACAATCCTTGTCAATAATGATGTTGTACCCTGAACTATGGCTCTAGACGAGTGCTACAAAAAGGAACTGTGAACATAGTGTAACCTGCAAAAATGAAACACTTTTGAATAACAAACATGAAATGACTGGTTGCAAAACTTCGCTTATGAAAAACTAAATTTATCTAAAATTCGATAGGTCTAGTACTCGAGGAATTTGATTTAATACGAAACACTGGCAATTGGGTTAAAACAGATTTTGTTTAAGAATAAAGAAACTGTGCTGATAAGACCAACTTGAGAAATAATCAAATGAATTTAAAACAACTTGTAAAACCAAAAACAAATCAAAAGAGTTTCAAGAACTCAACCGTAAAACCATAAGTCAAACATATAAATCCATCAGTGTTAAAATTGTGTTATACGACTACACCCGTATTGTACACAGAAAACAAAATATTCTAAACTAGCAAAAAATAATAGTATGTTAACCAGTAACCACACTATTTAACTATAAACTATAGGCTGAGCCAAGAACCAGAAAAGCCCAAGGCCATATCCGAAATGGCTGCTACAGCTACGGCTACGGCTGGATTTCCGCGTCATTAATTGAAGTGTAAAACATCCCCTGCAACACCCTTAGCAACAGTCGTAGCCGTTGCTACCTATTCGGATACGGCCTGAGGCTGTATGCGAATTAGCAGCTGTGGTCTTGACTACAACTATTGCTTAGGGAGTTGGTAAGGGCGTCCTATCGTAAGTGATGAGGTATTGGAGCCGGAAGTTCAAGGTAAACAAACGTTATTCATAATGTACATGTTCGTTAAAACCCTGCACAAAGCATATTCTGATATACTTTAATATTTCCATTGTCTTAACCATACCGTAGTGTCACACTGGTCAGCTAATATGCTATGATATTCAAAGCTGAACCACGATATACGTCCTAGAGGGGGTGTCAATCAACATGGAACAGTGATTTGGTTGGAGAGGGGCAGAACACCACTCCGCCAGCACAATCGGTTTGTCATTGGTTAAATGTAGATGACACCGAATTATAAAACTGAATTTATTAGGTAAACACACAAGCTTAAATTAACCCAGGCAATACATGGACATGTCAGTTACACACTTGGATTAAAAATTCGCTGAACCCCCCCCCAAAAAAAAAAACCCAAAACAAACAAACAAAAAACACCCCTCTTTATCTCTTTACCTATGCAGCTCCAATACGTCACAGAATTGCCAACATACTTCACTGCATGATTGGACAGCGATCGTGTTGTACACGTAGCCGTAGCCGCCAATTCGGACGGGGCTTCATTAATGCAAGATATTTCAAGTTTACAATAAACAGAAGGTCATCAAGATCAAACGTACGGAATTATCGAGTTGATAAACTTCACTCAATTCTTGAAGTTTACACTAGATTAAAACTTTGGAGAACTAAAAGTGAACTCTAAAATATTACAACCACTGTTGGGAAGATAAAACTGACAACATTTTCATTTGTCGTGACTTATTCAAAACAATTGACCCGGATTTGGGTCCCGTGGGACCCGACACATTTCTGGGTTAGTACGACCCGGACTGACCCCGAAAAGGGTCAAAATGACAAAAAGAATCCAAGTTAAAAGTCAATTTTAACCACTTTCCGGGTCAGCCTATTTTGTCAGCTCCAACAATCCTGGATAACACCTTTAAACAATTGATTCCAAATATTACTGTAAACAGAACATTAATGAAACTTAAAATGCTAAAATATTACACTGAAACCCAACAAATAAAAATGAAGCCTAACATAAACAGGTTCATTTTTAAATACAATGTTTCATTTTTCATTTTTTTTTTTGTTTTTTTTAAATACAGAGCAATTCTTTTGAAGTGTTTTAAAAATGTAAAAACTTTGCTGTTTTTCTCTACAAAATATTACTGCAAGAACAAAGGAAAAAATCGGTGCACTTTTAAGAATATTTTTAACGGTCTTTTAAGTTTGACCCTTTTGTTATCAAAACAATTGGCCACATTTTATACTCACACATATTATTGCATTTTAATAACGAATTTAAGTGAGAGAAGAGGTTTTTTGTTTTCCCTTGTTCCTCAAGTCCAGCCGAAAAGAGGAGTGTATAGATGTTATTATCCTTTGAACCTTAAACCCAGCCGAAATAAGGATCGAGGGGTAGATTATTTATCCTTTGTTCTGTTAACCCAGCTAAAAAGAGGAAGGGATAGATTTGTTGATCCTTCGTTCCTATAACAAATCGCCTTCTTGTGAAACTGTACTGATGTTTATATAAACACCACACAATATGCATACTATTGTAAACTAACAACTAGAATTTATAGATATTGAAATTGTTAGCCTTGCAAAATGAGATTTTATTTGTAAAATCTGGAGAAAATGGTAAACGAAAAAAATGTTGCTTTAAAATCCAGTTTGATAGCAATTTTCGGACAATAAAGAAATTGCTATGCTGTAAACTTGAAAAATATTCAAAAATGAAAGTTTGCAGTTAAAAATGAACCTGTTCCTAACAAAAGTCTTTAAAAAGTACACGAAACATCCATTTATACAGTAATAAACCACATGCTATTTGGCACGGTCTCAAGAGAGAACTTTGAATTGTTCGATTTTTTGTTACGATTCTCTGAAAGAGTAAACAAAAATTCTTAACAAACGGCCTGTTGACAATATTCAAATGGCTTCACCCCAAATTTATTAAAGGGACACACCGGCTTACTGTTTACCTAATTTAGTGACGTGGAGTCACAGACAATAATTTGTAGATGGTTGTTGTAAAAAAAAATCATCAAAATGTCACGTAATTAACGAAAAATGTGAAAAACGCGGTCAAAGGTCAGCGTATACGCTTTTCCAGCCATTGCAACTGTCAAGTTTACGTGACATTGTTGTAGACCGGTGCTCTGTTTGTGTATTAATTATAACAATGGCGTAGCATGAGGATCCAGTCTTCATATCCATCCAACACAAACTCGCGTGTATTTAAAAAACCCCGACATAAACACAGTCTGATCCACATCAAATTGTATCATGAGGACATCGTGCAGCTATTCGTCGTCGTCCCGCCGCTTGTGTAGCGCAGGCATCACGTAACGTGTCAATAGTTAGGGGATAATAGCTAGGGCTACAGACTAAAACCCTCGTTAAACAAAACGTAATTATTGGTCTGGATCCCTAGACCTCCGAAGGCTCCGAGTTCATGCTTCTGTAGCACGGACTTTGTGAATGCGAATCTTACGTTCGATTTTTCATCTTTATTTACAACTTGTTTCCATAAACTGAATACATAGTCTTTTTTGTCAAATACTCACGAACAATTGTAAAACAAAAATACTTAAATTTGGTTCAGTTATTTACTTTTATACGGCTGGAAGTAAAACTAACTCTGAAGATCACGTGACTTTTTGGAACCACATTTTGGTAAAAAAAAAGTCACGTGACCTTCGTTTTTTGAAAAATGCTCGAAAACGGCAAAATTTGATGGTTTCTTTTATGAACCATTCTTCTCCATTCCAGGAAGGCCTTTGGAATAATGTTTTAATCTATTTTGTAGCCCAAATAGCCCAACGAAGCCGGTGTGTCCCTTTAAAATCTATGTGCTAAATCAAATTTACAATATTAACCAATCTCTCCACTTGTCAATATACTGCTTTCGTTCGTAAGGACAAAAAGCACAATGTACACAGTTTCGTGTTCGAATCATATACTCTCCTACTAAGCATCGTCCAGTCTTATTTGTTGCTCGATGCTCCTTTTGAGTCTCTCCCAGTCCACAGCTCCAGTTGCATCAAGATGGGTCAGGGTACTGAGGAACATAGGGAGTTCAGTCTCTTCTCTTAGAACAGGGATTAGCAACTTCTTTTGTTCAATGGCCATAAGCATGCTGTTGTTGCACCAATCGTCATTTGAGAAGTCTTCTGTAACGACTATGACGACACACACGGATCACGATCTTTGATGCATCTTTCAGATTTCTCCCCTCAAGTTCCTTGAACAGGCATCGAAATACCCACTGGGACGCACTGCTACTGTGCAAGACAAAGAAGTCATTTAAAAGGTGGCGACCGCAATGGCGATTCAAAGCCTTTTCGGGAGCTGATCTGATGGGTTTATTTGATGCCTCCTTAGATGTATTCTTGAGACGACAATAGGTTAACGAACTGCGTCAATGTCTATTGTTTTTGCTTCGGATGATGTTTCGTCGCCACCAAGTTCTAGCGCAACAAGGAAGCTCTGGTCGATTCAACCTGGACTTACGGCAGGTGATAGTCGTCAGATGTTACCTCTGTAGCTCCACTTTCTTCCGTAACGATTTGCGTACGATGCTTTTGGGTCGGCACATACACAGGAGCTGTAGCAGCTTCAGTTGGGGCGAGAGGATTTTGGTCTTCATCAGAGTACACATGTCTAGTCACACTTGCCTTTATCGTTGACGCTTTGCGTACGACGCTTTTGGGGTACAACATACGGAGCTTTGGAAGCTTCAATCGGGGCATGAGGGTTATGGTCTTCACCAGAATTAACACGTCTAGTCCAATTTGCTTCTTCAGTGGCTCTTTGCGTACGACGCTTTTGGGGTACCACATAAATCGGGGCATGAGGGTTATGGTCTTCATCAGAATTAACATGTCGAGTCCAACTTGCTTCTTCAGTGACGTTGCGAGAATGGTGTGATTCTTCTTCCTGGAGGAGATGCCTCTCATCAGGATAAAGGGACGCTTTCTTGATATCTTCAAGTTTTCTCATGCAATTGTTTTCTCTGCAATACTTAACAAAGCTTACCCAATGGGAAGCAAGATGCGTATCTGCGGCCAACGAACTACTCGTGCGCGGATTCATGAGGTATATTTCGGCAGCCTTGTGCAGCCAGTTGACCATGTCAGCAAAAAGTGTCAGGTGGCTTGAGGGCTGCGCACCAGTCATGTCCTTCAACACATGGGCGTATTCTAAAGCAAGGTAATATCCAGAATTCGAGAACCAATTGTTGGAACTTTCACATTCGACGGCCCGCTGTAAACTTATCAATGACTGCTGGTGTTCACCTAAAGCACAAAGAGACTGACCACGAATTGTATGGACATCAGAACGTTCTTCACCGTCCTGGCACGCTACAGCTTTTGCGCACATTGTTAGGGCTTGATTGAGGTACATCTGTCCTTCGTCTTTGACATTACCATGACAGTCGGTTCCCATGTAGTAAAACACTTGTGCCAATTGTTCTAAGTCCACTGGTGTGGAATGAGATTTGGCCAATTTCTCAAAATCGTTTCGAGCTTGTATGAGAAGGTTGTCGTCCGGTCTGTTTGATATGTAACGTTTCTTAGCTGTTAACTGTTTTTTATAATTTAGCAGGAAGATTTGTCCACGAATAGAAAATGCAAAATAGTTGAAGACAGTCTCGTCCAGTTGGATCGACTTGTGTACGCACTCTAAAGCTTCCTCTAACTGATGGTCAGTTTTTAAGAATTTGGCGTATCTAGCCAACATTTTGGGATTTTGTGGAGTGGAGTCAAGAGCTTCTTTATAGCATTGTTTTGGTTCGTAGCATGTTAAGTTATCAGGGACTAGTGTGGAATATTTTGAAATATCTTGAAAAAGCTCTCCCAAATGTCGCCAGCTGTCACTCTTCAAGATGTCGTTATTTGTGTCTTTAATACAAACAAAAATGTTTACAGCTTTTTCAAACCAACTTCGAGCTTCATTTTGCATTGACTTGTCCCATTTGACTGCTGTAAAGATCTTATGACAAGCCATGCCCTTACTTATCATCCAATCCTCCCTATCGTCTTCAGTTATCGAGTCCCCAGCAAGTTCAAATGCCTCGTCGTAAAGATCAACTGAGGTTTGGTATCTTTCTGTCGTCACGGATTCACCGAAGACGTCAAATGAATATGCAAAAGCTTGTTCAGCAAGACTACGTGCTCGACGAAGTCGGCTCTCCTCCCCTTCGTCCTGGTAGTCGTTAGGAAGCAACTCAGATATCTTCTGTTCAAGGTCACGGGACTCTCGAATCCTGTACAACTTATCGCAGATGTATTTCTTATTTGCCAGCGCGTTTAAATTCTCGGGGTCTTCCCCATCAGACAATATCTTGTCGAAGAACACCAAAGATTCATCGAACTTTTCCAGCCGGAAATGAAGCATTCCGAGGAGGTTTCTGAGGGCGTGCCGCTCTGGTCGATCTTTCTTGAGGTCAAGGTACTTTGTTTTCACTTCGATGTGAAACTTAGCTTCTTTGGCATTTATTTGACATTTGTTCATCGTCAAAGGCAGAAGATAATGACCAAACTCTGCCCTGGACAAGGTTGACGCAGCCATTTCCACGAACCTGGGTAAGATTGAAGGGGGACGCTATCAATTGAAAAACAAAATCATGTCGGGGCATACGCTCTAAAAGGAAGAGACTTGGCGATGAAGGTGTAATTTTGGTTACCAGAATTCTTTTGGTGGTTAGCAAATCTAATTGAATAGGGTCACTGAGGGGAATTTGTTAAAGTAATGCTCATAAGCTAAGAAAAACTTAAGGAACACAACGCAACAAAAGGATAAAGGTAGATCGTCATAAGATCGTTAGAGGTCCACTCTAGGCTAAAACAACCTCTTTTGGTACATTTGGTATTGTTTTATTTTTGTAATAGTCTGCTTTAATATTCCATTATTTGGAATGGGTTTTTTTCAGGCTATTTTCAAATGCCATTTTTAGCAAAAATTACTTTAGAAATAAACTACAACAAATTAAGCCTGTGATAGTATTGAAGTTGACTACTCTTTAGACTGAAATTGATCGCCAAATCGGCCAAAACGGGCAAAAAAGAAGGAGCGCTTAAATTACTGTTACTTGTAATAAGTTTTGCAAATAGACTGTTGAAAAGCAACTTAAGAACGAGGAAAGGGTACGGTATACTTGAACGCCTATAAATGAATAAGAATAAGCGACGCCTGAAATGAAAAGAAAAAAGATTGTTTTATTCTATAATACAATTAATGCACGATTGATACAAGAAAGGGTTAAAGGGGCGCAATTGTTTTCAGATTAGACGCTTTGGGCTATAACAAAACTTTTATTTTGAAATGAATGATTGAAACTGACTTTCAAAAGTGTAATGCAATGATTCACTAAATATCCCATGATTGTTTTGGTTTGATGTTATTTCATGGCAAAACACGGTCTTCTATTTTGTAATACAAAATTTGTGACTCAAAAAAAATGCGGAAAGTATGTTCCCCTCGTTGTATTTAAGAGGGAAATGTTTTTCTAACGACTACTCACTAATTACAAAACACTGTAAGTTTGTTTGTGCATAAACAACTCTTGAAAAGGATAAGGAGCAATCCCAAATAGCAATATTTTGACAGATTTGAAAGCAATGGGTCCCTTTAAATGTAGCATATTTGAAGTACGGGAGGCTCTATTGTGTGCGGTGGGAAAATCCCCTGGTAGTTTCCACATCAATATTTGCGTAATAATGTAAGTATGCAATGTTACACAGTTCTTCTCATTGAATTAACACTTAGTCTACTTCTTCAATCCAAGTTCCCTTTTGTTGCAGTGATTTCAATGTAGAAGAAAGGGATGCATATTATACGATGATAAAACTTGCAATAGAGCCGATCGCAAATTGTCATCTTTAGTGTAGCAAATTCAAAACCAGTATTTTGTATCTGACTTATACAGGAAAAATTGTAATACTTACGTTGTGTTGATGATCGTAAAATCATAAAATACAGAAAGCAATTGCCATGGAGTGAAAAAGGTTTGCGCTAAAAGACTCAGTCTCGAGGCGAAGCCATAATGCTAAAACCCGTAACGTCATTATCACCTGACTTTGTTGGCTGTTGTTATTGGTCAATCGTTTGAGTACCACCAATGTGTCACAGGAAATATTCAAATAAAAGTGCTACTTAGTGTTTACAAACACTTATGCTCTGTCAAAATTATGTCAGTCAAATGTTAGTTCAATCAAAACACAATCATCGTGTCCAAAATAAGTAACTTATTTTACATAGCAAATAAAGTCAAAAAAACAAAGTCAGTAAAAGGCTCTGTCAAGTTCACAATGACGTCACCTCCTATTGTCATTTGATGACTTAATTGAGTGGTCCCTGGAAATGTGAAGTGGTGGATGCTGTGTAATCCACATTTTTGAGGTCGGGGAAAATACACAAATATCCGCAATAAAACCTGCCAAAATACACAGGCCTGTTCTTTTCTTCTTGTATGACTGGGCAGTTTTTCTTACTTGAAAGGCAGCTCTGTGAGGGAAATAAAAATTTGGACTGCAAATCTTTTTAATGGGGACCAAAGCAATGATTGCGATGAGGAGTCGAGTAACAATGAGCTAAATTAAATGATTACAGAAAACTCATTGAAAACCCCCAAATATAGTTTGACTCCAAACTGTCGTAGCAGCAAATGTGTATTATAGCTATCGCTATAAAAACTACATCAAAACGACAACCCGACCTGCCTAATACACGAGGGATATCTGATCATCGAATGTTTGCTACATGGAGACTATTCAATGAAACACACATGTTTTTACCCACTTCCCGATCGTAAGAGAAAACATCAAAATGCTTTAAAGTATCTACAACCCTCATTATTACCAAGAAGCAATATAAAGTCACTTAATCTCTTCAAAACAGATATTCAATTATATAACTGTTGTGGCTCTGGCTAACTCGGGTTTCGTCGAGCGAGGCCTTGACAGAGAGAGCGAGCTCAATGTTACGTCACAAGAGGACGCCCTTTCCTAAAAACGTAAACATTAAACTCTACAAATAATAAATAATTTAATAAGTTTTTGTTTGGGAATAATAAAACAGAGTTGAAGTTTGTGCAGTAAGTAACTTTTACACGGCTTGAAGTAAAAATAGTTCCAAATATCACGTGATTTATCCGATCAAAAAATCCGGTTCGTATAAATCACTTGACCTTACTTTTTATGAAAAATGCAAAATTGTATGGTTTCCTTTAGGAACCGTTCTATCCTACTCCCGGAAAACCTTTAGAGTCATGTTTAGGTTTATAACATAGCCTTAATGGCACAATAAAACCGGTGTTTCCCTGTAAATGCACGATAGAGAACCGAATTTTGCTACTAATCAAAGTAAAATTGACATTTTTGGTTTCACTTATGCCAGAAAAATGGTAAATACTTACCTTTATTATTATTTTTTTTTTGGGGGGGGGAAACAAAGTAAAGAGTGTTTCCACAAACAGTAACCGATCAAGAGGCGCAGCGTAATGAAATTATCACCCGGCTCGTTTAGCTAAATTGTTGCTATTGGCAAATATTTATCATGGATCAGAAAAGTCAACAAAGCCAACAATAAACGGATCATTATAACGTCTATAATTCATGTTCTTTTGTCTTTATGCAGGTGTGAAGTCGGTACTTTTGAGGGAATAAGCAGTTGGACCCAAATAATACTTGCCCTAACCACCCCATCATTCCAAGGAAAAGCCGCATTGGTGTGAGTTGTACAAACAATCAGTACCGGTATTACCTTAAGCCACATACAAACTTCTGGGAAAACTTGTCCTCATTATGATATAGCTTATGCGCACACCGGAGAGTTTCACGCGCAAGAATTCCTCGTTCCAAATTCGCTCGTTGCAGCACCTTTCTGGGCGTACTTTTGAACCATGGAAGCGACCAACAAGCCGCGGAGGTTGAGACTCGCCCTGCCGAAGTCCAAGACGGTTGGGGACTCGCACACGGACTCTCTGCCCAACCTGAGCGCCATGGTCGGCCCCCAGTTGAAACAGCTGGTCAGAGACTCCATGTACTTCATGTGGCCCATGGCTAGGATAGCCGAAAACATCGATGACGAAATGGCCAAGCTGTCGGACTTTGACGATGATATGCTTGATGGGTGAGTGAAAGTGTTTCTTGTTTAGACTGGTCACATGGTGTGTTATCCAGCTTCTATTACATTGACAAGCTATGTGTGTATTAATGAAACCATTTCTTCTGTGTAAACTGTGGGCGTTTCAATTGGTAAAAGGCTCTGCACATACTTCAACTACGCAGTTTTCGTGCATTCACACAGTAAAGCAATGTAGGGCCAACGTGAAAACTCAGAGTTCCAAAAATATTATAGTTGTTCGAAAACTCGAAATTACGCATAGACTTAAATCCAAGTGATTGTGTGTTTTTTGTCAACCTAAGAGTCATTACTGTAGTGCCTGATATGGCGCCCTCTTGTGGATTAGCATTCGATCGCGAGTTAAAGCATGCGATAGCCCATAGAGGCTTTGCATGGCTGATGACGCAGACGAACAACCGCAATCTCAAACTTTAAATTAAGTCTAGATTACCCATGGTCTTACAACTACCAGTGTTACTGATACTTGTGCACAAATGAGGTCAAAGTTAAAAGATATGCATGTTTACCTTCTTGTTAGCATGACCATCTGACGTCACACTTCGATGGTCGTGAATAAACGCCAGAGACCAGCTTTTCTGGATGTTGCCAGATGTACCTTTGACCTTGCATTCATTCTACGCGGCGCGGATTCGCAGTCACTTCACACCATCTGACGTCACACTTCGATGGTCGTGAATAAACGCCAGAGACCAGCTTTTCTGGATGTTGCCAGATGTACCTTTGACCTTGCATTCATTCTACGCGGCGCGGATTCGCAGTCACTTCACACACGTACATGTACACCCATGGTGAATAAAACCACTTTAAATGATATATAAACATTATGCACACGCTGCATGCAGACAATCGAAAGTGCAAGCTGACAAACAACATCACCTCGGACCAATCATAGAACAGACATGGAAAGCTCACGTCACTGCACGTTTATCGAATGAAATCATTGTATCCAAGAAATCATTGTATCCAATGAAATCATTGTATCCCATAAAATCATTGTATCCAATGAAATCATTGTATCCAATGAAATCATTGGGCCTGTAGACCAGTACCTGTCTTTATCCTGGCGGATAAAAGACAGGGGACCAGTCTACCTTCTCGTCATCTGGGGCAAGCTTCGTATTCTACCGCATGGGGGCGCATATTACCCTGTCAGCTTTCTTGAAGATGAACTCCGCGAGGCTGAGACGTGAAATGTCTAAGTATTTGGGTTTTGGCATATCTCTTTGTTCCAGATTAATTTACATGATTTAAAATTTCTTGTTTATAAAAAGTTAAGGATAATATTCAAGGGTATTGAGAACGCAAATATTTAAAATATTCAAAATATTTAAATAATGTAACGAACTACGCCCACATAATGTATCAGGACTTTGAAAAAATACTCGTTTAAATTTCATTCACAAAGCAAACCATTGCCCTGAAATTAATTTAATTTTTAAAAGAATCTTAGTCATTCTTTAATTGGATTTTTTTTTACGAACTACGTAAACAGTGATCCTCGACACTTCTTTTTCTATTAACTGTTAATTATTTTGTTTATGAAGTAAAAAAATGACTGTTTTTTTCACTACGGTTGAATGATGTACAATCTAAGTGAAATTGCTCAGACAACGATGTTAGAAGTATCCCCTCTATAGGTCTACCTCGTAAGGCGAGTTGTAAGAATTCATAGCAGCTGCCCTCATAAGTTTTCTGAACACTAACCCATGACAGTGGAATTTGTTAATGACAATGCTATTTGTAATATTTGTTTTTGAGGTTAATTTAGATGCTTTGTGTGGACATGGTCTGAGGATGTTATTCGTATTAATAATTTGTACTGATACTTTGTGCGGAACAGTCAGGTTGATTTTAGAAGATCATGAAGGCGTTTAGAATCCGATAAAGAAGTAGGTTTCTTCTGAAACCGTAAACGTATGTAAAGTAAAGTAAAAACAAACGAATGACGTAGCTCTTGTTTATTGTGAGCCATGTGAATAGAATCTTCAAGGTTGACTTGAGTCTTTCCTCGGTCTTGATGCATTCGCAAGATGCTTTTATATGAGTGCGCCCTCAATATTGTCAATGTCATTCTTGACTTTCGCCTCAACTGTCAACGTCATTCTCGACTTCGCCATAATTATAGCTAAACCGTTGATGAGGGCAGCAGAGGTTACACCGTGAAATAATACTTTGGCACGGAAAAAGGCTTTGAGCTGGACTAGTCTCAGAGAGATGCAGTATGTCATCAAACATGTATTATGAATGGAATGGTTAGAGGTTAACACTCAGTACAGTTGACCCAAGGCACCTGCAGCAGAAGCGGCTAAATGTAAGCCCATATTGGAAGGGGTTGTCTGTCGGTCGATGACGCACTTTATCCGGTAAAACATCACCCGGTCTAGTGACCGTCGTCTGGCAACGCGTACGCCGTAAAGGGCACGGCAAACCCCCAAAGTGAACGCCGCCAAGTTATTGATTTCTGCGTATCAATTTACCTGATCTACTGGAACGAAAATCGCGCCTCGATCTCTAATCTAGAGACGAGAGAGAGAAAGAACAGAAGAGGAAAGAAACATGTTTGAAAAGGCGCTATTTATTATGTTGTACACTGAACAATATTTTGTGATATCCTTTTGACGTTTTACCATATGATTCAAGACTGCGATAAAAAACCAAAACCCGAGAACAAAACACAAACAGAAAAAAAAAACACACCAGATACCCATTTTCCACTAAGGAAGTTGAAAGGATAAAACAACTATCATTTTAAATCTATTTGTCGTCGCAGAGTTAAACAGCAATGTTGCATTTTTTCAAACATCATTACACGATATTGCTTTTAGTGTATAAAGTTATGAATTTACAAAACGAAAACAGATTTATCTGTTTGCATATTCTATCTCCCGTATAACGAATAGGTAGCTCGTAAGAGAACTTAGTTGAACCCGCTTTAGTATAATGTATAATTTTGCTTACGGAAATAAAACTGTCGGTTTTATCTCATTGCAGTCCATTTCCTTTAACAATGAAATGAGTTCACTGAAGCATACGACTTCGGATCTCTTAGGTGGCTAAACAATCTTAAAGATGTCTACCAGTCGTAGACTATGAGCAACATTGCAATGTCATTTTATTTATTTCACCGTTGCAGCAGATGGCACACCGGGCAAAGGTGTCTCGTTCGGGAATATTTCGACCCAAGAAGCTGAAAGTTGAGAATATACCTCATGCACGTGACGTCATTTGAGTAGGGCGCCCTCGGAGAGAGGTCATTGGCCCATCTTGTGCGCCGCGCGTACGATTTTCATTGATACGTTATCACATGCCTCGATGATGACGGCGTATTTTGCTTGATGAGTAACCAACGTTACAACGCACCTTTAAACATTCGTAAATCACGGAGCTTTTACGCGACATTAAACCCCCTCTCCGTGAAATAAACGAAACGAGGACCTAATAACAATCGAGCGGGCAGTCACCTCCTGCCGTGCGAGCCAAAATAGCCACTGCATGCAACGAGATACGCACCTGCCCTGAGTATTGACTGTAACACGATCAGAAGTTGCATTTACGGGGAGATAGGTTGTGTGAATGGCAAAATTGCGCAAAATTCATCAACAATGAAGTGCCTCCATTCTCGGCTTTCACGTTTCCTTCTTTTCGAATTGTCTGCTCGCCTTTGCTTTGCAGACCACACAATGCTGCTTTTTCAGGTGGCAACCGAAGATCGAGGTCTCGATTCAGTTATTTCCATATTCCCTAAGAATCGTACGCTAAAGATACGGTTAGAGGTCGACAAATTGAAACATTACTCTGGCGACTCTGCCACATCCTTGTATAGGTTGTCAATGTAAGTTTGTCCATGAAAAGATTTTATTTTTTTTCACTACGTGAGTCATGGTTATACAAAAAATGGTTTGGTCTTCGGCCTTTTTTAAGGCTACTTTTCAAGCGCACTGTGTACTCTTTAATAGCGGCAGACATAAGCGCGGTTTGTGACATTAAGAAAAAAGGGGAGGAAAACATATTGTAGGACTTAGAATAGATTGGTGCCTTTAACCGCGATAAGAAAACCTATAGACCTTTCTTTTGCATCGCTACAGTCTGAGCTTTTGCTAACCAAGGTAAGAAAACTATGGGAAGCCATGAATACAAAGCAAAAACAGATATAGAGACAGTTTGTAACAATGTTACACAAATATTAAAACATACTGTTGAATTTGTTGGAAACAAAGCAACTAACCATGGGATGTATTTTTTTTGAAACAAAAGTTTGCAGAAGTGTTGAATTTGGTCATATTATCTGTTAACACGATTGAAAGTTTTGCTAACATTCGGCCGTCCATGCCAACTAGAGCGTTTTTCTTTGTCAACAGTGGGAAGGTCTATTATTGATCCACAGCCGCAGGGTTAGGGATCTACACCCCTCTCCACAGTGGTGTAATGTGTAGTTTATGTCCCACGGAACACAGACGGCGTGGTCAAGATGTCACAAACTCGATCCCAAACGTCGATTGCCGGTAAGGCGCTACCTTTAACTATCTGTGCTCAGGTGGTGGATTGCTCTGTGGCATAGACATTACAATGTAATACACCTCACAGTGACCCAAATAATGCAGATTTGAATGCGTTTGTTGATTGTGCTGGTGGGTAAACGAGAACGAAAATCAGTGTCTGACGGATTGTTTTACTGCAGGTGAATGTGTTTTTCATGACAGAATTAGCTTACCTTTAGTTTGGAAATTGTTAATACACCGTCTTAAAGAGCCTGTATGAAAAATCACGGCGGACTAGAAATAAGCTCCAATGTGACGTATGGAGGAATATAAAACCGTACACACATCCCAACTGGAATGGAAGACGCAACGACGCTAGGGGGCAGCACACACTAAGGGGGATTAGTAGACTTCAATGTCGAGAAGTGATTGAAGTTAAATACTCTTTGTCTAAAGTAAAACGACTGTCTTACCCAGATATCCTGAATTAGTGTCACAAAAACGTCTTATAGATAGGCCTAAAGTATTCACCCACAACCCACCTATTTCCATTTCTTAAATCAATCTTGATAGATCTTCATAGGGTAAACCCTTTCACAGTAAACATTGGATAATTCCGTATATCAATTGGCAAACCAAACCGTTTGACAAAAAGCTCCTGTCCCGTACCTCCCATCACAACCCACCTCTGAACCTGGAAAATAACCACCCCGAACCTCACTCGGCCTTAAATTGCTGATAGCTCAGCAGACACCGAAGCTCATTTGACCTTACACACGCTCAGGTGTATAACGCAGTTAGCGCATGTAACAAATGTGTAATGCAATTTAAAAATTATGATGGTATTTGGATAGGGGTCCGTCCGCCATTTAGAGCCTCCGTAAGCTATCACAGTAGATGAGTAATCAGATAAAAGTACGGTTAATTTGATCAAGTATTATCGAGTACGCTCTTATTTGATGCTGTGTGCCCATGAACTACCGTTTCTTTTTTTCGGTTCACGGGAGAGGCATTTTACGGTGACCCTCTACTGCGAGACTGAAAATGAAATGGAAATGAAGATGGACGCAGTTGGAATTAAACCATTGTGCGAGACAACGTGCACGACGTCAGTTGAGGTTGTTGCAATACGACATGAATAACAATTCATTCTGTCGCCCAAAATCCCTTCAAGAAAATATGATTGTTGAGGAACAGTTGCGTAACATGGCAGGGACCATACTGTAACTCCCCTCCCCCTTGTGTAGCTTTTCTTTTTAAATTTCCTCCTTGACTGTACCGATGCGTCTGTAAGAAAAGTGAATAAGGGTTGTAATCAGCGTCAGATTTCTTATTATAACTAATCTTGTCGGCATACCTTTAATATTATCGTGGATATGGGCACTCATTATAATTTCTCATTTTTGAAATGTGATCCATTAAGATCCCTAACTTCACAATCTAGCTTTGGAATCAAGAGTTGCCATGGAAACCATGTATATTATACTTCAGATGTAGTGCTTGATACTTTCCATCATACCATGACGGGTCTTTGTGTGTTTGTTTTCAAGCGATGGGAGAAATATCCTCTGTACACAATGAAATCAACGCACGGGTAGAGTGATGTTGCGCGCTCCACACCCAACAGACATAAGTCTTTATGCAATTATTGCTTAAAGGGACGCACTGCCTTGGATTGGCCGCTTTGGGCTATAACAAACGTTTGCTATGAAATGAATAGGATTGGAAAGATGCTTTCAAAAGTAGAACATAATGATCAAGACAAAGATGCCTTGAAATTGTGTGGTTTTCCTTTTACTTCGTGAACTAAACACGGTCCGCCATTTTGTGGAGTCAAAAATATGGTTCTACAAAATGGCGGACCGTGTTGGTTCACGAAATAATAATTATAAAAACACATTTTCGAGGCATGTTTGCCTGGATCATTATATTCTACTTTTAGGACATCTTTCCAATCGTATTCATTGCATAACAAACGCTTTTTATAGCCCAAATCGCCCAATCCGAAGGAAACGTGCCCCTTTATAACACTTCGGGAACAGGTTCAATCAGAGTTCTTCGGATGAAACACGTGTACTGTAGCTGAAGTAAAAGTGACTCTCTTTGAAATCAATATAACAGTTTGTGAAGTTGACTTTCATTAGGCTTGCAACTGTTTGACAACACCCATAAATATCCTTGTGGAGTATTCTAATATTGAGGTCTATAAATATTGTAATTAAATTAAGTTGGTAGACTAATATAATTATTTGCGTTTCGGTTGTTACAAGCATTTCAATATATAACATATTAAATGAAAAACCATGTAGTGTGTCGGCTAACAACTTTTGGGAGTAAGTTGATTCTTTGAACTGATGTAAAATGCAATGGAATAGGACTATCTGGACGGACGAGGTAAATATATAAATTTTGAGAGAGTTATGCACTAATTGGTGGTTTTGCTTTATAGGCAGTTACAGTACACGTGCCTCCCTAGTATTTAAACGGTTGGAGACTTTACTGTTCATGCATGCTTCATTATCACGTGTAGCCTTACATGGTTTAGTTGTCGGCTTAAAGAAGACTTTGTAGCTGTTAAGTGGCGGACACAAACTCGCAAAACATGTGGACTGCACACAGAATACACGGTGAACTCATTTGTTAGAAGTTCATGGAGCGCACGCGTCTTGCGCCAAGCTTACATTCACGTCAACTCTAAATCGTCCCTTTGTAGTCTTGGAAGTAAAGATGGTAGTTATTTTAATAACTGTTGAAGCAGTGTTGTACTTCTCGAAGTTGTGCTGGATTTACCAGTCTTATAAGACTCGTTGGACTTTTATTGATATACTTTTTATACTAGGGAACATTACAGCGAGGCCATCTTTGTGTTTCGCTCGTTCAATTTTGTGGGCCTTTTCCAAAACTAGTGTTTGGCTTGCGCTTGGGCGTGTCCATCTGTTTGGAGCAGTGTGCATTTTGCACGGTGCTTCAGCTGGAGCCTGAGCCCCAAGCCGACGTTTAGTAGAAACCCTGTGTAAACCAAACCGAGAATAGGAGGAAAATAGACTGGTCCCTTCACATAAAGTAAGCACTGTAACTATCCATGTATGCAGGGACCCCAACAATGATAAAGGTATAATTGTAAAACGTGGGCATAACTACCCATTTCGGCTCATTATAGAATATACAATAGGGCAGTAATTGAACCTTTGGGAAATGCGAAACACGAAGCAATTATGTTGCATTATACAGAACTAAATATAAAGCAATATGCTCATTATCGAAGCGTAAAATTTAACAAAAATGGAAATGTACTGAGTAGATCTCGTCATAAACAACGTAATCGCCCACCTCCTCTCTACTTCAAGAATCATTTCTGAAGGGAATGTTAGTCTGGACGTTTATTGACCTAAGTCACCTGACGTCATCCCACACAAACTCTTGTTGCGCCATTTTGACCGTCATTCTCCCCGTGTGTTGATGTGAAGTGTCCGTTCGAGGCGACGCGCGTGCAGTCAGACGAGCACCATCTTTGCATGCATTTTGACTTCGCCCAAAATGGCGGACCATCAGACAGTGTCTGCGTGTGACGTCAGCGCAAGGGGGTCAACGCTCAATAATGTTGTTACCAACCTGATGTGATTTTGTTTGTTTGTTTGTTTGTTTGTAGTATACAGAATACAGAGTCGTGTGGGTGCAGCAGTGTGCCGATTGTGTGACTGTGTCAGACGTAATAGGCTTATGTATTTACCACACGATAAACACCATTAAGCTGATACATGTCCATGCGTTTCATTAATAAAGCTTTGCTTTAATGACAGTAGTAAAACTAATTTTCCACTGTAGGGATTGACACAGACTTCGTTTTGTTGATCATGCAGCAGGTTTTTTGACGTGATATTTGAGGTTTTCATGGTTTCTCGGACGATAGTCTTGCATTCTAAGTTAGTTTCATGGAGATACATTTTCCCTTTCCTTCGATGAGGAGGGATTCATCTTTATTGATCATGAATGACGATAGTGGACTATGTTTTTACATAGGTCTTCGGTTTTTGCCGAAATTGATTTGTTTTTAAAATTGTGCTCTCTGAATGAGTTTGATGCTGAAATTAGAAAACGGATAGCATACATAAACTTTCACATAAGATGCCACAGACAGTGCCCAAACTACATGCAACAAACAATACTTTTCATATTATGGCTGATAGACGTGAAATAATGTTGGATGCTCCACAATGAGCGACCTTTATAAATGAATGTTTATAACTTTTTCTCGAATCTTCGAAAATAGCTATTTTAAAACTTACTTCTAAATTTTCGGGTCAAATCGGCCGAAAATTTGACTTAACATATTTAACAAAGGCATATATATTATGGTATTACGTATGAACTGGGCTGTTTTATAGCTCAGTGGAATGGCAATTAAATCTGGGCGTCAAATTTATGGCTATTTATTCGCTGAGTCATTGATGGAAGATAATTGGTCCACTGGGACTGATTAACTGTAATTGTTGTCTTCTGACGCCGAGTCTCCTTGCAGCGGAAAGTGCAAGCGGCAATCAAATCAACAAAAAGATGTTCATTAACTGCTATTTATGTTTGATCGAAACATTTGTACACGTCATACTGAACATGTTGAAGTTGTAACCGTTTTGTCGACGTCAAATGATTGGAAAGTCATTGTATCATAGTTATTATAGTAGGCATTCAATAGGTGCTTTTAAACATTGTATCAAAGTGCCTTGCACTGTTACACTACCACCGTTCATTGCGCCTTGAGCGTTCCTGAAACCATCTCAACTCCTTTGGAGTATGCAGCACCGGCAGTCTGGTTTGTGCATAGATTGTTGTTCATTCACTTCAACGATATCTACCCTCGCACGTACCCATTTACTCCTGGGTTGCTGAGAAGCGATTACAGTTAAGTTTCTCGCCGAAGAACACACGCTGATGGCTCAGCCATCAGGGCCCAATTCATAGAGCTGCTTAAGCACACAAACTAAATTATGCTAACCAGACTAAGGTTACCAGCTAAAATACAATTTCACATGTGGCATCTGTGAATATCCCGTTTATTGTTGCTTAGCAATCTTTTCTACTTAAAGGCACAGTACACGTTTGGTAATTGGAGCCTACTGATTGTGTTAATCCTATATAAATGTAGGTGCATACAATAAAAATAACCTGTAAAAATATAACTTTAAAAGGAGGTCGCGTTTTTGAGATATCACCGAAGAACCGGTGCGAAAATTTCCACGCATGAAGAATATTCCCCATAGGAATACACAGTCTGAGAAGCGTTTCTGACAGAAGCGCTTCTCACATATTCAAATTTTGGGAATAAAAAGTGACATATTGTCCATAACCGTGGTACATCGAAGTACAAAGTTTCTCAAAATTCATTATACTACCCAAAGCTGCTATACTTCTTACCAAGTAAGTTTTTATTGCCATTAATTTTCAGAGTCATTACCAAACGTGTACTGTGCCTTTAAGCAGCTCTCTGAGATTGTGCCCTAAAATGGAGTTGGATGCTCCAGACCGTTCGGTCGCGACACGCCACAGACTTGACGTGGAAAGTCGCCTCTTCGGTAATCATAGCTCAAACTGATACATAATGTCTAATTCATTGGCAATAAAGCTCACAAATTGACTTAATACCAAATAATATATGCATCCAAGATGCTGTGAGTTAAGAGGGAGTCGTTTATCCCGTAGTCTCGGATAGTTAGAAAACATTGAAAAAGGTTCCCCAATAAAAAGTCTTACCAATCAATGTCAACAATAAAAACTGGATTTGATGTTAAGTTAAAATAGTTTTGGGCTGAACAAAGAAAGGGAGACCGCCAACATAGTGCTAGACAGCTCAGTTGGTAGGGCGCCGGCACGTCAATCCGGAGGTCGTTGGTTCAAATCTCACCCTAGTAAATTTTTCTTTGTTCAACCCAACACTTTTTCAAATTTACCCCGTCAGTTTCCCTTGGGGTTTGATTTCTTTATACTTATTGTTAAATTGATTTACTCCGAGTTGCGAGATCAAAATAGTCTGCACGAACTGTACTGACTTTTTAACTTTCAGTGCCTGGCGACTTCGCCTCTAATTTATTTTGTTCACTCAGTGCTGTCCGAAAACCAAATTAAGATGTCGGGGACGTGTTTACCGAGGTTCATGGACAACGAAATGCAACGCTGTACACGAGTCTCTGCTCAGTGTGTTTGCCGTATAGACATTCTATCTAGTCTACTCACTGTGTAGTTTGAACATTGAAACTCTTGTTTTTCAAAAAAAGTGAAATGGTACATCGAAACCTTATTCCAACTGTTTCAATCGTGAAGTGTCTCGCCCAAAGTTCGTGGGCGGTGGGCAACATGGTGGGCGGTGCATACTTGGGAATGCAAGCATTCATACATCAGGACTCGATTTCACTTAGCACTAAGATTCATCTTTAAGTTGAGATGTCAAAATCACCATAGTGATTTGTATTGTGACATCACACTTTGCTTACCAATATAGGAAAGATAACAGTTGAGATCAGTCTTAGCTTTCTGTGAAATTGGCCCCGCAATAATACGCCATCAACGACACTTCAGGTTTTCGTATGACGTCATGAACAGACGTGCATGTGTAATGAATTCTTTCGTGCCGTATGCTCACCCCCATAAACCCAATGAAGTTCATCATCAGACGCACGCAAATTTATATTGAGTGGTTGATCTCAGATTAAATCACAGGTTCTTGTATATACGTGTTATGTATGTATTTTTGTTGGTATTAAGTCAAGGGCCGTGTACCCGAACTGATCCGTCACGGAAACTTCCCATCAGAAAAATAGTACAAATGTCACTCCTTTATGGATTTTCTCTTGACACGTATACAGCCGTGAAAAAACAAAACCCTACGACTGTTTTCGGCATCAACAAAACCATGTTTTTTTTCCCCCGAACATATTTTTTTTCAGGTTGAAACAATGCAAACGTTTATAAATTAGTACATGTTTACATTTCTTCACCAAGGGGCTTTCCAACACAGTTGACAAAAAATCTATTAGGGCCCAGCATCTATGACGACAACTTTGTATATTTACTCTCTGCGTAATTTGGTTTACACTGGTAAATTCGCTTAAAACAATAACGGTACAACAAAAGACCTATAATCTAAGCATTTATATAGCGTTCTTACACAGAAAAGGTACCACAACGCTTTACAACAATAACAAATGACAAACATCAAGGATTAACAATCCAAAGGAATGAGAAACAAATAAATACCCTAGTACGCAAAATAAGTCTGGAAAAGGTGAGTTTTAAACAATGTTTCGAATTCAGTAAGTGAAATGGCATGACATATTTGATAAGGAAGATTGTTCCAAAGGTTTGGAGCAGCTGCATGAAAACCTTTGGAAGATGAAGAGTATCTGGTTTGAGGTTTAGTGAGAATCCTTGTATCTGAGCTGGAACGGAGTGTGCGATTAGGCTGGTAAGGAGGTGATAAGTTCTGTAAGGTAATTAAGGGGGAGCAGTTTCATTCCAACATGTATACGTGATTGTTAACAACTTAAAAACGATACGTTCGTGAATAGGAAGCCAGTGGAGTTGTTGATGGAAGGGTGAGACGAGGTCAGATTTTTGTTGCCATAAAGATTAATTTGGCTGCCCTGTTCTGGAGCTGTTGGATGCGTTTGGTGTCTTTTCTGGACAACCCAAAGAGAAGAGAGTTTCCATAGTCTAAACGAACAGCGTGGTGACAAGTTGTTTCGTCTATCAGGCTACGTACACGTGACAGGTTTCTCAGATGGAAATTGAAAGTTGTACTGATTGAGGAAACATGTTTGGACATAGTTAAGGCCGAATCAACGAAAATACAAAGGTTTCTTATTATGGAGGATGGTTTGATAATGGTATTTGCAACAGAAAGAGAAATGTTGGGTACAATTTTTTTGAATTCTTGGTTGTGCTGCAATAAACAGCTCAGTGGTTAAGGAGAAGCATATGTTATGGCGCATCCAGTCTGTAATTTTAGATATACATGTACATCTCGTTAGAATAGTAAGAGCTTGACTTATATCACCTGGCTTCCGAGGATCAGCAAAAACATACAACTGAATGTCGTCTTGCATGGAAATGAAACCTTGCACCAGATTGATGCTTATTTTATGGGCAAGTGTAAAACGAAAACAATTGTGGTCCAACACAGGAACCTTGTGGTAAACCATAAGTTTGCATTCTGGAACAGTAAAGCTGATTTATAGACTACATTGTAAAGAAAGATACAATTAAAGTAAGATGTGAACGTTTCAGCTGAATACAGTGTCAACTTGCTGAGAAAACAGAGCAAAAAATGTCTCGGTCTTTTCACACGAAAGTCGAATTCATCCACGTTGAGCGAGGAGACAGCGGGTACAACCGCGTCTCTGGCCGCAGCATTTGCAAACGGACACCGACCCTCAAAAGTCTGAGTGAACGATTCATGCATTAATCATTTTTTGGTTTTTGGGTCAAAAATTATCCAAACCATACTTCGAAGGGAATCCTTTTCTCAAAATAGTTGATGCTATCAACAGCTGCAGTGCCTCTCACCGAGCAATTTGTTATGGTCATTCATTTTGGAGTACGACCATACTACCTTTAAGCATCACTATTGTCACGTAAAAGAAATAAAAAACCTCTGTAACTGTGTGATCAGTGAGGTACATTGTCATTGTACTCATTAACCGGTATGAGTTCTTACCAAAGACTAGCAAAGCACTCGTCGAATGATAGATTTGACGTTTAAAGGCCATCTCTAATTGTCAGCGCGCTCTTTAAAGGCATTGGATATGACACTTTTGGTAATTACTCAAAATAATTGTTAGCATAAAAACTTACTTGGTATTAAACGAACAATGGAGAGCTGTTGATAGTATAAAACATTGTGAGAAACAGCTCCCTCTAATTAAGTAACGTAGTTTTTTTGAAAGATAATAAAAGACTCTATCTGAAGCCTTTTATTATGCATCTGAAAGCACACAAAGTAATGCAACAAGGGTGTTTTTTCTTTCATTATTCTCTTGCAACTTCGATGACAAATTAAGCCCAAATTTTCACAGGTTTGTTATTTTGTGCATATGTTGGGAACACACCAAGTGAGAAGACTGGTCTTCGACAATTACCAAACGTGTCCAGAGTGCCTTTGAGAGACGTAATTTGTTTTAGCACGCTGTAAAGTGTCACACTGACTTTCAGTGTACGAATTTAACCGAGTCCCAAGTGAACTAAAGTCTGTAAACAAGATTCATTTCTCAGCTAGCTGAACGCTCGGCTTGAAGGAGAGCAATTGAGGAAGCCTCGAACGAAAAAAATCCTGTTTGTATATTAGGTCAGCATTGAGAGGTTCTATAATCAAGTGAGAGAAAGAGAAAGAATAAAGGCGATTGAATGAATTGTCCACGAGAATCTGCAGTCGAACAGTTCCACAGCAGAATTAAAACCAACTCCCGACAGACGGAGATTGCAATCGATGGCACCATGTAAAAACAACGCAATGCGTACGTGTCCAGAATGATAATATACAAGAAAAATGACCACACGGGACAGTCTGAAAGGTCCACCGTTGAAACGGAAAAGTCAGGAAGAAGGATAAAGAAAGATGAAGCCATTAAAGGAACATTACAGAATTGGTTTTTGCTAACAAAACAGTTGCTGGCAGTGTAAGCACTTTATGTAATCCACCATATACATAAAGTGACAAACCTGTAGAAGTTTGAGATTGATCGGCCATCTGGGTCACGAGAAAATAGTGAAAAACCGATTACACATTTGCATGAAATCATATAGGTTCAACAAATGAATAAAACGCTCACTGAGCGATAAACTCCAATCGGAAAATTAGTTTATTCATTTCTCATCAAATATGGCATTTCAGACAGAAATATTTCAAGGGATGTTTTCTACTATCATCATCCTTAGACCGTGTAAGTTTTATGTAAATCTGTGATCAAAAATATATTTAACAATTACCAATTCTGTAATGTTCCTTTAACTGTCGTGTCACACTGTGGCTTAGGAACCTAAATACATTTGCAAAGTGGTGCCATGAGCAAGCCGATTTTGATGTATGGGGGATTTAGCTAGCAGGCAAGGTGTCCAAGGCGTCGCTGAGAGAACACGTGATCGGCAGTCGGAGCGATGGAATATTAAAGCACATTAAGATACAAAACTTTTTCTTATAAAGATTAAAGACATCCCTAATTATACGTAGAGAGAGAGAGAGAGAGAGAGAGAGAGAGAGAGAGAGAGGGGGGGGTCCAAACCTGCCAACAATTCCGATAAAATTTACACTGAAAAAAAGAAGAAGAAAATTACAGTAAAAACGGAACACAGAGAAATGAGTTGTACAAGTTAGATGATCAAGTCCAATTCGAAGAATCTGTTTACTTCAATCTTGATTCACAAAATATCTGATGAGGCCTACACCTTTCTGCAAGAGAGTCGTACCACAAAATGCCCCAACCAAGACCGTATTCCAGCACTTTGTGTAAACAATGTTCACTTCACAACAGCTCTGCCCTTTCAGATATTCTCACCAGTCTGACACACAGAAATGAGTTGTACAAGTTAGATGATCAAGTCCAATTCGAAGAAACTGTTTACTTCAATCTTGATTCCATGTGTTTTTGTTCCTCCGTCTGTTTAGTTTCCTTCGGTTGGACGGGGAGAGCCACGTGACCCCCGGCTTCAGTCGACAGTTCTTGAACTTTTAAAGACTGGACATGATTGCACGTTTCCGAAAGCTATACAACTTAATTTGTCGTTCGTTAAAATAGGGTCAACAATTATCCTGTGCGAGTGATCAATTAATAAAACCCAATCCAGGTTAAATTAATAAGTGCGAAGGGAGGAATCGTGTTGCGCCTTTACGTTCTTGTCACCATGCTCTCAAACTCGGTGCGGTTTTTAGTGGAATTTTTGAAGAAGAAAGGACCATTTTGTCCTGTTCGTGGGGGAACCCTTTAAAAGCTCTACAATAGGCTACAAACACATTGCATCGGCCTGGAGGATTTGGTGTTGCCACGGTAACGTATTTTTCACCTTCGTAGTCTCATCTTCATAACTTCAAAGTGGAAAGCGATGAGAAGCTGTTGTATGTTGCTCCTCAGTCTTTATGCGGTGTTTGTGTTTCACAATTGAACTTAAAGGAACATTACAGAATTGGTTTTTGCTAACAAAACAGTTGCTGGCAGTGTAAGCACTTTAGGTAATCCACCATATACATAAAGTGACAAACCTGTAGAAGTTTGAGATCGATCGGCCATCTGGGTCACGAGAAAATAGTGAAAAACCGATTACACATTTGCATGAAATCATATAGATTCAACAAATGAATAAAACGCTCACTGAGCGATAAACTCCAATCGGAAAATTAGTTTGGTTTCATTTCTCATCAAATATGACATTTCAGACAGAAATATTTCAAGGGATGTTTTCTCCCATCATCATCATTAGACCGTGTAAGTTTTATGTAAATCTGTGATCAAAAAGTATATTTAATTTTTTTTTCTTGCCAATTCTGTAATGTTCTTTTAAAACAGGAGAGTTTTTTCATGGTAGCACTGTCTCTTAAGCCGGCTCGATCTCGGTTTTGTTTTTTCTAAACTGTACGGTACTCAAACTGCTCTGCTACGTGAGCAGAAAAGTTTATTGAAAAACAGCTGTTTCTTGAAGTTTAGGAAAGACGTGGGTATTCCTTGTTTGTCAAATCATTGTGACTTAATAGACGGAAGGTGGTAGGGCTTAACAAAATATTGTTAATTGGGAAAATACAATGAGCACCGGCCAGTCGTTGAGTGGACAATAGTTTGAGTGTCATTACATAGTTTGATGTCATTCCCTATAACAGTGCACCTGTAACTCCTGAATATTGACATCAAACAGTCGTAGTGTGCTTGAAGGTGATGACTCCCGAATCGCAACTACCTCCCCCCCCCCCCCGTGGCCGATCGGCGAATTTTCCCTAAGAATTAAGAATAAATTCCTTTTCCATCTGTTATGTTCTCTTCTATAGCCCGGGCCCCGTAGACTCCTCCCGTGAGTGTGGAGCCTTCCTTCGGCCGCACTTCAGTAATCCCGGATAAAAATAGACTTGTTTTCATCAACTAAGGTCTTAAATCAATTAATTTTTTTTTCCACCGCCGGCACTCACTTGGAAGTCATTACGGTAGGTTCGTCTTTTTTGGGTGCATAATATCGCTTTTCGGTGAGTCCATGTAATAAGTGAGACATACTCGAATGTTCAATGTAGGTTTCGCTGTTCTGAGCATGACGTTTAATTTCAGGCCGTAATTTAATCGTCGAAGGGGGCATGTACACAACGGGTAGATGTTGGTCTCTGGAAACGAAAACATAAAGTAAGAGGATTATTTTGTCTGAGAGCAGACTATGCATACTAAGGTGGGAAAATGGGGGAAAAAACTACAAAAAGACACTGAGAGGTTATTTCGGTTCACGAGCTGTTCTTTTCTTTTTACCGCAAAAAGTGAATGTGCAATTAATGTATAGTCAGCTTTGTGTCCATGGATTTAGCAACAACATAACGATGAAGTAAAAAATCATTAAATTTCACAGTTTTATAAAATTTACTTTTAGTTTTTGCTACTTTAGTGAATTGGAAGTTATTGCTATTATTAATATACATTTTTGGTTATAAAACCAAGGATGCCTCGTAAAGTGAACTTAATCGCTGTGGCTAGCAAGCCTGAGGAAACCTGTAAACAAGGGTGCCTGCTTTGTGAACCAGAAACACTGGTAAGGGTTATGGGTTTTTATACACTACCAATCCTAGTACACGGGACCTACGGCTTATAATGTCCCATCCGAAAGACAAGGCAATTTACGGGAAGATATCTTGCAGAGGCGCCAAGACAGGGACTCGAACCCAATCTGCTGATCAGAAACACCAGAGCTTGAGTCCGGGTGCTCTTGATATCCGCTCGGCCACGAAAATCCACAAAATGTGTACATCTTGGCTTTGATGTTCTACCACCATGTTCCTTTGATCTAAAAATCATTCACAATTACAAGAATTCATTGTGATACTTAAACAGTCTACATTCAAGAACTGATTTACATGAAATGGTACGAAGGCCCTATTATTAACCATTTTGTCTCCGCCGGATCGTGCTTCATTCAATTAAAAGTCGTCGAAATCTGAGTAGATCACGATCACATAAAGCGATCAAACAGAAGGCCAATGACGGAACCGTGAAGTCAGAACAAGGACACGGCATGGCTTCACACAGCACCTTGTCCGACTACTGATTGAATTATACCGTAATGGCTTTAACATCAGATTACATTTTCTACGTAGGTGTCTTCGACATTTGACACATCGCCCGTAAAGATAGAAGTGTGCATTTTTGTTGTATGCACACAAAATATCTGATGAGGCCTACACCTTTCTGCAAGAGAGTCGTACCACAAAATGCCCCAACCAAGACCGTATTCCAGCACTTTGTGTAAACAATGTTCACTTCACAACAGCTCTGCCCTTTCAGATATTCTCACCAGTCTGACGCAGCCAAAGAGGAAAAAGAAAGAAAACATAAACGATAAAATAAGTTGTCAGTTCTTAAAAACATCTCACTTCAAGTCCCATGATACCTTTAACACAGTGAAGCCATTTGGGGGTTTTCGTCTGTTCAACTTATTGTATCCAAACCGAGGCTGAACAGACAAGATCTCTCGTCTGTTGGTTAATGCCATTTGAATCGGCATTACCATTAATAGTTGCATGCACGGGTATTATGAGAAAGTTACCAAAGAGAGGTGATTTTTTAACAATGCTTCTTCTTTCGTATGCCACAATAGTACATGTTAGATAGTTTTAATCAAGCTCATCGAGTCTCCTGAAAGCTCCATCAGTGACGTCATACGGCTGTTCTACAGTGTTAGGCACGATGTACACAACCTAATGGAGAATATAAAACCCTACATTTTATAGAGTTTTTACCTTACATACTTACACATTTTTGATATGCAGAAAGGGGCACATCTCAAAACGTTTGTTCAGTGCTGTTATTTCTACCACTCCTTTATTTTGTTTGATAATTTGGGTACAAAATGTAGAATTTCTTATAATGACGAATCTCAAGTATCTCCTCGAGCTGTAGTCCAGCTGGACTTGTGCGACTGTCTGGTTTTTACGTACCACTTTTATACAATGCTGTACTTTACAATGATGAGGACTTAGAGTGTCTAGGCATCCGCCACTGTGGTAGTGATATGCAGAGAACTGCATAACGTTATTTTTCCTCCCTTCCGTCATCGATGTTGACCACTTCGGCTGATTCACTTACTTCCAGCGCAGTGTTTGTCTTCACGTTCCATGTAACTGCTTTAAGAACACTTCGTGCGACTTAATCGTATTGTAAATTTCACGGTGGATTAAACTATTCTCGGTAAACAGCGCCTGTTTGTTAAACCTTTGGTTTGTGTGCAGAAAGAAAACATGATTGCTCCCCGAGTAATAGCTACTGCGCAACTGGTACTGTCATTCTTTTTGTTGAATGACATACAGTAAAATGAAGAATATTCCAGGAACAATAAGTTACAACGATTCCTGATGAGAAGTTAACCGTTCGATGGTTTGTCGTTCAACACTATGTCTTTGTAATCGCAACAATAGAAGCAAAACCCTATGAAAGCTGCTTATTGTGGGTTTTTTCCCTTCCGAAATTGCCAGCTTCTTGAGGAGCTCGAGAGCTTACTTGATCAATTTTAAGACGCCATCTTTGATCGAAGGGTGAGAAGGGTGCAGCCGTTTATGCGGCTCCTGAAAAGCTCTGAGGGCGAGGATGTTCGTCAATTTGGAGATACGACGTCATCAGATGAACGATCAGTGAATTGAAGCATACCGACTTAGATTGGCATTGCGCGGGGCTGTCGCGGTGACGGCATTGCCGTTATTTATCCAAAATTGGAAATACGTTTGCGTTTTTAAAGGAAACTGCTTTTAAAGTGTTTGACTGAAAGGAGGCTCTATGTAGACAAAATTCACATTGCCTTGTTTGGGGTATAGTGTGCCCTTTGTTCACAAAGATTGACGACCGCAAGTTATACGGAGAACATGTCACTCCTTTAAGATGGTTGAATAATATTCCAACTTAAAGTAACTAGAAACAAATCCCTGGAAACTTCTCTCAATGGAGTTGACAATGTCTATTACTATAGACTGTTTGGTCAACTCGGGCTTCAAGTTCGTGTGTGTTTTTGTGACTGATATTATGATTTCACCATGCCCTGGCCTAACTGTCCAGGTCTGGTTACAGCGGACAGCCCAAATCGTTCCCGATGCAGTCCTGCTTGTACGCCTGCACGATGCACGGCAGGACTCGCGTCTCCCCAGGGAGGACATTGATTCGTAAATGAAGGTTTTGCATAATACAAGCTCTTTCAGGTCTCATCGGTCGGATATTTTTCCTGGTTTGATATTTTGAGGATCGTTTACCCAGAGTTCCTGTGGTCCAGTGTCGGGTTTCGTCACTTCTACACTCTTAAAGATGCAGTGTGAAGCATCGGTGACTCGTGGAAAAAAGGCAATATACTTTAACGGAAGACTGTAGAGTGTTCAACCGATGGTGTATCGATCGATACTTGAAGAATTGTCCACACACTTTCTTCATGAGGCAAATGGCAGTTGGAAATGCCTCGTCTATCCCCCACCCTAGTTTCTACAACAAAAGTGTCTTGTTTAATTGCCTCTATTTTCCGTTTTTATTTTAAGGTTGTTGTAATTTTTAGGGCAGATTTTTTTTAACGGAATGGCCCAAATATTGTTTGTTTGGTGGTTTGTTATGTTTACATGCTGGGATATTATTAATGAAGTGCTGTTTGAAGCTTTTCATGGTGTGGATAATAACTTTGTGGAAGTAACTTTTGCTAAACTTGCGGGTACAATGTGTACTACGGTATGAAAAGAGGCGTTTTGGTCTCGACGTTTCGAGAAGTACACTCTGCTCGTCTTCAGCAGAAACAGTCTTCAGTGCTACATATTTGAGATAGCGGGCACAACTCAATAGAAAAAAAGACTGACTTAAATTTTGCAAATCGAGAACCGCTTTAAGCTGAGTCTTTACAAAGTGTTGAAATGAGGAGGCTTATATCAATGTCTGCACTTTTGACAAAGTTACCACCGGTGGCACTATCTTAAACGGAAGTGAAATACACTCTTACTGTGCAACCATCCTTCCTGCTTCCCGTGTCTAACTTGATTTGTGAAATTGCATTTAATCTTGACTCCTTACATGACATCCTATTTGTGTTGAACTTGACAGTTGAGTGAAGTGGTCACAAAATACATAATCTTGATATCTCGTAAATGCTTCAACTTGAGGAATATCAATAACTGATTTGATAACTGATTTGGTATACGGCAGTAAGAAACTTAAAGAAATGCATAATATAGTGCAATAAAAATTATTATATTACTGATAATCATATTTTGTTGGCAAAAATCTACCATTTATCAGTAAACAACTACTCTATGAGATTTGTTAGACTTAAGTTAGACTACAAAAAAATACAAAACTTTCTCTGTCACGTTACCTAACTGCCATCTTAACTTTGGCGTAACTTTGTGAGTTGACTAAAGAAATGGTGCTCTGGGGGTAGGTTGATCCAGCTGGACTAGCTAGTTATACAGCTTAAAAACAAAATGTTCAAATAAGTCTTCCACAAAGCTCTGTAACATTCATACATGCATTAATAACGCAGTGTGTTTATAAAACTTCAACGAAACATCCATAAAGGCTTCGTTGTTTTTTTGTCTGGAAAGTTTGACTACCATTTTATGCACGCAACTTGAATAAAGTCATGCTGAGTTGTTTACTACAACCAGCGTCCACAAGAAAGGTTCTGAGGATTAAACTACTCGGTTCAAATTAGTTTTTTCCCAATAAAATATGCTAAATATATTCAAACGCCACAGAGTTGTGCACTTGGCGACGCACAAACACGTATGCGTCACCATCAGCCCCATACAAAAAGGCGCGATGATCCCTCATTTTGCCAACCGCTAGTGCGCACGTGCGGTGTGCAGTTTGCATATTTCATAGGAGAGGTCCATTGCACTCGTCGTAAACATTGGTTTTGTATACGACAGCATTAGACCCGATTAGCAGTACCCTTGGACGGTCCATTACATGATTTCAAATGGCAATCGTATGGCATCGCACACCGTTGGGACACTCATAACCGCCATTTTGATTAACAACCATTCTGCGTTGAATGACGTTCAAATGCGCACACAAAAGCTTGCCACTGTACGTGATCAATGTGAATGTCGAGCGGTTTGCTGGCGAGGGTTATCTAAACATATGGGAACCCCACACGGATTAAAATGAAGGTTCAGCCTTTATCTCTCCTCAGACTTGAGGTTTGAGATGTAGAACTTGATTTCTGCCGTTCCGTGTGGACATGAATGGGGAAATAAATGAGGGTAGTACCAGGTACTTATGTAGCATTGAGATCTAATTTGTACGTCAAAGACTGCGAGCATTTCCTCCATGGCGCAAATTAGTGAACTGTACAGTCTGTCGTTATGATGCATCAGCTTTGAGCCCTTTATTGGTTTTACCATGTGGTAATCACTTAATAGTTGTTCCATCTGAAATGAAAATACAAGATTGTTACCACCAGATTGTTAACGATTTGTGACCTGAAAACACAATTGTGATCAACTTGATTTGTCATTTGAAAAAAATATGTAGGTAGAATAACAAGCAATTTTCACAATTTTCAAAATGGCTGCCATTGCTTGTTATTCTATACCTTTATAGGACACATCTGCGATGGCCCATGAGCCAAATATCTATTGCATGGCATGCTCAGACGGGGTACCAAATTCCCTGCCTGTATCATCAGAGGCACAATACCATACCTACCTGCCGTACTATGTGGCAGAGCTACTTTCAGGCGTTCAAAAATAAGTCCACGGAGATTGAACATTACTGCCGGGTGGTTTTGTAAATCAAAAATAAATCGGTGAAGGAATTAGGGTGCCAACAACAGATTGAAACAGCCTACCCTGAAAGGGTTCTTCTAACCCCAAGTTTCTAATCAGGAAAATTTGATAATAACTTGTATATAATTTCTTTAGCATTGAAATTTATAGGTGAAATATGGCTACAGACTTTACACGTGGTTGTAACTTTGCATAATGTTATGAAATGGAGCAGACAGTTAACTGACCGATTACTATTCTATCGTTTAAAAAATGGCATAAACTGAAGGCCTCCTCTTGCTACCCACGAAATTGTTTGTTCTGCGTGCAAAGCGAAAAGATTGATTTTGCAGAATTGTACAAAAGAACGGTTCTTCATGGTAGTCAATAAACCTTGTAGTTATTAAGAATTTGCATGGTCACTTACGGCCTCAATCAATTATTATTGTTTTTATCCCACAAGGTCTCCGAACGTAAGGGTTGTGCAGATATGACACGGCATATTTGACAGTCTGATTTACTATTAAGGAAGCAATAAATCTTATGGTCCCCTATCAAGAATATCAAAACTTGACCCCCCAAAAGTGTTATTGGAGGAACAACCAATTGCGTTTACGTTGATCTAACTCATACGGTTGGTAGCTCCGTACTGATACATTCAGCGAGATCGAAACTGCTTTTTAAAAGAACATTACAGAATTGGTAAGAACTTGTAAAATATACTTTTTGAACACAGATTTACATAAGACTTACACGGTCTAATGATGATGATAGTAGAAAACATCCCTTGAAATATTTCTGTCTGGAATGCCATATTTGATGAGAAATGAATAAACTAATTTTCCGATTGGAGTTTATCGCTCAGTGAGCGTTTTATTCATTAGTTGAATCTATATGATTTCATGCAAATGTGTAATCGGTTTTTCACTATTTTCTCGTGACCCAGATGGCCGATCGATCTCAAACTTCTACAGGTTTGTCAGTTTATGTATATGGTGGATTACATAAAGTGATTACACTGCCAGCAACTATTTTGTTAGCAAAAACCAATTCTGTAATGTTCCTTTAAGATGAAAAAGACGGTTCCCTGTCATTTTGCTGGCTCTGTCAGTCATTTGATTGCATTGCACTGCAGTGAAACTGGTATTAACCAAACAGATATGGGTCGGTTATTGTATCTACAAATATGGGGAACGTCAATTGTCATTAATTAGAGTGGGAATGTCTTCAACAATTTCACTTAAAGTAAACAGTTTTGACAATATTGAAGCTATTCTTTGAAGCTACTGTTACGATGTTATTTGAATTGATGTACCATGGAAAGAGCTCACATGTACGGCAGGTGATGGTATTGTGCCGTTGATGATACAATCATCATGAGAAAGTTATTTGGCTATAGCGCTACCGCACATTTTGTCCTTTGAAAAAAATATAGGTAGTACAACAACGAACGACAGCCATTAAAAAATAAAAAAGGGAAGATTGCTTGTTATTTCACTAGATGTTTAACAAAATTCAAATCTGCAATGGACCTATAGCCAAATACCTTTCTCATGCCATACTCTAACTGTTTGCCAAGTTCCATGCTTGTATCATCAAAAGGCACAATTCGCCCAAATATTTCCCCTATCTGCCCCCACTAGTAGTTATTCATCCGTTCCGTTCAAATCACAACCCGTGTTAAGCCCTCCCACACGCACGATGAAAAAAGGCACTTATTGGTGTACAACTTTTACTCTGTAACACAACATTGCAAACTGTATATGAAGATCACGGGCCACAATGTCAAGGACAGTTCGATTGATATCAACCTGGGGCCGGCCATTGATTTTTGTTGTTGTACATTGACACCATAATATTGCCAATTAGTTAAACGTAAAAAGGCACCGTGTAGATGATGTCACAAGGTATAGTTGGTTTATGGAGAGAGGGAGAGAGGGAGAGAGAGAGAGAGAGAGAGGGAGAGAGGGAGAGGGGGAGAGGGGGAGTCTTAGGAGATTGATGAGGTTGACATCAGATCGGTGAAGTGGCGGATGCGGGTGCATACGACCATGACTTGAGTGACATTGAGCCGACCGCTCCAGTAGATAACGGCCATTAAACAACAAAAAAAAATGTCAAAACCAAACAGCCGTTATTAGAGTGACGACTCTGAGGCCGGACATAATGGCGTAAATGCAGTGTGTGAGGTTGGCGTCACCACCTGACGTCATTCCTTGCGTTCTTTAGACACACTGCAACAGACTGGTCGTCAGTAGTTCATGACACACATCACTACTCTCTGCATCATTTCTGCATCCCAGCATGGCCGGCATGGCCCTTCATTAGGCAGGATCATAGCCCCTTTTTTTTGGAAAGCATGGGTTTCAGCTTTGGGCCCCTGCTTTATGCTCTGCCAGGCTAACCCAGAGCCGAAGCCGTCTGGTTTCGAAAAGGGACAATATGCAATAGAAGAGTATGATGTACGTGCAACTGCAATGTCCCGCGCCACGAGTCCCTACGGGTAAATTGCGTACGCATGTCCACGTGAACTAATGCGTGACGTGTAATGAATAGGTCAGTGCCATTTTCTGCAATGCTTCATATCGTGTTATGTCAAAGAGTTTAGTATGCCCTCTATTATAGTTCCCTGAGGGTGTGGTGTTGGGTTGTAGATAGTCTTCACTGTGCTCTTATTGGTCTTTGTACGGAACATGAATTGTTGATTTTGTTTGATAGCATCTGATCAAAGTCGACAGGAGAAGCGGTGGTCGATCTGAATACGATGCTAGTGTATCTCGTACATCTTTCTTGGTCCACTAAATAACTTTGGACTTCGTTTTCCTTAAATATTTAGCCTGATTGCAAACTCAATGTTGCCGGTTTTCGTAAATCTAAGGGGAATAGTATCGAGATGTTCTTGACGTTAGTGGTTGATAGCATCAGTTCAGTGGCGCCTTTGTCAGATATTCAGCATCTTGTTCATGAATGGTTTGGTATCTTGTGGTTTCGATATTCTTTGAGTACAGTGCCATAATACTCAGACCCGTGATACGTCCTCAAACGGAACCACTTAGCTCGCGTCTTTAGCTTAAAATATTTAGTCACCATCCACGACATATATACTTTGTCTTCATCTTATATGTCGATGGTGACCCTGGCCAATGATGGCTAGAGAGCATTGTCCCCAGATCTCCCTGTCATCCATGCATGTAGATATTTCATCTGCTGTCACAAAGCCAGTGTACATGCACAGTTAAGTCCGCATGGGCCAGGTGACGTCAACCTCTTATGGCTCGACCTTGCTTGGGTTCCCAAAGCGCAGGCTTGCTGACTGGAGGTTCACTGGTGATGACGGCAGTGCCCTGCAAACTTGACTCTTCTTGCCCAGAGACTTACAACATAACGAACTAGGGACACGTTTCTAAGTTCTACTAATAACAAAATGCGCAGTTCTGATCAGCGCTTTATTACATCCAACGGGCGCCTCAAAGCGCTTATTATTTTTTACGACAGGTAGACAGAGCTATGTTTGAACTATTACGAGACCCAATGGCATCTTGCAAGGGTGTTAAGGATGCTCTATGCATTGCTTACATACGGTATTCACAAATAGGTTAAGCCATGTGTCGTGAAGAAGAAGGACCCTTCGCTATGGCTGAATGGTACAAGCACAAGAAGCACATTCACAATTCCATGTAATCCACCGATCATCACCACATTAAGAAAGGGTTAATTAATTACATACGTGCCAACATGTATACCCAGAACGCGGCAGACGCAGGGGACACTACATGCCTCTATAAATATTCAAACAAGATTACTATCCGCTTCGGTGCTCTCTATACAGGTTTTTTTAAAATTAATTTTCAAGAGCACCCTTATAAGACATCCTAGAGCCATTGCTACGAGAGGATAATCCAGCCTTGGCATCTTGGGTAATACTTCTTAGCTTCACCTTGACCTCACTGATAGACACGACCTATAACTTCGAATGGCTCGGCATGATGTCTCCAAAATGTCTCTATTTTGTGCTCGTATTTTACAAATTGACTGTCCCCCAGTATTGTTGAAACTCGTCTGACTATCTTTTTTCTCTGGTGCCCTCTGATCCGCTGGTTCCCATAAACGCGTCCATTGTGAAAGACGATATTACCCATGACGTCACACATTAACACAGTGAGTCCCGGGTCCCACACCAATAAACAAGACAGCCAAAATATGCTAACGTTGCATTCAAAACCTCGGTTTTGTTACTATTTTGTTGTCTGTTTAGAATCAAGACATTATTATAGATGTCGCTTCAAAGAAAGCATGGAAGCTACGCGATGAAGATGGGATCCATCCCAGCGTGCAGTGATGAGGTCGAGTGCGATTATGGATGCAAACAAAGCGTGAACGCCGGTTACGTTATCTCAAAGACAGAATTATTTCTACGAACGTGACTCCCTGAAATCAGCATCGCCATGAGTTCTCTCATTGATATTTGTATGAACCATTTCCAATCTTGATATTGAAGTCATAACTCTTCGGAACTTCAACCCCACTGCGTTTTGGGCGATTGCTGCCTGCTGTGGTTTATACACGCGGTCCTTGGACTTATAAATCCCAAGAATATGTGTACACACTATAAATAGACCGTAGTAATTGCACCCTGCATGTGTAGTGTATGTTTTATATTGATGTTGCCATAGAGAACCGTATGAACCCGATGCAGTCATTGCATGGATCGTTAATGTGACTAAGGTCACGATGTAGAGTTTTTGATGTACGCCGATACAAACATAATGCATGAGCTCATAAGAAATATTAATACACCGATGTATGTAAAGCACTGTATATGCAGTACTTTCCCGAGTTCTGTGAGAAATATAACCCACAGGCATGTTACTCGGTGGGATTTGAACCCCCGACCTTTGCCATTCTAAAAGCAGATGTCTCACCAACTAGACCACCGAGATTGCCCGGTAGCTACATGCAAGCAGATCGAATCCTATGTTTTAGCAGCGGGTACCGCAACAATTTAATACATGAAAGAGATGTTCTTCATATTCATGTCTTTATTGTAAAAAAGTCAAGCTTTGTAAAAAGAAATAATAATAATACATCGTGCTAAGAAATGCATACAATAATATTGTGATACGAGATGTTTAAGGGGATAAATTCAAAGAAAATGTACATGAGCTTTGTCATTGAAAAGATATTGCAGGCCGACCGTTAACCCGACGAACTAAATCTCTGCTGAACTTTGATAATTGCACCATTGTGCCTGCACCAGGAAGCTAGGTTTACATTTACACCACCGCAACAATGCACGGTGCACTGCATATACAACCCCCCCCCCCGACCCTTTTTTCCCCAACGTCACCGACGATATCTTTAGGGGGAAACGGTCGATGAACGACACATGGCACGTGTCTCCACGGTCTGTTTGTACGGCCAAATTATTTGTGGCCCAGTTCTGGAGACAAACGAGCGATGGTGTCAACAACTCAAGGTGTCAATAGTTAAAAGGAGGAACTTGACGTTCCATAACTCTCTAATTACATAGTCCGAATTAAAATGTGTTTTTTAAAGTTTAATTGGTTTTTTTTTAGTTATCGGATGCAATTACATGCTTTCATTATTTTTCAATACATTTCTGGGTAATTTGATTGGGTAATCTGCATGGTTTTGATTTTCGTATTTTTATGTCCAAAATTGAATTACTTTATTATAAAGTATTAAAACAAAACAGCAAACTTATTCAATCTAAACGGCATTAACAATCGACAATTTCTGTTTTGATTTTTTTTAGAAGCATTTATTTGTTTAAGTTGTTTTCTTTCTTAACACACGAAACAGCGCAATTAGCACAAATAACAGGATAAACAGGTGGGGGGAAACCCCAAATGAATAAAACCCACGCAATCAGGTAGGGACTGAAAACCCAATCCACATGCAAGGCCATGGGTCTGAGGTGGGACTCGAACCGGGGTCGACGGGAAAGAAAGCACCGAGCCAAGCTGATCCCCAACCTGATTTGCATGACTTAATTTTGCTATGAACTTGAGAAAATGCAATCACAAACCACTGTCCCTGCTTCATCCTCCGTTTTAAGTATTGGGAAAAATGGACAGACAAAATTGTTTATGTTAGGAAAACAGTTAGTTTTTAGGGGGAAAAAAATAAAATATGTGTGTACAAAATTCGCCGCAGTTCGCTGGATTTACGTTAACATGGCAATACATTTCAACAAAATTAAATATGTAGGCTTACTTGGTATGACACAATACTTAGCCTGGCTTTAGTTAACAAAGCACAAACAGCTGGTGCATCAAAGCTGCGTTTATTTGTTCATAACGAACTCAAATCCTGTCCAGGATACGTCTATTCAAGACTAATTATTATATAGTTCTATATTCTCCGTCGTTAATTCTACAGAGGTAGACGCCCTCGTTAACCGGATCCCATTCCCTAATTTAAAAACTCATCCCTCGACTATTAAACGCTGTATTGATTGTAGGCTTGTAACCTCAGCATTGAGGAAAATAATATACCTTCAAATCCAACACAGAGTAATCGCTTGGGGTTTTCGTACATATTTACATAATGTCAGAGAGCGTCCCTAAGTTATTTCATTTAAAACCAACAAGGGTGTATGTGTATATTGCCACCGGTCTCTCCGATATAACACTGTATTTCCCTGGGCTAATCATGTTCATTAATAATTTTCCATGAGGAATCCGAACGGAAGCGCCTGGCAGTTGTGTCCTCAAACAATAATGGTTTGGTCCATGGATATAGAACCAGTCTACCTGAGCCCCGGCGTCCGGCTCAATATTCTCCAAGTGACACGCGAGTGACAGCACGCATGTTGCTACGCGTGTACCTGCATTGAGTTAAAGCCCCCAAGAGCTGGACGTATTACAGCAAACGGATTCATGACGTGAATATTTATATCTGTGTACATGGCGTTTGCTTGGGAGCACGTGTGGTAGTGCAGATACCGGGAACATTTATTTTTGGGGGCCTCCTCTGGATTTCTTGAGCTCACTGGCGTGAGTAGAGGGTAGCGTCATGTCCGGGAAGGACTCGTCTCCTCGCCACCACCATCCTCATCGGGGGAAATTCGAATTCAAGAGTTGTAGTTTTGAGGGGAAATATCCGTCCAGGTAGGCAGAATTTTACAGTTGATTTTGTTGTGTTGTTAAGTGCACTGCCTCTAACAGTGAATGATGACTGTGGTTTAAACCAAGGTAGGGGGGAACCGTGGTTAACCTCTCGTTCGGACCCGGGCGCCTCGGGGCACTGTGATGATCGCGAGGGACATCTGTGCATTACCGCCTGGTATGAGATTTTAACACGGTCATTATGATTTTTTTTTTTTGCGAGCAGCAACTGATCATCACACCAAAAACGTGATGCTAGATGCTATCAGAGCGGTACCTCATTTTGTATTGGCCAATCCAATGAAACTTTCCTGCTTTGATCAATAAGATGTGGCTGCGATTCTCTTATCAATGTTTCATGTCCCCACGTCAGTAAGGGATGTACATGGGACTAAGTAAGCGCTGCAAGATTTGTGTATATGCAGCGTTTTAAGGCATGAATATATACGCAGTTGTGAATAATGTTGGGTACGCTAACATGTGTAATCGCAGCCCATGATCGAAATGGTCAGCCACATTGTGTATCGCCGACGGAACTTTAGTAATAAGCCCATACTGCAGATTAACAGACATCAAATGCAGATGTAAGATCGTTCGTATTCATCTGCATTGCATGAGGTCTCTGCGATGCTTAGTACATCGAACCGACGAGTTGATAGTGCTGAAACTTGAATGTATAATATAGAATGCTCAGACATACATGGTACAGCCACCCAACTCTCTGATCGCAACCTTTATGTTCATACGTTTAATAGCCAGCTGAAACATTTCTCATGTTTCTCATCAAATTAGTAATTCCAACTCATGAAACCCCAAGTGTGCACTTAGTCATATCTCTTATTTTCCCGAAATGTTTCAATTTCTTCAGAAGGATTTTCCCATTAAATTGTGGCAGGTTTATCCTTCGCTTTTTTGAGTGAGGTTAGACGTGCATTCTTGTCTATTCTTGTCGTGATTAAGATGATTTAGTATAACAGTTTGAGCTCATGTAAGCTGTGTAAAGTAGGCACGGGGCTCAGGCCAGGGCCCATTTTCATAGAGCTGCTAAGCACAAAAATTTGCTTAGCATGAAATTTCTTCCTTGATAAAAACAGGGTTACCAACCAAATGTCCATGTGTTGCATATTGCCTGTTACTGGTATTCAGCTGTTGTTTGCTTATCCTGAAAATCACGTGGAAATTTGGTTGGTAATCCTGTTTTTATCAATGAAGACATTTCATGCTAAGCAAATTAATTTGTGTGCTTACCAGCTCTATGAAATTGGGCCCTGGCCTGTTTTGAGATATCCTCGCTCTATGTTTATAATAGAGACCAGGAAGTTTATATTATCATTTGAACAGGAAAACGGTCCTCGTGAACCTATACATTGTGTTCTTCGGAAGCCTCTAGAATTTGCTGTGATGGTTTATTTAAATCTCAAAAGTAAAAGTGAAAGTTTGCAACCCCTCTACGCTACACAGTCTCTTACTTTCAACGTCAATGTTAGTGTTGAACTCTCGATGTTAATGAGAGCACCATTTTATCTGTATAATTAGGGAATTGGGATGGGTGCATTTAAAATAGTGTTTTAAGTTCTCCGCACACTTAACGGATATGGTATTATACTATTATTGGGCTGTGTGAAAATGTATCCATGATTATGTACGGGTTCGTTGGGGCTGGTGACTAGTGTTCAGTGAGATTTCAAAATGTCTGTCTTGGAGTGGAAAAACAATATCGTCAGTCGATACATGCAGTCTGGCGTTCGGAGTCTGAACTATTTATTAACGGGGTTAAGTTCCTCATCCGTGAGCACTGCCTGTGCATCTGCATGGCTTTGCCTGCAACGAGTACGTTGGATTCGGAGTTTATCAGGCGTGCAAAGGCGGAGACACCAAGGTGAAGTGAAAAAGTACATACCCAATGCGTGTGTACCTTTTCATAGAATTATGTCTCCCCACACAGTTGGCAAACATACGCTTCGTGTCTCTCGGCAAAACGTGCATGTATAGTGAAAAAACACCTTACAACGATTTTACATGTATACTGCAGTAGAGGAGGATTCCTTGAACAACAGCCTCTTTTATCCAAGATGTATTACAAACCCATGAAATATAACAGTGTTAGGCTTCTCCCAAAAATATTTCATGTATATTTTGCATAGTTCCTTTACTGGTTGAACAGTTTATGCTCGGCTGATTTCTGAAGGTACATTCATTGTATACTCATTAATATAAATGGTTGGACAGTTCATCATGGCGAATACCTACGTTGAAATATTGATGATTATTTGTTAGATACCATTTGCCTTCATATTATTCCGCTAATAAACTTGATGTCTGTGTTATGTTGATATAGCCTTGGAGAAATATTGAGGTTGAAACGCGGGGCCCTTTAGCATACTCCCACGAAATCAGAATCCAATATCACAGAGCTGCTTAAGCACAATTGAGTAGCTTAAGCACGACAAAGTTATGCTTGCAAGATTAAGGTTACCAGCCAACATGCCATGTCACATGTACCATCTGTGAGTGGTATCCTACAAATTTTGGGCCGGCAGAAATTTGTTAAGCAAAACTGTCTTCTGAAGCAGCTCTGTGAAATTTCATGCGGGGAGATTGTTGAACAACAGTCATTCTTTAACAACGTTACATCACATGAGCCACGGTGGCTGTTTCCCCCCTTAAATGACCGGCATTGCCTAATTAAGAACCAGGTGTCGTCTCTGAATGTGGGCGTATGAACCCAACTACCTCACCCTTGCAGTGATTAGAAGTCAGGATGTCTAAGCTAATTAGTCCGTTGAGAGGTCATAACTGTCGCCGTTAATGAGCAGTGTTCCTTTCCTCCTCAGTTCAACAACGGAAACTTGGAAGAAGACAGTGTAATCAAAGGAAACGCCGGCCGTTTTTATGAGCATTGCAGGGAGGGGGGGGGAACACTGTCATTATTCTCTTCCAGCACGAGAGAAAGACCTCAAACAACGAGCCCAAGGTGACGAGTGCCTTATTTATAGAGAGAGGTTTCCGAGAAATAGAACAGTTATCGTTGATGATGATTGGAAAGAAAGCTATAATTACAATTGTTGTTCTTGTTGTTGTTGTTACTGCTGCTGTTGTTTTTGAGAAAATGTGGTTATTGTGTATGGACTAACAGTAGTCTCTTCATTAGCTGGATGATGCTGGCTCTTAAAAGGGAATTTACGAAGAAGAAGAAGAAAGTCACTGATATGGTTGTTTGCTCAAGTTGTATAGCCTTTATTGAAGGGGTGGCAACGAAGAACAGACCATCCCGTGGTCGTTGTTTGTGCTGGCGTGCACAGTCCAAGCCATATTGGCAGCCTTGTAGTAGCGGCTAATTTCATTTAGCATAAATACGAGAAAGACTCCGCTGTAGGGTTGAACCGTCAGTCCATTACCAAGTTTTGTATTTACACCACAGGTGATTTTGTTTTGTAAGAAGATTGCTACATCTAAATCCCGTCTTTTTTTCTTCTTCTCAACTTAAACATCAAAAGAGAGTGAGAGAGAAAGAGAGAGAAGGGGGGGGGGAGGTGAAACGACTTTCCAATTCATTTCCAAGCAAGGCCATCGCCTCAAGTCAAACCCAATCGGTTATATTTCCCTGGATATCAGTCTCCTAAGAAGTTAGAGTGTGGATAAAAAACACCCTTTGGTATACAATGACATAATACCATCCACTTTACGCACCGTATACCTTAATTCGCCGTGCCTGTAAGACCCACTGTCATTTTGCATTAACGTCATCACATTTGGCAAGAGGAGAATTTCACCCTCCATAAAAAAGCCGCTCCATGTAAGCTGGGATTTTTTGTATGTAACGGAAACTCGAAGCGATAAAATACAAAATACACTTATTGTAAACTCCCTGCAGACAAAAGTTGCCAACAAGGAGCACGGGTCTTATTTAGATATGATTGCAAAGAGCTTATTTTACATTGTTTGGTTTCAGATCAGGGTATAACCCGAATCGTTAATTTCCCCACTCTTAAAGGTATTATACAGAATTTGTAGAGCTGACAAAACAGTCGCACACAGTGCTCATGTTTGTGTGATCAACCTTATAAATGAAATAACAAATCTGTGAAAATTAGGGCTTAATCCGCTGTGTGAGTCAATAGAAAGTACTGAAAAAACCATGCCCAATTTTCAGCATGTAAACACAGTGTCCCTAATTTTGGTTGTAACAATCAAAATCATCAAAATCAGCTGGTTTTTTTGGGGGGGGTTCATGTACAGTTTTCTCGAATATGACTTCACTTCAGAGGGAAATATTTCACAGAAAAAATGGTCCTAGTAATGACTTTCATAATCAGTAAGCTTTCAGACTAAAATTAAACATTGAATGTTTCTTATCCTCACCAATCCTGTATACTACCTTCAATTGCTCCGGTGGGAATTTCAGTACTTAAACACTCAAGGAAATTAAGGCACAGTGCCCAGTTCCATCTTTTAATCCATTACCATTAAAGAATATAACAAAACTGAAATTTTCCTTAAAATTAGTCTTTAAAAATAGTCCCAAGTAATCTGATTTCCTAAACAGGAATAATAACTTAAAAGCATTACATCAATAAAAGTTAATTCGGCTCATTATCCGGGCAGGTTCAAACTTCATATAAATAAAACAAAACTATTTATAAATACTATAGTGGATGGATATGATCTCCCGGTTGTTCAACCGAGAGTTAAATGACCTCGACTGTTAGTGCCGAGTTTGTATTATATAAATAAATAATACAGTGTTTACGTTGAGAGCCCGTTAATGACGGACCGGGGAGAGCTGTGCCAGGAGACAATGAAAATATGGTTGTTTTTAGTGTCTGACTTTTTTTTTATGAACAAAAGTGATTAAAGACTGAGATAGAAACATTGTTATTGCAAACTGTGCCACAACAGCGCGTTTAAGGCCAACGCTTGAAACGTACACGCGGTGTTGCAACATTATTGGAACAGCCACCCATCGTCCACCCCTCGCCCTTATTACATTTGGAGCTTTACATCTTCATGTATTTAAGACACTGCATCAAATGAACATAGTAGACCTTTATCATGGTGCGGCCATTTTGTCAATCAGTCAACCAAACCGAGGCTTGAAGGAGAAATAGTCTGGTTCTTTTTTGTACAATGAATATTAGCTTATTTAGTTAGTAAACTTTCGGGTGCAACCATTTGTAAAAATCTCTATTGGAGGGGTGTTGGCTCTGAAAAGAGCCATTGTGGTCTCGACGTTTCGAACAGTATACTCTGCTCGTCTTCAGGAGAAACCTAGCTTACATGACTGTTGTTGGATACAGGTAACATGACCAAGATGACGGCAGCATGATAAGGGTGCACCCCACTAAATAAACTCCCATAACATACAGTGCAACATGCTAAGTATTCAAAAACACACGAACAATACTTAGAAGTCTCACAGCTTTTTACAGTAAAGAGAAATTTATTAATTGACTCTTGAACTTTTATTCTCTGCTCAATTTGATATGGGGAGTCCCTGGGCATGTCGAGTTATTCTCCCTCCAAATAAAAAAAAACGTACACAGGAGTGATTTCCAAAACGCCGAGGATCAATATTGAAAATGTCCCTACACCGCTCAGCAAATAGGACCTTTTATTCCAGAGCCTATGTCACAATCGGACAACATTTTCACACTGAAACACTTTCTGGGGGCTCTCAAATCTGTCTAATGTAGAAAAGTTTAAGGGCCTACAAAAAATAATGAGCTCGACGCTCTGTTTTCTCCTTATTTGATGGGGTGCACCCACAGGTCTAAACATACAATTAACTGGTCAAAGAGAAATTCATCAATATGTCAGTGAATGAAATCAAGCAACAATGAGAAATTCAAACACATCAAAGTATCACTGAGAATATGCGGCACATTAAGTAACTCACATCAGAGAAATCACCCCTTTGGCTTTTTTCTAGTCTGCTTTCTGTTTGCAGATATTGTTCAATTGTATGAGTATCATGTGGAATGGTTTTGTTGTCTTTCCTCGAATTGTTTATTCACCGTATAGGTGTACCTCGTGGGACTAGTTGTAGCTCATAAATCTCTCATAGACATCCAATCTTTGAAACATAACTTTTCATTTTTTTTTTTAAAGATTTGTTTGCTATAGTGTGGGTATCAGTCAAAACAAAAGACACGAAATCAACGTGCGGCAGATCATTGGGCAATACCTCCAATGATGATAAAAAATAATAAAAAACCGAGTCTGGTGAAGCACACAAATCAACCCAAAAGGTGCTCATACCGCTTCAAGAGTAATTTAACAAATAATAAAATTACTATATTATATACGATACATTACCAAAATACACCTACATCTATAAAAAAAAAACACCCCCACCAGATAATTAGCAAGTAATGCAAATTACTAATAAAACAATCACGGGAATAAGTTAACACGACAAAGAAAAGTAACGCTAAAAAAAGGGAACCACAATAAAAAGGAACAGCAGATAAATGCAAACAAAACCAAAACCCCAAAACAACACACGAAATACTAAGAAAAAGAAAACAAATGGACAAACAGAACTAAACAAAAGCTGGGGTGCCTGGGGAAAAGACAAACGGGAAATAAAAGACCATCACCGAAGGTTGTGTTACTCCCACCAAAAATCAAACAACCACCACAACAAAAACAAACGCAGTTTGGTACACAAAGATCGACGCACAAAAGGAAAGAAAAAAAATCTCGAAAAAACACAAAGCTTTATTTAAAGAAATACAAATCCTCCTAAAACAGACAAACACAATAACAACCAGACACAAAATGGGAAATCCGGAACAAGGTGAACAAACAAAGAAACATTCAAGGAGATGTTCCCGACGTGATCTGTGTTTGGAGGGATTTTTGTTGTTGTTGAAAGATTGAATGATTTGTGAGGTTCTGATGTGGAACGGTTGCATGTTCCATAGACGTGGTGCACCGGAGAATCATAACACATTATTACCACATTACAGCAGCGTATTATTATTATGGCTTTGTAGTACTTGAATAAAACATTTAAAAACATCGATCATTTGAAATCAGGACCTCAGTAGATAAACAAATTTCATCGAATTAATAATTTAAAACCATAAACGAGTGAACGGAACTGAAATAAAATAAACTCTTATTCTCCTTCTCAGCTTAAAAAAATGGCCGACACTATGGATATGAAGAGCGGAGTATACTGCTCGAAACGTCGAGACCAAACCGGCTCTTTTCAGAGCCAACACTCCCACAAAAGAGTTCTTAATATTAACCTACTGTGGATATGGAATTTGTTTGCAAAATCATCGACAGTGAATTTTTGTTCTTTTTGATGTAACGTTTTGCTTACCTTACTTGACATTTTGGAAATGTTTACGTGAGGGCACATTTTATTACAGATCGACAAATATTTAGAACTCAATTACTGCATTAGTAATTCACATCATCCTTCGTCATCCCACAAAGCTGAATGACCATAATACTGTTTATTAACTACCCACGACGCTTGCAAGAGATTCAAATCACGTGCATATAGTCATTTGGATTGACACTTATAAGTTCCCCTTTTGACAAAACGGCCGTACAGTCCCGTCACGGTGCTTGAATGTTCTCATATGGCGCATCGAGCACGTGGCATATGGAACGAGAGTGACATACCCTATACACTCCACGGGCGGGTGGCTCCAAAAATACAATTTCTGATAATGCGGTCGCGTCCATAAAAAAACGATCCTGGAGCCACCTGCAGTTGAATGATGAAGGAGTGATTATAAAATGTTTGACAGTGTGTGTGTGTGCTTTGCTCTCGTGTCTATACATCCAAGCCTATGGAGATCGCTGTCCACAGCCGATGCTTTGTCCCATCACGAAATGGAACCCCAGACATTCTCTATTTTCTTTTAAAATAAATCACGGCAGAAAAAAAATCTGGCTTTAAACCTCAAAAGTTCATTTAAGTTGAGTGCAGTAATACTTCACCGTCGCTATTTGTGTCTCTCTGTTTTTTAAACCTTGAATTTATCTCCCAACATGTAAGAGAAAACTGCAAGTCTCGTGTGTGTGTGTGTGTGTGTGTGTCAGTTTGTAGTGACATTCAAACCGAGGACTTACAACAAAAGGGACAATGGGTTCACGTTTGCTATCACAAAGGAAAACAATGGGGTTCACGTTTGTCAGGACAAAGAGTTGAACAAAGGAGGGTCCACGATTGGAGGTCATTACACACTTAGGTGTGTGGGTGTGTTACCATCGAATTCCGCGATATTTAATACCTCAGTGGCTTTTAATTTCTCTTCAAAGCGATGTTTATTTTCGTACTCCTGCGAAAGGGGCAAGTTTTATAAACAATTACAATAAACACTCATCGCATCATCTGCGAATGAAAGGAACTAAACAATATTTTGTTAGGCGAACAGCGTGTTTTAACAACTTCAACCTGCGTTCCACAAGCCAGGAGGTGTCGAGTCTGAGAAAATGTATGGAGAATTCCTGCTAGTAAGGATTTAAACTGATAAACATCACACGTGACCCCTCCTCGCAGGACTGTCTTCAGAAGAACAACGATTGAGTTTAACCCAAGCGTTCAAACATAACGATTCGGCGTCAGAGCGGAATGTTGTCAACTCCCATGTTTTTTGATGTTTTCGCGGAGTACAGCGACCGTGTCCCCGGAGTGATCTAAAGCATATCCTTCTTGTCCATCTGCTAAGTCCACCATGTCGTTTGGACACCCTAAACCGGTCATGATCTTGCAGTAGTCCATTATTTCGCTGGTAAAGTACTTTTGAATGGCACTTGTGTGTGGCCGAGCTTGAGAGGCCCAGGGGACGGATGGGATGCACGGCGAAGAGGACGCCGTGTAAATATAGCACGGGATGAATTTTCAATAACAAATTTCATATTTGATTATAGTAAGAAATCCATTAAGAGTCCAATTACCTTTCTACGCAAATAAGGCTTTGCAAAGATCTTGCCCGCTGTATCGTCCCTTATTCAGTATATTCATATTTTCAATATATCATTTTCCTTCAGCCGTTGCTTATACATTTTGAGATTTTATATAAATTCAGTCATTGTATTTACATTTGTTCAGTTTATAAAGAAATCCGTTAACACAACGGAGAGCAAAACGAGGTTTCAGAATTGTGTTGACCAACACGCAGTTAAGTCTTCCCGAGGTCTATAGTCTCAATTCAATTCAATAGAAGATTTATTTCCCACATTTGCACATGGAGGCATCATCCTGAAAGCCGAAGCTTGTGGTGGATGTGCCCGTTACAACAATACAACACAGAACAAGATAAACAACACTCATTGTAGAATGAAGAAATAATAACAGTAATTAAATATACAACAGTTATACAAATTAGACAGGCAGACGAACAAGTTACACTAACAAGATATTAACAAGTGACCTAGAAACTGCTAGTGAAGTATAGACAATAACGAGATTGCTCTTCCATTTTGTATTACCTTCATTCTCCCAATGATCAATAATTGAGAACAGAATTTATTGAAAATACATGAAGTTGAGGTGCCTCTTCTGATGTTTTGCGGCACCTAATATTGCCCGGGACCCAACCGTAGCCCAGGATCTAATTGTGGCCCCAAATGTACTCGGTCTATATGAAAGGGACACATTACATTATGAATGGGCGCTTTGGGCTACAAACGCGTTTGTTATGAAATGAATATGGTTGGAAAGATGTTTTAAAACTAGAATATAACTATTTACACAAATATCTATCGAAATTGTGTTGTTTTCCTTTAACTTCGTGAGCTAACAAGGTCCGCCATTTTGTGAGTCAAAAATGTGGTTCTCCAAAATGGCTTCCGCGTGAATTTACGAAGTAAAAGGAAAACCATACAGTTTCGAGGGATGTTTGTGTTGATCATTATATTATAAACTTACAATTCTTTGCATTCATATTCATTTCATAACAAACGCATTATATAGCCCAATCCATGGCAGTGTGTCACTTCAGATATATATTTTGGGCTACTTGAGGCCCGATCATCAGTTAAGTGTCGCACAGCCATCTCAAGACTCTTTTGTTCGTTTGACTTAATGTGTTCCCTGTTCTATCGCAGGTTCTATCTCAGGCCCATGGATCTTAATGAAAGTTGGAAGACAAATTCAATAGACCTTGTGAGCCTTGTTTACAAAAAGAGTGCCCTTGTTCATTCCAGGGCCTTTCTGGCAGGCGAGATGCTACACTGTCAGATAGGAAACTTATTACTTGGTGTCACAATTTCGACAGAGTTATAAAATATAACACTTGTACAAGTTTCTTTTCTTCATATCAAAGCTGATAAAAATCAGACGGTGCAATCTCCATCATGAAGTACAAGATTTTCCTTCCATGTTTCCTCCATTGAGCTGTGTACAAATCCTGCCTGCAGGAAGTTCCCGGCTCTGCGGCTCTTTTGTAAACATGTGATGTCACAGGTTACACAGTCAAGTCTTGCATGTCTCCCCCATCTTCCATGACCCTCTCTGACAAGAAAGTTAATAATCTTGACGGTGTGGATGTAAATTGTCGCGAGCACAGCATTTTAAATGCCTTGTTCATACACCACACAAATGATCAGGTACACGGGAAAGATTTTGCTGAGCGAGAATATGTTATTGAGTCATCGTGTACAAAAATCGGGAGTTGTTTAGTTATTGGTGTAGCGTATTACTTTACGTTGCGATTAAAGATGTAATTTTCAATTATAAGCAGTTGATAAATGGTGAACTGCAATTCGACATATTGTATAAAAACATATTGTCAAATGTAACCTTTGTCTCTAGGGCCCAACGTTGCAATCTAGGGTGAAACGAACGTGAATGGTTCACGAGCTCATGTTAATATTAACAGGAAGCGTCTTGATACGAGGCTACAAGAGTAATAAATGAGGTTACACAACGGTAACATCGGCTCATGGTGGGGCGATTACTTGTGGGTCTCTCGGCCAACTGTCGACTGTCTTTGAAAGTGAAGTAGGCCCTACGTCTATTAAAACATAAATTACTCGTGCTTTTAAAAGGGCCAGAAATTGTGTGAAGAGCATCTTTTTTACAAAAAGTAATTTTAATAAACATGTTAATTTTCGTTTTTTTTAAAGAATGATACCATATTTAAAAGTACCGTTCAGCTTTTGCACCGACTGCGTTATTGACGTGAAACTACGATGAAAGATTGTCTGTAAAGAAATCTGCTTGAAGGAGGAAAAATAATAATTGTGAGAAAAATACTCTCGATTTTTTTAAAAATTTATTTCTCGAGGGACCTAAAAGCTTTCATTACAAGAGCTTGAGAGTGCTTCATACGCTAATGCCATACAATCCTTGCACATAGGAACACTGTGTGACATGCACACCCTCTCGTTATCGCTGCTTCTCATGATAGGAGTGGTTCCTTTTGAATCAAATTTCTCACATGACTTTTGTTCCTTTTTATTATTTTTTTTTTCGTGGGTTCTTTCTTTCACCGACCAATGCATGAAAAGAAAACCAAAATTACAGCGGCACTTTTTTTTTGCGATTGTTAATATTTTATTTGTTTTGTATGTGCCTTCTCACTGTTATTTTGAATTTAATAACGAGACAAATAAAAGCTCAAGATGTGTTAGGGGGATCTTGGGAAATTCGAATAAAATACTTTTTTTTTTGTATGATAGCCCGGCAGGATGATTGGATTGTGCCTTTGATGATACAAGCTTGGAAATTTGCACACAGTGTCTGAGAAAGATGTTTGGCTACAGGGCCATTGCGGAATTGTCCTTTGAAAAAATATGTTTAGTGTAACAAGCATTGACAGCTATTTTGAACAGTTTCAAAGTCTTGTTATTCTATCTGTATTTCAAATTTCAAATCTGCGAGGGCTCTATAAACAAATATCTTTCTCATTTCATTCTGACTGTGTGACAAAGTCCACTCTTGCATTATCAAAAGGCGCAATTTCAAGACATTTATTTCCTTTATCTGCCCCACTGAGAGATAAACATGTTTCAATTTTGGTTTAAACGTGCGTTTTGTTCATATTCCAAGCTGGGACGTGATGATTGGTTTCTTGATGGTCCTGTAAAGATACAAGGCGAGATCATCTATCAGTTTGGGGAAAAGTAAATTCGTGCATTTCCTAAACTATAATGTGTGAACATCACTTGTAGCTACAGGCAAGAACGGGCTTAAAATATAACACAATTTGGATAAGGCTCGTACACAATGATACAGAAATTGTGATGTTACCAGAAACTGCTGGTTTTATTGGATTAAACTGCTGGCACAGATCAGCATCACGTTTACGAAGAAGGGGGAAAACCAAATCAGAGGTCTTCATTTTTCAAATTGCGAAATTTACTCAGACAACTTGTTGTTGACAAACATCGCAGTTTGTCCATCATCCGAACTCGTCCTCGTTAGCATGGGAGTTGAATGACACGTCCTTGATGCATTGCCGTACATCCTGGAACTTAAAACCCTTGCGGTTTCTACTGTATCAGCTACCGTGCAGTTTTGCTACGAAGTTACATCTTAAACTTGTCCAACTCCCTCCGGGAATCACGAACAAGTTGTATTTTATTTAACGCACAAGATGGAATCTTAGAACATTTTGTACTTTTTTTTTTTAAGTCTTCAGAATTGATTTCTACGGAAGCCTTAAAGGGACATTGAGGAAAACAAAAGAAAGACGTAATTATGACTTATATTTCATAGTTATGAGTTAACCTAAGTCATATAAGACTTAGTATATGTCTTAAAGGCAAAGTATACCTTTGGTTTTTTGGAACCGTTCGATTTTTTTAATCCTATATAAATGTAGATGTATGCAACAAAACTAACCTGTAAAAATATCATTTCAAAAGTTGATAGCGTTTTTGAGATATTGCCGAAGATCCGGAGTGGTTATGTCCACGCAGGAAGAATAATCCGCCATTGGAATACACAATCTGAGAAACGTTTCAGACACGCTTCTCGGATTCAATGTTTTTCTGATAAAAACTGATATATTTTTTCCATAACCACATTAATCCGAAGTAAAATGATTCTCAAAATGATTCATACTATCGAAAGCTGCTGTACTTCTAACAAAGTAAGTTTTTATTTGCCATTAATGTTTAAGAGTGATTACCAAACGTATGCCTTCCCTTTAAAGGAACATTCAGGAAAACAAAAGAAAGTCATAATTATGACTTAGTTATGAGTTTACCTAAGTCATATAAAGACTTAGCATATTTCTTAATTATGACTTGTGCTAATTATTAAGTCGTATGAATTATACGTCAGAATTAAGACTGGAACTTACTATGTCATAGTCTTAACTATGAATTTTACTAAGTCATAAATAGGGGAAGAAGTAATAATTATAACGTAAATTTCCGTCAACTCTCATTGTCCCCTTGCTCTTTCGTAAATTACAGAATTTTCCCCTCTCCACAAGTAAAAGCCTTACAGAAATGTTCACAACTAAAAGCCCGCTAAAAGTTTGCTCAGAAGATCCGTCTTGTCATTTAATATCTTAAGTGTTTTCTGAGACAGCGCTTCAGCCCATATCAATTACGAGGAGCCAAAATGTTTGCATTGCTGTCTACCAAAGAATCATCTCCCGTTATTACTCTAATATCACGGGAAATTGAAAATCAGTCATTTTCCCCCAGTGCCGTTTCTTTTCCTTGTCTATTTTCCTTCTTTTTTACACTCGAATCTTTAAATGAGAAAAAAATGTGCTGTCTTCTTGTCTAAGTTACCAAATAATATAATGTATATATATTTACATTTTTTACTTCATTTTTAGTTGGATTTCATTAACGATTTTACTGTTCGTAGTCTGGATGTAAACATCCTCTAATCCTTTTTGTTCTTTCTTTCTTAATATAGTTCGTAATTCCTAGTTGAAAATCAAAACAATTGAAAAAAAAACATGCAATTTTCTGGCCAAGCGACTGAATAAATATATTCAATCCGAAATCCCCCTTTGTTGTAGAATTAAAGTTTTGTTAATCACATTTGAGACTTGGGAGAGACAACAAAATTCATGAACCGGATGTCGAACAGAAATCTCAATGCCAACGTACGATATCAACAAATCAGCAAAACACATTTAATGCATGCGCGCGTGTGTGTGTGTAAAAAGTTCGTTAAGTTCTCGGAATGAGAAACTCGTTGTAACAACCAGGATTAAACCGGATCTACCTTGGGAATAACCCAGATACACTGCGGGAATAAATTCAATTTAAATTTTGATTTGCTACATTTGAAGAGTCGCAGAGGTAATGAGATTTTCTTCTTTTAAATGAGAAGCCACAACAGATTCGCTGACAGGCTGTTACACACTGATACTTGGAGAAGAAAAGCCAACCCGTTAATTGTGTTGGTTTGTAGGGAGTGAAAGTGGCCGGATGTTTATATCGGATTTGTCTCATGAATGGTTTATTTGTTGAGACAAAGCGCATAATGGGAACCAAGTGTAAAGGTAAAACCAGAATATAAAGTTGAAAGAAATCTGCAGAGAAATCGGGAGAAACTGTATATTTCGGACTTGTTCATCAAAGGAACCGTGTTGGTTCTCTTGACGTTTCGGACGCCGCGTTCGTGTCTTCATCACAGCCTTGAACATGAAGTAAAACAATACATTAGTCAAACTGAATGGAATATAAAACCAAAGATCCACCTTTCCCAGGATGTCAAAGTTCAAGTGTTAAAAAGGTTTTTTTCCAGTGGCTCTTCATCGAATTCACGGAACCAATTGCTTTTGATTGTATTCCTTTAGTAGTGGCTCTGAATGACAAGAAGACAAAAAAGAGCATCGGTGCTCTTTTAGGTTGTAAGACTTGTAACCGCTTTGTTAAGCATCAGCCCTGATACAAGGCACGGATGCACCATCCTTGAGCTGAGGCCGGGGCCCGTGATTGAACTAAGATAATTAATTTGAGCAACGAAGCGAAGGGGGGAATATTAAAGGAGCTCATAATTCCAGGGTAAGCCACGGGCCTGCGCGGGAGGCTCGAGTCGACGGATGTTAACATGGGTTAATGATTAAATCAGAGCCATGTGATTGCAAAACAAGGTGAAGGGGTTAAAGGTACACTCCATCTGATGGGAATCTAAGTTAAAGTCCAGTTTTGATTTAAAGCCAGAAAGGGGATACCATACTAATTAAAAACATGGTTTAAAGGAGCTCTCTTATCGAGTCTTTTTCTAATGTTCAGTTTAATTGGCCGAACAAAACAATGTGATCACAATACGAGGTCAAAATTCGTACTCAGCTTACTTTTTTTTTTTTAACAAAAGAAAATATCGCATCCTTTTGTCATTTGATCGTTCTTTCCACCATAGTTTTTTGTAGTAACATCTGTTGTTTGTTTATTTTTAAATTGTAGAGCTGAAGGTCGGTCATGTCTGTGGAGGTGAACTTCCTTATTTAGTGAATATTTCGTCCCTGTTCCTGCTAATGGATGTTTGATTCCAATCAAGATCCCCTCGGGCCAGAATTATGCAAACCAAAATGGTCACAGATGCATCTTAGTCTTGTCGAGCTGAATTAAGCATGCCTTGATCATGATATGCACATATCGACTATCCACCAATGAACCGTTCGTGATCAGGACGAGGATGGGTTTCACCAGGTTGTTCCGGAGATAATTTAACCAGGAAGAGTAAGAAAAAAGAGAAAAAAATCTCCATCCAGCGTGTACTGTACACGGATATTAGAATTGTAGAGCACACAGCACACAAGGTCTCCTCGGCATCTTCGGTAAAATTAGTGAAAGTTCAGCTGGCGTACAGACGCCATGTTTTAATCAATTCCGTCACCGGGAATTACCAGGGTCTTTCGTAATGTGCGGCCGTTAAAGGCACACCGTACGCATGATTGTGGTGCAGCCTTGGTTATCCGCGAGTGTATTTCTTGTACAATATCAAGGTAAATAGTTAACCTTTAAAGTGCCTATAGCTCCCTACGGTATCAATCAATCGTAGAAGCTATCGGGACTGTTCCCATTGTCTTGCCATTAATGGATACAAGTTTGAAAGGGTTGTTTTGATATCATCGAACGAGTACAGAATTATTCACTGATTTCTAAGAAACTGTCCAGGTGTGTTAATTTCTTCAAGATTTGTGTTTGATGCAGAATTGTTAGGTAGAACACAAGTATAGCAATAGCTGAAGTTTCCAGTTTTGCACCTTGTCTTTACAACGAATGTATTCATATAATTGTGTCAAGGCCCGAGTGGACTTTGGACATCGTTTGTATGGAGACACGTTTACTTTTCGTGTTGCCGCATTTTCTTCAACAGACTTGCTACTAAGGAGGCCCTAAAGAGACATCGCATATTTGCAAGAAATATGTGCGCATGCATATGCGATATCATGAAATTATTCGCGAACATTTTGTTCGCATGCGTATGCGATGTCGTGACTTTATTTGCGACTTTATTTGCGTATGCGATGTTGTGACAATATTTGCGAACATGTGCGCATGCGTATGTGATGTCATGAAATTTACGCGAATATGTGCGCATGCGTATACGATGTCTTGACATTATTTGCGAACATGTGTGCATGCGCATACACGAATCCACTGACGGCTAAAAAACAAATACATTGTACAAGTGAACCGTGATTCGTCAAACATCATCACACTATCTAGAATACATTTTTGTTTAATCCCAGCCTGCCACTTGGGCAGTGCGTGTCTATTTACCCCCATCGTGTACAGTATTTACACGGGGGAGTTGCAAGGTACGAGGGGGCATGTCTTGTCCGGTGACGCCGGGCTAAAAGCATTCCGAGGCCGCTGGGCAGTCCCTGGTACGTGCGCTGTGAAACCAAAGTTATAAAAACCACGCCGTTGAGCGTTTGAACTGCCGGATGAATTTGCTGCGAGGTTTTTTTTTTCTCCTGCGGGACCCTGGCGTATGTTTTACCCTCGTCGTCCTGTCCATTCCGGTGGGACCTGGATGGAAAGTCTTGGATTTGCGGATGTAAACTGAAGATTGGAAAATCGTTGTATGGGACGACTCAAACCATGACCACTGTTTATCGCGTACGATAAATCTGTTGTTAAAATACCTGTATGAGGAATTACACGCAGGTTGTAGAAAATGCCAGTGCGTTACAAGAGACTGATGTCACTTGATTCTAAACAGGTGTGCAGATTTTGAGCAGCTTCAGATTACACTGTACGCTAAAATGACGATGAGAAAATGGACGCAGTTTTGTTTAAGACGTATCCAGCGGAGTTTCGGGTCGCTTTACAAAGAATAATAGATTCGGTGCAAGACTTTATAGTGGACTTAAGGGAATTAAACAGAAAATAACATTTCTTTTAATTTCAGAAAATGAATAAAAAATAAATAAAAATAAAATCAGCACGAGGATTTAAACATGACTTGAAGAAAAAAAACATGTCCAAAAATCCAATCAGTATCATTTTCTTCATCGAGTCATAATTTCAGTATTGGGTGTGACTCTTCTCCCCCGTCCGTGCCTACGAATCTCTGGGGGTCACCAGGACAGAAAACGGGCCCACGGGACGTGTGAAAACATCACACAACTGTTTGTCCACGACACTTAAGAGCTTGCCGAAGATCAGCAGACCTTTTCACACCAGAGGTGATCAAATGGAAGGTGAACACAACCTGACTTGTTTCACCGAGCACGGGGTCTCTCTCTCTCCGATCACAGAGACGCAGCTGCCTCTGTGGATGTTATATTGACCGTCTGGGCTGCAGGCTATATCATCTCCGTCTTGAAAGCCATTAGTTGCAATTGCAATCAGTGACGTCAGTCCTGTGAAAGAAGGGGGGTAACAAAAACGAAACCCTAAAGAGCGAGAAGCCAATCTGAAATGGTGCGAAATAATCTGACGAGAATCGGCCGAACTTGCATTGTTAATTGACCATGAGGGAAACAGCCGTCTGTAATTAAAAAAACACATGTCAACCCTTCCTACTTTCGGTTATTGTCAAATTTTGGTTTGTCCAGCGGAGCGAACCGATTTTTATCTCAACGGAAGCCACTGCGCTTATCGAGTGAAGAACATCCGCGATGAAATGTAACAGTCGCCATGGCAACTGTGGATACGTAATACTGTTTAAATTTGTTCCTTAAATAACATTATAGGCGGGTCAACGAAACCTAATGTGAACGTAATTTGTCTGTAAGCCTGACCACTGCACTGTTGTGTGAATTGCATTGTAACAGCCTACCGCAAAAAATACCGTTCAATGAAACGTGTTTTTTTTGGGGGGGGGGGGGCTTAATCTCAACAGAGGGCGCTTTTGCAATTATTGAATGTCCACAATTAAATGACTGTTTTACTGTTTCAGTGGTAAAATCATTAATACAGAAATAAGGATTAAATACAATACAAGAATAATAAACCTGAGACATTCAGCAAGGTTCCACAGCTTGCCGGGTGTCTGAGTGTCTTTTCCCCCTTTTAATACCGCGCAGGTTATCGTAGAATGTCGATCGGAACAAAATTGTAAACAATAATTTTGTCGAAGCGTTTGACTTAATAGTTGCATTTACGCTTTGAATGTGTGTGCTCTTCTACAACTTGCTGGAAAGTAGGCCAAGTTAAGTTTGTTTTTGGTGGAGCGGATCACCCACTCCCTCCATAATGACCAAATATTTCCTGCCGACCTTCCTTTCGGAAACAAGACCTCTTGCTTAGGTGTCATACATGATATTTAATTCCATCAATCTTTCCGGGGGATTGTAATCTGTAGTTATGTTTGTGTAATTCTAAACGTATACATTTCCGGAGGAAGTGGTTTATGTTGTTATTCAAAATGATCATCCAATTAAAACTAATGCTGCCGTGAATCTCTCCTTGTGGTCTGAACTGATTCGAAGTGTAAACAGATCGAGAAACACGAATCGATAGGTATGCCGCGGAAGTTCCTAGATATCGAGTTCGACTTTGGCTAGGTTCACGTAGCTGCATTTTCTCCCTTTTTGTGTCATTAAAGACGCTGTCATTAAGGACAATAAACCATAACCAAATAACCTAAAAGTTAATTCTGACATGGCTTAGTCAAGCATTTGGTAGATGACGTACCTTTAGTCCTGCTCAGCGGACATCTTTAGATGTAACCTAGTGGGGTTTACGGCAAGCATTAGGAACCATAAATATTTTACAACCCAACATAAATGATTATGTTAAGCACTCTATAGAAAAAGCCATATCCATTAGTTGTACTAATCACTCAGTTTCCACATGTTACACACCGCAGGGAGAGGTATATGATTCATTTGCGCCGGTCACAGCACCCGGGTGGCTCGTTATAAGCAACCGATATCATTAGCATACACAAACGCTTGCAGTACTCTAGGTCAATAGAGGGCTCTCTTCCCTTTGCTCTACCAGATCTTTGTGTGGGAAGAGTTGAGATGCTCTAATTATTTTGGTTGGTAAAATTACTCCATGAAAATAATATACATTCAGTAAGGACAAGCTGTTGTATCAGACATTCTGTAATTGGTTGACCTTCAAGCGAGGCACCTTACAACGCAACGCAACGTACCTTTGGCATACGCTGTCAGCACATGCTATAAAGAAGCTTATTTCACAAGTTTTGAGGGTTTGTTTTGCATATTTTTTAATTATTTGTTTTATATAAGTGTGTTGTTGACATGTCCAGGTAATGCCCGTGTTAATTAAAGGTTTTTGTCTACTCGATTAATTGAGTTTTATAAGTTTGTTTCATCTACCATTGACAATTGACAAATCGATTTTGTACACACAGGATGGTTTCAGAATTTTGGGGCTGCCCTCTCCTGACCAAATCACTGAACCCCTGTTGATTGACAACCCCTCTAGGATGTTTGGCGTGTTCCAGCTTAGGATATCATGGTGTATGAGTTTACTGGCGTGTACAATGTGGTTAAGAAAATGGAAATAATAACTGATGTAAGCAGCTGATGGCAGCGACCCTCTCTGCAGTTAGAGTTTAACAGTCGGGTAGCATATTGTGTAATTTGTAAAGAAACCATTTTCGTTATGATACCTGTGTGATATTCGCAGTCATTTAGAACCTGACATCGCCTTACGAAAAAAAATCAAATGTTTTTCATCTTATCCAAACTCAGTTTGTTACATCAATACTTTCTTTAAGAAAGTTGATAACTGCATTCGTGAGAAGGGAATTAATGTGAATTGATTTTACTGTCTGACAGGGCATTCACGTTTTCGACAAAGTCAAATTTTCGTCTCGGGTCCGTTGTGAGCATTTATTAGTAGGCAATTTGGTAAGTGTCGTCTCAATAATGATATCTCTCTTACCCATGACAAATCAACACCTACTCAGTCAAAAACATCCATCAGGCGAAATGCGGCGAATTTGACGAATCACTTTAGCAATAAATTTGACCGGCGACTGCCAAACAACGACACGGCCTGCGGTGGCCCGGTTTTACGTTATGGAACGAAGGGTGAAAGTGGCGTGGAGCTGGCACTTAAGAGATGCTACATTCTTGAATTGGGAATGAGTTCACAAAATGATATCTTTCACTTTCTAATCGAAACATACTGCTGACATCCACCTGCGAAAATTGTATGTTTTATAATGGAATTTTTGTTGCATTCACACTTTGATTTCTACATGTACAAAAATGTATGTCAAAGTTATTTTTGCCTTTTGTTTAGTTTTGCTTTTGCAATCATTGCAAAATTGTGTATGGAAACATAATTATAATGACAGAATTTGTTTTTGGTCTTACTGACCAGTACGAAGATGACAACAGTAAGATTTGAAATGGAAAAAGAAATACATATATTTTTTTCGAATTTTGCCATAGTAAAATCGTAAAGAAATTAGTTAAATCGGTCCTGTCCACTTTTAAATTTGGGTCTCCTTATGACCAACACACACTTTTTTCAACCCCGTAGTTCGAAGACTTCTGTTTGTTCTCACATTTACTTTAAGCGACGTCCGCATCGGGTTTGTACACAAAAGGGAACCGATAACGTCCTCGCACGTCCTCGCACAGTCAAAACACCTGAATCTCTTTTGCTAAAGTCCTCGGTTTCTACGGGTAGACAAATTCACACACACACACAAATTGTACAACTTTTTGCGCGAACTTCCAAAGAAGCACGTTCAAGAATGTCAAAATATGATTCGACACACTACATGAACTATTTGCCTCGTGCATTTTTTTTTTGTAAAAGTCACTTTATGTGTCGATCGTTGCCTTTTTCTTTCTCCCGGCATTTGAAGGTAACGTTAGCATAAACATCGCTGAAAAAAGTTGTTGAGCGAGATGTTGTTGCAACAACCAGCGCCCTCTTTCGGGTGTGAAATAAAGCCCTCTTTTATAGGCGTGATTAATTTGTTTCCAGATGACGCCCTCTGTTGATCTAAAGAACTGAAAGTGTTTTTTTTTTCAAGTGTTCACATATCCTTTCTTTTATTGCTATTCTGATGTGCACGCTTTCTAAGGAAAGGGACTCCAGCCTTCATGTCTTTCTGGATTTGAAGATTAAAAGGTTGTCTGTGTTTTCAATGTAAACATGAAATAGTTACACTTTGTAGGGATGAATTACTAGTCGATCCACTGACAAGCCTAAAAGATCCTGTGAATTACTTGTCAACGGTTTGGTTATCTTCATTGCTTGTTATGCAGGGATGGATTTACATATTTTTTTAACTAATTCATCTTCAAACCATCCACACATTCAATTCATAAATATTGTCTCTATCTCGAATAAAAAAAAAAACACCTTAAGATCCATCCTTGTGAAAGCAGCGTTGACGATAAAAAATAACATGGTTTAATTTGAGTATTTTTGAATGTCCTTTCAAAATGAGTTGATTACCTGGTTGAGCTCAAGAAGAACCGAGACTGTAAAGGATTTACTCTTTTATTCATGTGATGCATGACATTTTATTCTATTATGTTGTGTGAGTTGTTTAAAATTTCCAGAAGAGCAGACATAGGTCCCTAGAGAACACAAACTAGAAATATTGATTGATAAAAGGATTACAAGTTTGGGGGACATCCGTTATAGGTATGGATAGAGCTAGAGCAAAGCATTACAAGTTTGTGGGCACACGATAATCAAATAATATTTGGGATACTTAGTATTCCTACAGTTCGGGGGACACATCTTACGTCGTACACAATATGAACTAAATTATTACTAATTTCATGGACATTGTGTCCTCAAATTTGAAAACCTTTTATCAACCAGTAATTATATTGTGTCTCCTGCAGAGACCTATACGTCTACTCAGAAGTCTTGGGCAAATTTAACATCAATCGTGTTTTTTTTGTGCGTGTGTGTGTGTTTTTTTTTTTTTTTTTTCATTCTGACTATTTGTGAGGAACAATATTTTAAAATCTTATCAGTGGTAACCTCTGCTAATTGCAAGATTCAAAGTGGCCTCTTGTCACAGGGCACGTTCAATGGTCTAGAGTGCAGGAGTTGTGGGTTTCGAACCCCAGCCGGTGTGGATTGTTTTTCATCAGTGCCACACGAGGCATTCACAGGCAACCAGTTCTAGGCAATCTCCGATAAGAACATTCACTCACATTTCGGGTTTTTCTCGTTATTTTCTTGGGGCTCGTGAGCTACAGCTGGAAGAATATCTCTGCTGCCGAAGTGCTCATTGTGCATGCAGTGCAGTTGGTTGCCTCCGGGCTGCCTGTAAAAAAATGGCCGTGTGTAACATGGCCATAAAGGTTAAACCAACGTAATATATCTTTTGAGTGTGCTGCCTTAATAATTGATAGCAATCTGCTACTGTACTTCGGCAGTCGGCGTGTGATGACGTCAGCCGTTTCTGACAGTCATTTATGGACATTGCCCGTAATCTTTACGCAGGCCTAACACAATAATAGAGCGTGACATATTATGCATAATGCCAATAGGTGTATAAACAGGCTCAGTGTTTGTGAAACGTACACGATCGAGCTGTGCACCCAAACGGAGGCAAACCCAGGTCACGGTATTATCTCTCTCATTTATCTGAAAAATCGCTGACACTGTTAACTATTATTGTCTTGAAATACGCAAATTGAATATCGTTGTTTTTATGTTCTACCCACTCTTTGCTGCTAATAATTTGTAACTAATTTGTAACGACCTTCACCAAGAAGTAACCAACACTATTTTGACTAATGGTTTTTACCAAGTTATCGTCAGTTGTATTGGACCATAATGTGAAACCAGTTGTAGCTCTTAATGTAGTACGGCCATAAACGTTGTCCATTCGTTATCGTCACCAATTGTGTGGGCCTAATGGGTAAGTAAGGGACCCAGGCACCCGCCCACATAATATCCCCACAATCGGTCAATTACCTTTCGAGGAGCAGGTTAATGATCCCCAAAATATACCAGCGTTGTTGTACATGCATATTTTCCCAGTCTGATGAGTTTTGTAATGCATTCGTTGACTTAGTGGTGAATATGACAGCTTGCTTTAAAGGTTTCGTTTTCTTTTCGTCTCGCTGTTTATACCTGCATGATCATACTATTTTCCCAGTCAATATTAGTATAATGTGGCTCTCCATGGCTTTGTCCGATACTGTGGAGGCGTTGATTGGGTTTGTACACCTCTCCCAACACCGTAAACGCCAATATCAAAAAGTGGCGACTGTGTACACATTCACACTAACATTCATTACAATTGTGTAACCAGCGGGCAGATGTGTTTGCCCCCCCCCCCCAAAAAAGTTGAATTTGGAGAGTCGGTTTTACATGAAACCATGCAATGTATCTTTCTCTCGAGTCCTTCATAAAATCACATAGCAAGCCACTTGACTTTGAAATGTCATCGAGTACATGTGTATAAAACCATCCATCGAGACAGACAGGCACGTTCGGGGTTTAGAGTTATGATCAGAGCATCGGTAGAGTTGGCAAATTACCTGCCTCTACTGCATAATAATAATATTGGAGTCGTTATAGCGCACTCATTTTACCAATAAGGTACTCAAGGTGTTTAGACAAAGAGACACATTTTAAGGAACAAGTTTTTTGAATTTGTCTGTTCTATGAGACCTATTTATGTAGCACCTTACAAGGGTTTATAAGGTTTTGATGCGCATTCAGCAGGCACTGCCAGAAACACCGGGGCAAACCCCTTCTTTTAGCGATAAGTGTAACAAGGTTATTTTACGTGCATCACAACGCACTGGACCTATACGGCTTGACGTCCCATCCGAAAGACGGATCAATATAATGGTTGAGTGTCTTGCTTAAGGACACAGGTGTCAAGACCGGGACTCGAACCCACACTCAAATAAACTCTAAATAAGTGGATCCCTTGAAAGGTTTTAGGTTTTAACTTAAAGGAACATTACAGAATTGGTTTTCGCTAACAAAACAGTTGCTGGCAGTGTAAGCACTTTATGTAATCCACCATATACATAAACTGACAAACCTGTAGAAGTTTGAGATCGATCGGCCATCTGGGTCACGAGAAAATAGTGAAAAACCGATTACACATTTGCATGAAATCATATAAATTCAACAAATTGATAAAACGCTCACTGAGCGATAAACTCCAATCGGAAAATTAGTTTATTCATTTCTCATCAATATGGCATTTCAGACAGAAATATTTCAAGGGATGTATTGTACTATCATCATTATTAGACCGTGTAAGTTTTATGTAAATCTGTGATCAAAAAGTATATTTTACAAGTTTTTTTCTTACCAATTCTGTAATGTTCCTTTAACTAAAATCCACGTGAAGTGTGGTCGTGAATGAACGAAGACGGTAGCCCTTTAAGGTGTAAACCATGATAAACATTATTCGTTTTCTTTAAGTGGCAGCAGACAGAAAATTCGCTTAAAAGGAATTTTGGATGTTATCACTTAAAAAAACACACCCTTGGACGTGACGTCAACACCAGCTGCTACGTAATTCCGCAGTGAATCCGCCGTGTGATGCTTGCACCGCTTGTCATTTACGCACCCTTGGACTGTCATGCTACGTCACCAAAAAGGAAACTTAAAAAAAAAAGTGGTGGACCTCGAAGCAACGCGTTTAAGACTGGATCTGTATTATGTGCTCCAAACATTCACCTCAAAATAAATAAGTAGTAACAGAAAAGCAGGTTGTGAGTAAATTGAAAACGCGGTGTCAGTAAGAGACACGCATACACCCTTCAGGCTTACATTAATATGCATTTAAGCTAAGCGGATTAAGTATATCCATCTCTCCACACTTTAAGCCTCACTCTGCAATATGTATATACGTTTTTTTTTATTCACTAGAAGCTACATGCTGCACTGTATTCCTTTAAGGATATGTTTTCCTGACCTCCAGACTTTCTTCAATAATCCACACTAACCATGCCAACTGAATTGATAGATATGTGAAGGTCTTCATAAGGCATTTACTGAATCACCAGACAGACATGCTGGCCACCGGTCAGAGAGAGAGAGAGAGAGAGATAGAGATAGAGATTAGATCAGATGATATTTCTGACGATGACCAGTGATCCCGTAATAACTTAAGTAGTTTTCCATCTGTGGTCATTTTGGCTGTAGGATTGAGCGAGAGACGAAGGCGGGATTTTAGACACGCCAGAGGGAGAGGCAGGCGTATAAGCTCGCCAAGCGTGCGGTGTCAATAATCAGCAACGAACTCCCCGAGATGGGATATTAAAGTTGGAGTGAAAGTGGAAACATAGAAATCAAATATAAAATGCTATTTGTTCACTGCCGATCTGCCGAGGCACGGCTCGATTGAATTCACCGAGTTCACTGTATATACCTTTCTGAAATCGTGTTTTACATCGGTGATACTATGTTAAGACTTGCATACTTTTAAAGGCCCTGTACACTATTGGTAAGATCGAAAAACACAATGTTCAGAGATTCACACATAACTTACATGATTTAAAGTAAGTAATGGTAGAAAGGGTTCCTTAAAATATTTCTGCCTAAAATGCTGTTGTTTCTGAGAAACGAGTAAAACAATAGTAATTATCGCGCGCGATAATTTGAAAAAACAGAAAACACATAAGATTTTTTTCACTATTTTCTCGTGACCTCGATGACCAATTAAGCTCAAACTTTCACAGGTTTGTTTGTTCATGCATAATGTTTAATCACACAAAATGTGGACACTGATTTTGAGCTGTTATCAAAAGTGTACAATACCTTTAACCATTGCGGGAAATCAACTGTATTTTATGTTGGTCTCGTATCGAAAACGAGTAAACAACTCGAACGAAGACTTCTTTTTTCCTAGGAAAGCAAAAATGTTCTTTTTAAATTCGATTGATACAAATTGCTTGAAACGTAAAATACCATATGGCAGTTTGTTATAAACTAAATTTCATTTGTATGTAACACAAAAAGGTTAAAGTTATCATTGAAACAAAATTAAAATCTTGGACGAGGATGCTTTCTTGTTTAAAAATCCCATTTGCTAATAACGCCCGAATTTGTGCAACTAGTACGTAGGCTTAATGATAATATAAACGGGCAGTTGAGCCATTTTTTTAAAAGCAGTTTACGGAGTTCAAAATCTTATGCTTGTTTATCTTTGTTGATTTGTTAAATTTATTTAACTTTTCTGTATTCATAACTAAATTTTACTTTCAAAACAATATGATGCAATTTATATAGCCATAAACTGCGTTAAATGCCTCTAGCCGAGGGCGCCCTGCTCAATTGACGTCATGTGCATAGGTCCATTGAAACGTTTTTTCATCTTCGAATCATACGGCATTGATTTATTTGTCTCGAGGAGACAAAGTGACATTGGTGCATTTACATATCCGGAGGAATAACTTCCAAATGTGTTTGCTCAGTGACATTACAATAATTCATCTAAATATAGAGTTAGGTTTTTGATGACTGCAGATTGTGTTCTGTTTGGTAATACACCAAAGAAACACGCACTTTATGTCCGAATTGGCGGTTACGGCTACGGCTATGGCTGTTGCTAGGGGTGTTGCTACGGACCTTCTGCTTCAAGGCATGTTCAGGGGACAATCAAGCCGCAGCCGCAGCCGCAGCCGATATTGTTCGGTCCAAGCCGGCCTTTGAACCCGGTCGTCGGGATGAAAAACCGGGACAACTGCAACCTGATACCCGTAGCAAATTGCACGGGAGATTGTCATTCATTGAATCATGAACAAACATCCATTATCAGGGGTTATCGTGAACGCTTAAAAACCGCCTCCGCTGTAATGTCGTCAGTGGAAGGTGTCCTTGTTCAGGCTGAGGAGTCTAATATTAGTGTTCAGATGAGACCATGGGCATAGAGCGGTGACATAAAGGCCAAGAATGTTTTACCCTCGAGGTGGGATTATGACTAAAGTGTACCCGATACAACAAACACGATGTCTTACGTATACCATCCCTGATATGGGGCAGAGGGTATTCCCCCCTCCAATGGTCCCATTACTTCAAAAAACTATTTACATCTTGAAGAGAAACACCCCCTCAAATCCTCTAAAGAATTCCTGAGATTCTAAGCACACAGTGAAGACACAATAAGGGGCACACCGTGCCCCATATCGAGCACAAAATTATCTTACGAGCATTATTTTTTTTTATAATAGCAAAATAATATTGTAAGATTACACTGCATGGTCATATCATTGCATGTCAATTTGTCAGGGTTTACGGGCATCTTCTGTTTAATCTTTCCTTTCAAGGCTGGAATGACACATTAGTCTGTACCAACCGCACTGAGAGTCAGTACTAGTTTAATCGCCATTGTACATAGGGAACGCGACGAAGATGGTACCCACCGTATGATACAGATCTATTAAAGCCGTCTCGCGTGAAAGTGTCAGCATAAGGGTGAATTTGCACAATGGATGACGTCGTTCGAGACAGGCATTATGATGTCTTGCAGATATACAGTATCGTGCTGTCGAGCACAGGCGAGGCCCACAGTCAACACGCGTTCTTCTTTTAATGGACACTATTAGCAATGTATCTGGTGATAGATATCGCTAAATACTGCCGAGCTGTCACGAAACATCCAGGGGCTCTCGAAAGAGACCCAGCTTCAATCAAATCCGAGGAGATAAAAAACGTCACCGTAAAAGCAAACAAGCAAACGGTAATAGCCGCGACAGGACAACTTAATCAAACTGAAAATGTGTACTTAATCCTTACAAAGATTTTTAACGAACAAAATAGTCCATCAATTTGTGTTAGAAATAATTATTTCATGTTGAACGACATGATTTTTTTCTATATATTCTTTGGAAGCAGTTGCTGTAGACCTACCAATCAGGATTTGTGAGTGTTGTACCTGCAGCTCACGTCCTGGAACAATGGAATGTGCTGATGTTGTGGGTTGCGACCGTGATTGTAAATGCGTCATTCAAAGCCTTGCAGGCAGCTAGGCCCACATACATGGTTATCATGGTAATATACGTGGTTATCATGGTAAATGATACCCTCGCTGTCCTTCCTTCTTTTTTTTTCTTTTTTTACAAAAACCCCCCACAATGCTGTATTATTCATGGAGTGTAATTAAAATGCGGTGAGGTCCGTCTCTTGGCGAATCGATTGCTCGACTGCAACGTCTGACAAAGTTTTGACACATAAATATGAATTGTTTGTGTTTCAAAATGCTATACAAATATCGACTGCTTCAAGTGCTAAGGTTAAAACTACTACCCTTGGGCACCCGGAGCGCTCTGTTTAAAAAAAGGAACGGTCCGAAGATAATCGAGGGTGTCATAGTCTTAACCATAGCACGATTATTTATCAGTCAATATATTGTACAACACTCCATGCTATACACTGACATAGACGTCTAGGCACCACAAAGCTGCCGTTGCAACGGGTATGGTACACTGATTGCTAAAGGGTGTAGTGCTATTGGTTGGTAATGGGTAAGCATATGGCATATCGTGTGACGCGTTTTGAACCAATCACAAGGTAGAATCTACGACATGAAGCGTTATGAAAAAAAAAATGAAAAAAAAAACGGACTGTTCATCCAATGCGACCCATTAGCAGAGAGCTAAAAGAAACAACTGAATTGCAACTGTCTTCGCTTGATAGTGTAATATCATTATGCGACTTCATTCGATAATGTGTAGGTGGTGCAAATGAAAACACGCAGGGGAAACTTTGGGAAGGGGCGCGAGGAAACTTAATTTAAATACATTGGACGCCTTTAACTCAACTATCGTACAGACACGGATGTAATGATAGAACGGTGTTCATTGATTGAAGTTTTTTTTGTCCCCAGTGTCTTGCAACACTCGCTACACTGTACTAGACGGAAACATGTCCAAACATAATAATGAACCAAAGATCAGTTTGGTTTACTTTCCAAATTATTACTATCACATGTATCTTTTAGTTTTTAGAGATCTTTCGCAGTTGAAGTATCCCAAACGAGACCTTGGACTCGTTTGCACAAAGTTCATCAACCCAAGGTTAAGAATCTTCAACAGCAGTATTACACCTAATGACCGTAGCTAGAACTCGGCGAAGCGTAGCCGCCAAGCTTATTATTCTCATCATAAATAATGAGGTCTGTGATTCAAACTCGGACTGGGACCAGAACTTCGTTGGAAGTGTCCTTGTCACACGGTTAATCAAGCACATCACAAAACTCCTCTAGGTTTGTTTGTGTGTAGCATGCTGCATGAAAAAGCCATGGGATACCATTTCCATGAAATCGACAGACGATATCATAGGATTCAATGAACTGGGACTGCTTGTGGCTTATATTGCAGTCCAGGTTTATAACAGTTTACTGACAGCATAATGGTTCAATTCTTTTTGCAAAAAGGTCATTTGCAATCAGCAATACTGATGCATCAACATGGCTAGCCTAACTCCCAGCCTCGGTTTTGGTCACGTAGCTATAGCTTTGCACGGACACAAAAAACCAACTCCGCCACATTGTAAACAAAGGTCAACACTCCTCATCGGCCAACTTGTTCCACCCAAGCACGTCCACGTGGGACACCCACGTGAATGTCAACCCGATTGCCGACCGGGCCAACTTTTTGTGGAGCTACGAATTAATCTATTTTTTTTCCGAGCACGGTCTGACGTACCTGGGACAGGTGATCAGCCCAATGGCCAAGTGATATAACTGTTTTACGGCCATCGGTAACTGCAGATTTGTGCTTGGGGAATAAAATTGCGATCATACCAGTATTTTCTATTTGCGAGTGGATTCCTGATCATGATGCAACCATCTTGTTTGTCGCTCCCTCGAGTCCATGTAACCAAATCGAGGCTGAGTGGGCATAATGGTCTGTCCACCTTTCGGGTGTAACGACAACCGGGTTTCATTATTGCTATTGACCACGGGGAGATACCCGTGATAACCGTGACAAACAGCAGACAGGTTTGTAAATACGCGTCTGCCCACCCCTCCCCCTCCCCCTCCCGTGCACAGTATGCGCACCTATTGATCACACACTCAATGTAAGCTACCGCTCCCGTTTTATTTGGTCTAGAAATGTTAAGTAAACCTCCCGTAGGATCTGTGCACGGTGTGCATCTGAGGACGCTGCCAAAGGTGCTACTGAGAATTATGCATATAATGTTATTCCACATGGATCCTTGAGATAGTAGGGAAGCTGAAGATACCGTATACGAATAAGAAAAATGTGAAAGTCTGACCTATGTCCATAATAAACTATATAGTTTAAAATGTATAGCCACACCAACATGGACAATATTTGTAAAATAAGTATTTGTGCATAATAGTGATGACACTAATTTCTTTTAAACACAAATGAAAATTGATTCACTCACAATAACCAGATCACATTTTAAGAAAGAAAAAAAAAGTAAATGGAAAGAAACAGAAGACACAAGCTATTAGTCACAAGTTTCCACGGTGGACGCAGTTTCTTGTTTAAACTGATCTAATTTCGTCTCCAGACATTTTGCTGCTCCATAATTCAAGTCAGTGTACACTGCTGCATGATGAAAATGCGTGAAACAGCCGTCACCATTCAAACCCTATATAAAGCTTTATCATAAATTGGTTTAAGATTTGCTGCTCCACAATAAAATACTACCCTGGTCATTTTATACACAAGAAACAGCCGTTGCCTCTGTAACGCCTTCTCAAAACCGTTGTCTTAATCTAAAATTAAATTAATATCTGATTCTTCTTTCCCCCCTTCTCCTGCGTCTGTTTCCCCCTTCTCTGGGAGGAAACATACGAAGAGAAGCTGTAGCTTTTTTGGTAATAAATTTTAAAAAAAACAGCGTGTCATGAGACTAAAGGGGCCCCAGGTGTCATGTTCGGAGTCTTCCTGTCTTAATTTGATAACCGAGTGTACGTGGTTCACGCGGACAGTATTGAAAAAATGCAGAAAAACGTGCTGCACAAAGAATATCGTCGTGTGTCAATTTGCATGTAATCATGTTCACCTGTAAATAGTGTGGATTTTTGTGTCGTCTCCATGGAGTGTCCAGAGCAGTATGTGAGGTTTTTGTTTTACTACATGTACCAATTTTAAAGGCCTCAGGTCATACTTTGGTGACGACCCCGAGAAATTGTGTAATTTCAATCCGAAAGCCTATACTTGTTATAAAGATGGTCACGGTAGTAAGCATCCAGCGAAATTACTTCGTCTGGAATGCCCCTGTTGATTGGAAATCAGTTCAAACATTTGATTGTGAGAGACGATTCATGTATGAGACGTTTCTCAGATTTGCGAGGGTTGGTGTCCGTTCGCAAGTGCATGCTGCTTGCCAGAGATGCGGTTGGTACCCACTGTCTCCTCGTAGACGTAGATGGATTCGACGTTCGTGTGAAGACACCGTGACAGTGTTTGGCTGTTTTCTCAGCAAGTAGACACCGTACTGGGCTGATGAAACTTTTTAACATGTGACTTTTATTGCAACTTTCTTTTTAATGTTGCCTATAAATCAGCATTAAGTTGACACATAAAAAAATAGATGATCCGACTTTAATAATAATGTACCACATATTGAAGGAGTCAACATTACAACAAGGGTAGATTAATGCCAGCGTTGTAATGCAGTATAAACCTTATGTCTCGATTTAAAGAGAGGGGTACAATTTACAAGTAAGTGAAACTTTAGAAGTAATATTTCGAGACGTTTGGAACTTCGCGGGTACCGTGTTGTGCTTGAGATGCTGAGCCCGGCTTTTTAACCCATGGATGCCCAGTGTAACGGTGACGTAAATATCACGGTTCAAACACCATCAGCATAATATGCAGATTAAATAGTGCCTCCCTCCTCTTCGAAAGCGATCCCCGCAAGCGGAGGTTTTTTTTTTTTTACATAATATCTCCGTCCTATATCGAGATACAATCAACCAAACCGCGCTGCTGCATGCCTCCGACTTGCATAAATTATGCTAACCGCGAGAGCCTCGCATCTCATCGTTGCACATGCTTCTAGAAGCAGTAGTGTATTACATCCGTGCGCGGGACTCACATGTGGTTGAACCCCTCATCATAGGCCGACGGTTAGTTTCAATTTTGGTCACGCTTCCACGCCGGCCAGCCTCCCTACCACGGCTTGCAGGTGCGAGGTGAATCGTTAGTGCCTGGATTTCCCCTCAATGACGGTCGTCTTTCTCTACATTGCTGATGTAATTAGCTGTGTCCAACGAGTACGTTTGGGAAGTGCATTGTCTCGGCATGTAGGGGCTACCAGTGCAATACATAATTAAAAGTGTATACGAATGTCGGAGGGTTACTGTGTACAGCTACCATCATGCACGTGTTGTGCGTAATTAGCGTTTGTCTTTATGCATGGATGACGGTGAGCAAGGATGTATAAAAAGTACATTATTTTACGTCATTCTGAGACCTTGTGTCGATGTACAAAATAATGTCATGATTAGGTCTTCGTTTACTGATATTAAATGGACGATCGGGTTGCCCAACGTATTTGCGCCACTCGTTAAGAACGAGTAGCATTTTAATGTTTCTCCAGAAGTCGTGACATGTGGTTTGATTAAAGGTCTTTACCATGGAGTTACCTTGAGTGACTTCACAGTAAACCTTCCTAGTTGTGCGGCTCGTGGTGCCAGGAGATCGTCTGACGCCGACTGATAACGCAGGAACTTGTTATGGGAGACCAGCACCGTGTGGTCAACGGCTAATACTACGGGCTCGTGTTACCAGAGCTAATTCCAGCGGCGGTTAAGAGACATCGGGAAGTAAAGCATCAGTGAAACCACGGTGGGAGCTAAAGAAGAGGATCTTACTCGTCAGCATCGACCCGCTGCTTCCCGCCACTTTGCTGACGGAGACCGAAGATACCAACGTGGGCCGGCCGACATGGCAGCCTCATCTTCCCCGGATAGAAACCCCCAGGCCAGGCAGAAGGCATTCCTCGACACGGACCAGCCGTTTGACCCCCGTGGGCAAGTTCTAACCCGCAAATCTGGATCATTTAAAGTTTCGTCCTCTAAGAAAAGTGGTCTTCCAACGATTAAGGAGACGTTGCGACCAGTGCTGTCCGATCCAACCTCCCTTGGTCTCTATGGGTAAGCCATTCACACATTACTGTTATGTGCACGTGAAGAAGCAGATGTTGAGTACATTCAATGTTATAATGTTACATTCAATGTTATACATATCATTTAAATGTGGACCGGGAGAGATACAATGTATCACCCTACGTAAAATAAGACAGTTCGGTCTTGTGAAAAGTCATTTTGAAGTTCATCCTATGAAGTATTGATGAAATTCAACATCGTTGAAGAAAGTGTCTGCCTTTGTCAATCACTTCGCGCCAATCATTTTTTGGTTTGGACGTTGGCCACACTGCCATGTGCTGTTTCGATTCCTGCAAATCGCAGAAATAAAATAAACATGCACAACGCGCGGTGTGCTTCAATTGCACATTATTCTCTCTCCCTAATGATGATGGTAGTTGTGTCTTTTGTTTTGTTCAAAGTCACTATTTTTTGAGATGTAGTTTGATCACTCATGCCCGAGTTCGAACTTTCAGAAGTTGTTTACAAAACATATCCATTTATAGCAAAAAAAAGAGAAACAAAGAATAATGGAAGGTATCATAAAAGATGGAGCATTTAGCCATCAGAGTTATTAGTTTACAACCCAGAATGCAGTTACCACCTTTATGGTCCAGTAATGCACCCTTTCACTGACCATTTTGTCCTCACTTACTCAGATTGGTTCTTAGCCACCCCAATGTTTGTAAACTAATAACTCTGATTGGCTTAAATGCTCCCTCTTTGTATGGATACCTTCCCATTATTCTTTGTTTCTCTTTTTTTTGCTATAAATGGATATGTTTTCGTTTGTGCTTGTTTATGCCTCTGACGAAGGTGACGGCTTGGATCGAAAGCCATTTCCCCTACTAGTTTTATATATAAATAATTATAACATATTGAAATTAAGCATTACATCAGCATGATTACTGCTGTATGGATTCAATGAAGAGGTTTTTGGTTTTCTTTCTTTTTTATTTCTACAAAATAATTGGATGACAGATCTATGTCATGGGATAATTAGTTCGGTTCGCGATGTATATCAAGTGCCATGCGTGCAATTTGCATTGTTATTATTTTGTATTGTTGCATTTTTGATTATTGCAAAATGTACTGGTACTAATTGGAGCAATTCATTTAAAGGGAGATTGTCGTCATGGTCGTGGCATGCAGGCCTGTGGCTGTACATGGAAATCATATGAACTCTCACCCAGCTACTGCACGCGCGCGCGCACTGGCCATCACCACCACAAAGGGCTCAGTCATTAGTTGTCATGTGACGCCCAACGATGACCCAGAAACTGTTCAAACTGACGCAGATTCTCAGTTAAAATTCCACCTTTATTAACCAGTTTCCGGGTCAGCCTGACTCAGGTATGACCCAGGAGTTTTTTTTAGAGTGTAACCCTGAGTTTAGAGTTCATATTCCATGTACACACAGCCCTGTAAGATCATTGTATCCTCATCGGTGGTCAAAGTGAAAACTAGAGTTTCTCTCGGCAGAAATATCCTGTTTGAGATTTGACTGGATCTTCGCTCTCTCAGTATTGATATCAGTAATACTGGACACGGTTGTGTGTCTTCACTAGTTAGTCTCTCACTGGTTGGTCAGATTTTTAATTCAATCGGTGTAAGTAAACATGTAGGCAATTGCCAATGTGACAGTTGTCTTGGCTTTAGGAATAGCGTACGTCCTTCAGAAACAGTCAAGATTTGAATAGTTGCTCTCTCGAATTTGTTCGTATGTCGTTCTTCGCCTGATCCGATCCCCCAGAGTGTCCCCCAAACATGGGCAATTCCGTTCCATAATTACCGAGCGCCACGCACTGCCACGCCAATTACACGTGTAGGAGTCAGGCGTGCAAACACGATTTACATGCTCGTTTGCGTTGGGGGAAAACGTATCTCGGTCCCCCCCCCCAACCAAAACGAAGTACATCACTACCCGATCAGCGGGAGCCGTGTAATGTCAACCATTTGCAGTAGGCACGTTTCTATACGACAGGAATATAACCGATGAAGATGTAACCGTCCTCTTGTGCAGAAGGAGGCTCCTACGCCCCTCCCCCTCCCCACGAAGATACAACCGGTTAAGTTTCACGGTCTAGCCGTCAGAAAGTCGCGTGTATCGACCGATAAAGTGCTGTTAGCAGACCGTGTACCCTTTGTTTACAAACAGCGTTGTCCATTCCAGGGCCTTTCTGGCAGGCAAGAAACTACACTGCTCATATGAGAAAGTTTTAATGTTGTGTTTCAATTTCAACATAAATTCAAGAGATATTAAAAAAAACAGCTGTGGGAGTGTTGAGATGTTCCCCCTTTCTTCAGACATCAGACATCAGACAGTGCAATCTCCATGAAATAATAGGATTTTATGTTTTCGTCCATTGAGTGTGTACAACTTGTGCCTGCAGGAAGTCCAGGCTTTGTGGCTCTTTTGTAAACATGTGATGTCATGGGTTACATGGTCTATAATATGCAACGTTGGATACCAGCTGACTGTCACCAAACAATGACTGTTCAGGCCCGTAGGAAGCTCAAAAACATTGGTCAGCCATTACGGCGTGGGGTCCGGGGCCCGCTTAAGGGCCCCGGGGAAATTTTTCATTCTAAATGCTGAGTGTTTTTTCTTCTTTTAGTTACAAGAATGAGCAAACATTTACTGTTTTTAGAAAATACATATTTCTTATTTTGGTCTTCTGTTTATCTTTAATAGGAATGGTGAACATTTCTTTTCCAGTTTCAACTAAATGTAACCAATGTATATACTGTGAGAGTAGCCGTACCCCACTTTTGTTTATTAAGAATATGTGTTGTTGTTGTTGCGCTTGTACAGTGGGAACGAGACTAGAGGACAACACAACTATCAATTGTTACGCAATAACGAGCTGTCGTAATTAATTGTGTAAAGACACATTGAATTAATTACTCACTGCATCGTTTGTTTGCATTTTACTCATTAGTGTTCACCAGTACAGCCTTTAGTTTACTCGTGCTATCATTGCTTTGCCAAATGTTGTGGCCCTGCTGACCGTGAATGAAAAAGTGTCTCTTACTGTAGCCAAAGAAAGAAAAAAACGCGTTTATGCGCGTTTCAGTAGTTTACCAAAGAAACTCTGCACGGGCAGGTGCATCATACTTCATACTTCACGTTACGAAGCATTCTTCGTGCACATTTTTTCACTGAAAGCGAATAAAGGTGACCGTAACCCAAATCTGTGGTATACACAGAACCATGGAACTTCGGGCCAAGCATGGCATGAGCTTGAAACAGGGTATCTGCTGAAAAATGTATGACTCCATGTTCGAGGACATGCACGAGCGTCCCGAAGAAGTTTCATCAACGGTCTTGCGGCTTATTACCATTCCTGAGTGGCTACTCCGTGTTAATCCCCACCTACTGGATGCGTTTAGCCGGAAAGATCCTTCCTCATTTTGTTCCCCTCCGATCGATCCCCATAAATAACTTTGTTTTTAACCGGTGCGATGGATCAATACGGGGTGGGCGATGGAGTTATTTTGGAACCACACGACCGTGGAATTAAAAGAAAAACACACCTCGTTGGAAATCAGAACCTTCGCATTTCGAAGCGGCCCACCGTCGCTTCATATAATTCTGGGTTTCAATCATAGCCGCATGTTAAAGTCGAATAGGCGACCAAGCTGTACGTTTTTTAATCTCGGTATACTGTGGCAACTCCATGTCTACTCGCTCTATTGCATTGTGGAAAAATATTTGTGTACGTGGAGCGGTTTACCTCATTCTCAGTTACTTCTTAGTAGCATTGGGCAATATTTACACATCTTTAGGTTAAAATGAATGTTGTTTTACCCACTTCTTGAGAGATTAGAACCTCGGTGTTAGCCATTTGATTTTTTACTCACTTTTGGGTGCTTTATTACCTTTTCCTTTTGTTGTCGTTTTACACAATATTGAGCGATGCTACACAACATTTTTGTACACAACAAGTAAACTTATTTTTTTCAGAGTGTATACGAATGACAGCAATTATTTCGGTGGTGGAATAATTGTCCTGGCATCATATTTTCTCTACATATCAAGTCAAGAAAAGCCATTCAGAGAGCAGATGCTTTTGTTCAGTGAAACGTGAGTTGATACAGAAATCCTCTCGTCTGCCCAGAAGAAGGGCATAATGCTCTTATCGTCCATGCCAGACACACAGAGACTTGTTGTCCCACGCCCAGTAACAGTAGGTCAAAAGGATTAAAGTGACTCCTGACCAAAACAAAAATGACATGACTGTTACATCTTGGTTGCTAAAATGACCCCCGAAGACATGTTTTCCCATTCCCAAGCAGAATTTAACCTTCCCGATGTGAATAACAGAAAACCGATTATACTTCCACGCTCTGTTCTCTCAAAACACAGTGTTGTACATTGCGTGCTCACGCCTTTTCCCCGTGAAAAAAAGTTTCGTGACGCGCCATCTTGCGGGCACACGACGAAATTGTCCCCTGCACGTTCACGTCTGCCGAATTATTATTTTTGATACATAGAAACCATTTGTTAACCTTGCTCCATTTCGTAGCCGTCTTACTATACAGCGTAGAATCTGTCTATAATCAAATTTCATGTGAGCTGTTATTAAGAATATAGCCACGAACAACCCATAATTAACAAATGCATGCATCACTTGTTATTTTGACTGATAACTTGCTTCTCTTTAAAAGAACCCCGGTATAATAATAGGGTATAGCTGTACGTCAGTTTTCAATTAATCTTTCATTTCCACTGAAAAAGGTCTGACAACAACAATTTTCAGATTCCCACATCCGTCCGCGCTAGTAAGACCACAACTATGTTTTTGTTTTCAGTTTCGATTCGATCATTTATGACGTTTTGATTCGAAACTATTGTTATCATTTTCTGAGAGATCCACTGTCTCTTCGCTGTTTAGTTTAGTTTCCACCGACAAGATTCTCTCGTTAAGGTCGTACACGAGTTCAAATAAAGACCACGATGCAAATGCTGTATGTAAGCTCGGACAAAACGAGAAGAGATTTTCATTTGTGAATTTTGAGCATGGAAGTATGATAAAAATTATGCCTCTAAGCATGAATACACATCTGCGCATTGCCTGTCCAACACCAGACTTAAAGGTATGGTCGTAGATTGATACTCAAAAATTAGTGACTATAAAAACTTTACTTGGTGAGAAGCATTGCAGCTGTTGATGGTAAAAACTATTTGGGGTAAAGGGTCCTCTTTGAAGTGATATGGTTTTGAAAATTTGTTTTACCCCAAAAGCATTTGAAACTGAGAAACGACGCGTGAATCGTTTCTCAGAGTTCTGCGTGTTGGTGTCCGTTTCGCGAATGCTGCGGCCAGAGATGCGGTTGGTACCCCGCTGTCACCTCTCTACAATCTTGGACGGATTCGACGTTCTTGTGAAAATACAGCAGGAGTTTTTTGCTGTTTCCTCAGCATGATGTAGACACTGTATTCAGCTGAAACTTTTCACATGTGACTGTTATTGTATCATTCTTGCTAATTGTGTCTGTAAATCAGTATTACGGTGGCAAAAACCAATCTACGACCCTACCTTTAATGAGTGAACACCGCAGTGCAGGTTTTCACCAATTGTGATTATCCCATTAACGATTTGTTATGACCAATAAAATTCATCACCCAGTGAAAGAGCGAAGGGCAGACTTTCAATTTTGCGCGGTGGCAAACGCAGCAGCCGCCATTCGGGCCGACTCGTTGAAATCAACTCTCGCGTTAAAGTGTGAGGATTGGGAAACTAATCCGTCAGATCATGCAGCGGAGCATGCCGGTACCCACCTCGTCCCCCCAGCTGCCATTACATAGCACAATCCAGCGTTCCGCTGACAGCCTCTGTCAACAACCATCATCCGCCGAGCACATTCTCTCCCATCACTTTATACCCGTGGCGTGTCTGTTTTGAGGTCTGTTTTTTTTTTTTTTTTCCTTTTCTCGAAATGCAACTCGCACAGGTGTTGACCTGGCAAGGCTGTGGCCGTTAGTGATCGATGCGGAAAAGTCAACCCCCTACTATTACTAGTATTAGCTTATGGCCGCTCATCCATTATTGCATGTCATATTCCCCCTGTAGGTCCTCTTCCTCTGTATCAAACTAGCTCAGTGCCTCACGAACACATACACTCAGCCTGTTTTCTTCTTCTCCAAAGCGGGATGTGCCCGCTTCCATTTCCAAACATTCCGAATTTCGATATTGACTTCTCAAACATTCGCCGAACGCGGTGATGGTTTTTTTTGTGTGAAATGGAACCCCGACACGGGAGCCTGTTTCTACTCCCGCTGCGACGCGCTGGGATTATCCAATTAAAACTGAATAATTGAGGTCGTGCTCTTGTGTGCAGGTAAAAATACAAACCGTTTATGTTGCCTGCTTCCTTTGGTTACCATTGTGTTACACTTGCACACCGGAGCAGGTGAAACGAGATGCGGATAGTTTTTGACGTGACTTTAGGGCTTGTTTGCAAGTTTTGAAGAAGCACATTCATCATATTCACAATTTTATCAATTTGCAGACATTAATTTTGTGTTTCTCTTATACCCATGGGGGGGGGGGCTACATCCAAGTAACTAAACCTAGGTTTTGGAGAAACTTGTATCCCTTTGAGTGAGCACCCATGCCCAGGATGTACACTTTAACATCCAAGTAATTCAATGATCAAACAGAAAAGTAATTAAAACTGAGCATTTTTGGTGGCAGGATCATTAATACAATGGATTCTCGTGAAGAAAAACAAAATGAGTTCCGTATCTCCAAATAATTTTTTTTCTAGATAATAGAATGTTAAATTTGCATCGGGGATGAAGAATATGATTTGGTTTCAACCATACACCGATGTGTGTAGAGCACTGTATACTCAGTACTTTCCCCTCAGTACTTGTAAAGCTAAATCCACAGGCATGTTAATACTCGGGTGGGATTCCGAACTGAATGTCTTTACCACTAGGACCATCGAGAATGCCCGGTAGCTAGAGGCGGTACGAGTTCTACGTAATATTTCTAGATAGATTGTGGAACCCCCCTTTTTTGAATGGAACAGAAGACATCAAACTATATTGCTGTCTTCAATAGATCTGCCATGTATTTACCAGATGTTGTTTACCCTGGTAAATATTGTAGGTTTTGTTTTTGATATAACGCTTAGTAGGCGCCAGCTATTTTAAAGGCACAGTACACGTTTTGGTAATGACTCTAAAACTTAATGGTAAGAAGTACATCAGCTTTGGGTAGTATAATGACAATTTGAGAAACTTTTAACTTCGAAGTACTACGCTTATGGAAAATATATCACTTTTTATTCCCAACAATTTGAATCTGAGAAGCGTTTCTGTCAGAAACGCTTCTCAGACTATGTATTTCTATGGGGAATATTCTTCCTGCGTGGAAATATGTTCGCTCCGGTTTTTCGGTGATATCTCAAAAACGCGACCACCTTTTGAAGTGAAGTTTTCACAAGTTAGTTTTATTGTATGTACCTACATTTATATAGGATTAACACAATCAGTAGGATCCAATTACCAAACGTATGCAGCACCTTTAAAGGGTGTGTACAATAATGGTTTGATTGAGAACAAAAATGTTTTTTTCACAGATTTGCACGTAACTTGCAAAGATGGTCATGGTGGAAAACTTCCCTTGAAATGGTTTTGCTTGAAATGCTGTAGTTTTTAGGAAATGAGTAAAACAATTAGTTTTGATCTCGCGTGTCCAAAACCCGATGTTTGAAAACATATAAGGTTTTCTTCCCACTCGTGACTCCGATTACTGATTGAGCTTAAACTTTCACAAGTTTGTTATTTCATGTATATGTTGGGTCACATAAATTGCAGATACTGGTCTTTTACAATTACCAATGTTAAACATGTGCTTTAATGATACACCATCTGTGAGCTTCTAGAATCGCTTCGGTTAATTGGACAAATCAATCTTTGTCCACCGTTTATTTGCGTAAAGCTGTCGATGGAACTATTCGGCAGTCATAAGTGTCTGGTACACTTCAACAAAATTAAAACTCTTTCGGGAAGGCTAGTCGCCAGAGTAAATGTTTACATACGTGAGGGTAGGATCAGTGCTTCTGGCTGCTACATTGACCTTTTAAAGGCATGATACAGGATTGGTAGAGCTGACAAAAGAGTGGCTGACAGTGTTCATGTTTTGTGTAAACAACCAGTTACATGAAATAACAAACCTGTGGAAATGTGGTCTTCATCCGATGTGTTTGTCAGGAGAAAATAGTGAAAAACCATGCACAATTTTCAACATGTTATAAAAAGATTGTCCTAAAAGGAACATTACAGAATTGGTAAGAAACGAACTTGTAAAATATACTTTTTGATCACAGATTTACATAAAACTTACACGGTCTAATGATGATGATAGTAGAAAACATCCCTTGAAATATTTCTGTCTGAAATACCATATGTGATGAGGGAAATATTTTACAGAAACAATGGTTCTGATCTTCATAAATCAGTAAGCTTTCAGACTAAAATTAAACAATTATGTTTTTGTATCCTTATTTATCCAACACCAGCTGTCCTTTTGAAATCTGAATTTACTGGTTGTTGTTTTTTCTTCTTCGATCGAAAATTATTTTAAAGGAAGGGTATACCTTTGGTAATTACTCCAAAAAAAAAATGACTATAAAAATTTACTTGGAAAAGAGCATTGGAGAGCTGTTGATATTTAAAAAAAAACATTGTTAGAAACGACCCCCTTTGAAGTAGTGTAGTTTTAGAGAAAGAGGTAATTTTTCACACAAATATTTGATTCTGAGAAAAGCTTCATGCATGAAGCTTTTTGAGCCATTTGAAAGCGAATTCTATGCGGGTGTTCTTTTTCGCTTTCATTATTTTTGTGCAACTTCGATGACCAATATTGAGCCCAAATTTACACAGGTTTGTTATTTTATGCATATGTTGGGATACTGTTAGTAAGGACTCTGGTTTTTGACAATAACCAAAAGTTCACCCTGCCTTTTAGCTGTTACTCAATATTGAGAGTGGGGTAATACTTAGTTCTTAGTTTCTTAGTTTCTTCCTTGTTTCAATTGTGTTGTTAAAATAGAAATTCTGCTGAGAGGTATATGAGTTTACATTTCTTACCTTGGAGGAATATGTTTTTCTTTCTGTGGTTTGACCTGTCTCTGAGTCAGAATACTGTTTCGAGTTCATCTCGTTCATGCAAGGTTTTTAAAATATTAATTAAGACATTTTGGGGGGGTTGAACAAAGAAAGATTGACTTGAGCGGGACTTGAACCTGCGACCTCCGGAAACGTGCTGGCGCTCTACCAACTGAGCTATCTAGCCATAATGTTGGCGGTCTCCCTATTTTGTCAATTTCTATCAGTTTCACTTGAGGTTAATTACTTAGTTTCTTAAATAGTTGTATTTATAACCTACTTGCTTCCGTGTGTTAGAAAAAAAAACAAAGACTAGATTATAGGCTCCTTTAAGCCAAGCTCGTTTAGCAACCAGGGTTTTTAGTTGTCCTTTTTTGCACGACGAGCAAAAGTAACACATTTACAAAAAAAATTATATAGGCCTATCATTCGTTTGAACGGGCGTTTTGTAAAAAGATAGTTTTGCTGACTGCGACTTGAGCACTCTGGCTATATAAAATGCTGACTTCGTGTACGAAAGCACGTCGGTCCACGAGGAGAAAATAACATTAAATGGAAGGACGCGTGAGTCTTAACGGATGACACTCAAACTTGAGAATGGGATTTCGTTCTTTGTTGTTGCCCCCATTTAAATGGTAATAAGGATGCTTTTGAAAAAGTGGTACGCCTATCGGAAGGCGCTATTAACGCGTTGTGCAATTATGCAAATTATATTACCCAAGATTTAGCAGGTTCCCTTTTTGTAACGCTATTAGCTTCCAGCATGCGTTTGAAAGCCCACCGTTGCAAAAAGGGAGTGAGAGGTAGGCCTGTTATTCAAGCCAAACAGAATAGTTATTTTCCCCAAATGGTCCAATAAAATCGATTTCTTATGCTGTGCTAATATCAATAACTTTGCATCTGTTTGGGTTTGTAGATTTCCCATTTCGACCCGTCGAACCAACAGGATATAAATTCGCTCCGAAAATCCAATTAAATGTCCGACTGTCAACATTCGAATTAATTACGCTATCGTGTTTGTTCTTATTCACAAGATTTATACTGTGATCAGCGCCCGGCATCCAGTGCAGTAGCTAGTAACACGACAATGCGTGCGTCGTGATGCGGGCCTATACCCATTTATTTATTGTCTGTGACATTTATCATGTGGCAAATAAAACATTTATAAGCGTTACGGTCATTAGTGAAGGAGACCTCTTCAACTGAAAATGTCAGCTGTTCATGTAAGTTCGAAAGTACTATCATTTGCATTTGAGGTGTTTACCTGTTTAAAGGTAAGGACAGAGACTGGTTTTTGTCAACATAATGCTGATTTATAATTAATTTTATAAAGAAAGTTACAAAAAAGTCACGTGTAAAAGTTTCAGCTTAGCACAGTGTCAACAGACAGCAACGAACAATGATCACAAGAACGTCGAGTCCATCCAAGTTTATCGAAGGCGGGCGGCGGGTACCAACCACATGTCTGGCCGCAGCAGTCGCAAACGGACACCAACCCACAGATTATCTGAGAAATGATTCATGCATGATTCGTTTCCCAGTTTCAAATGTTTTGGGGTGGAAACGTTATTCAAACCATAGATAGCTTAGAAAGGAATCCTTTCTCAAAACAGTTTATAGTATCAACAGCTGCTGTGATTCTCACCATTAAAGTTTTCATGGTCATTAATATTTTGAATTATTTACTAGCAATTTTATGACCCTACCGCCTTTAACCGACTCGGAGTTTTTTAATATAAGTTTGCTGTAGAGTTGGACGCGGACCTGCACCGGTTCATAATCTCGAGTCCACGTTTTAGCCAAGTAGGCCCGTCTTAAATTGCACGCAATCGATTTTAGGCAATCTGCCGAGAGGAGTATGACTCTGTTTTGATGAAGGAAAGTGTTATTATGGAGAGTGAAGTATACTTTGAAAAAAAATAAACTATTGAACGCTGTCCACGTACATGGAGAGGGAAAATCCCTCGGAGAAAAGTAAATGGAGAAGAAGAAGAAAAATTATAATGTTAGTTGAGCAATAGCAAAGTAATTGAAAGACAGTAACGGTAGAATGTCGGTCAATAAGCACTTAAGATTACAGGGAAAAACCGAGATCAAATGCTCGATACTTTCTTATCCCGCTTCCTTTTCTGGATAGCCTGAGCTTAATGGAAATGACCTATTTATATCAACTGCCCAGGTATCGCTGTCCCGAAACGGGTTTGACTGACTAGCTCAGATTCAGACTTCTGTCTACCACCATGATGTCTTGTAGTTTGAAAATGTTTTGACTGTGTCCTGGGGCGTCGTGGTCAAGCGTCCAGGGCACCGAACTCAAGTTGTAACGTTCAAAGGGTCAGGGTTCGAATCCCGGTCTGGCTGGTCACGATGCTTGTGTCTCTGAGCAAGCTATATACCTTTGTGGTGTTGTCCTTCGGATGGGACGTAAAGCCGTGTATGTACCATGTGTTAATGATAGACAGTGCACATAAAACAAACCCAGAACAGCTATCGTGGAAGAGTAGCAAGCACCATTGTCTACAGGTTCCCCCAGGCTTCCGAATTACAGCGATTAAGTTCGGTTTTGTGGTAACCGTTGTTTCTCATTCGATATTAATAAATTATTAATGAAACATTCGCCAGCACATTATCTGCGTAAACAGCCTCTTGAAGTCGTGTCTGACAGTCCGTCACTAATTGTTTAAGACGGAAGCAGTCAACCGAGGATTTGTTTACTATTCCCCTGTATTGTGGTGTCAAGCGAAGAATTTGTCCTCCAAGTCCTTTATGAAATCAAGTGAGGACTTATTGTTCTCCTGTCTGTTTTGAAGTCAAGCGAGGACGTATCGTTCTCCAGTCTAGTGTGAAGTCAAGCGAGGACTTATTGTTCTCCATTTTGTTTTGAAGTCAAGCGAGGACGTATTGTTCTCCAGTCTGTTTTGAAGTCAAGCGGGGACGTATCGTTCTCCAGTCTAGTGTGAAGTCAAGCGAGGACTTATTGTTGTCCATTCTGTTTTGAAGTCAAGCGAGGACGTATTGTTCTCAAGTCTAGTGTGAAGTCAAGCGAGGACTTATTGTACTCCAGTCTGTGTTGAAGTCAAGCGAGGACGTATCGTTCTCCAGTCTAGTGTGAAGTCAAGCGAGGACTTATTGTTCTCCATTCTGTTTTGAAGTCAAGCGAGGACGTATTGTTCTCAAGTCTGGTGTGAAGTCAAGCGAAGACTTATTGTACTCCAGTCTGTTTTGAAGTCAAGCGAGGACGTATCGTTCTCCAGTCTAGTGTGAAGTCAAGCGAGGACGTATTGTTCTCCAGTCTGTTTTGAAGTCAAGCAAGGACGTATTGTTCTCCAGTCTGGTGTGAAGTCAGGCGATGACGTAATGTTCTTCAGTCTGGTGTGAAGTCAAGCGTGGACGTATTGTTCTCCAGTCTGGTGTGAAGTCAAGCGTGGACGTATTGTTCTCCAGTCTGGTGTGAAGTCAAGCGAGGACGTATTGTTCTCCAGTCTGGTGTGAAGTCAAGCGAGGACGTAAAATGTATGTACTGTGTTGTTTGTGAACCGGCACTTTAAATTTTATTATCATTGTTAATTGTTTGTCATCAGACACATACAAAGATAAAAAAGAAACATACATTACAAGGGACATTAATTGATGACAGGAACTTAAAAATTTAACTAAATCATTTTCGCCCCCAGGCTTTAGCTCACGATATGTTCAAGTTAATACATTTCGAACATTGCAAAGTTGATACGTTGAGATATGAAACGACTGAACTTGTTTTGTTTTTTTCGTCTGTCGTTTTGCTTTGAGACCTTTTCGTAGACGGAAAGTCAACACACATGTCACCTAATCCCAGGCATTTGGGGAAGAGTAAATGTTCCGCGTGAGATGAATTTGCTGTCTCCGTAAAGCAGAATCCACACAATTTAAGATTCGTCTGCCGCGCTCGATGCAATCAAGAGTTGTGTTTCCAATGCCGTAATCGCAGGGGTTTATCCCCACAGCGAGCGGGCCGCCAAGAATGCAGTGTGAAGTGCACCCTGTTGGGAGCAAACCTCTATCAAAATGTAAGACATGAGCAGACGTGACAGAGCAGATGCGGGACATGCCCCTTTCGTGCATCACAAACAACAGTTATTTGGTTTTGGTTTTGTACTAATGCCGAATCGGATACCCTAAATTACAAGACTGTTTCAAACTGTGCTCTCCCAAACGTCTCGAGTTTAAAACCCGATTCCAGACGTCCGCATCTTGAAGTTTTATATGTTTTTTTTTTGCCAGTTCCGATTTAAGGGTCTGATTTGTAACTGTAGATCAAACGCAAACAAGCTGAATCCGTCTTGAACAAAATTAAGTCTAAGGTCTTGTGGTTTGTGGGAGGAGAAAAGTTGTGGAGCCCCAAGCCATTCTGATGTGCCGACATGTATGATGCATTGAAGATGATCGACAGGTCTCGCTCTCTCCATCAACTGAGACTGCTCAGGAAAATTTTAAACAAGGGGTAAAGGGATCAAGACTTAATAACAAGATTTCCCACGAGAGTATCAGATGTCAGTTTTCTGTTGCTGGAGATTATTCAAAATGAAGCTTTACAGCCATTCTTGGGCAACCTGAATCTCTCAACCGTTGTCATGGCTCAGCCCTCAAATTTTAATACCAAATTGTTAACTGCACGTTTTAGAGTACAGCATGGAACGGATGGTAAGTTGTCAGGACTGGTGTTTTGCTTACGCTCTTTGAATCAAGATAAGGTACGGTTTGTGATTATTGAAAAAAAAGAGTCGATCCTTCAAAACAATCCACTTGAAGCCGTTTCAACGTGAACTTTTCCGAGTGTACGGAGCACGTGACTCGGGGAAACTGTGTCCCTGTTGGAAGTGAAACTGCACGAACCAATTGAGAAAAGAGACTGCGGCGAGTTTGTTGCTCAGAATCTCTACCACTTAAAGGAACACGTTGCCTTCGGGTTGGGCGCTGTTGGGCGCTTTGGGGCTAAAAAAAAAAGCGTTTGATGTATAATGAGCACAGTCGGAAAGATGTTTAAAAAGTAGAATATAATGATCCACACAAACGTGCCTAAATGCTTCGCTTTTGATAACCTTCGCCATTTATGGGAGTCAAGATTTTGACTCCCATAAATGGCGGACAAATTCTATTAGTGTTATTTCCAGTCGCAGCTGTTGAACTACGACTGAGCAATTATTTTATCAAAAATGTTACGATTACCATCTGTTTATTGCATTCCAATAAATGTCCAGTAAATAAATGAATGAAAAAAGAAAGAAAAAACATACGTTAAATAATTAAGTAGCAAGTCCCCATGTCTCGGTCCGTCCGGGCGTTCAGGGACGTACCAGCAGCAGCAAAGCCCCGCGGCCATACCACCCATAGACCTCCCCTGCCTGCTGCGGTACAGTAGACGACGCGAAGACAGGGTTCTCGTACAATGTATGATTTTAGCGGGGCCAACCTAGTAACACCGATGCTTTGTGTGGTGTAAGAAGGTCTGGTACCCGTTATTGTTATTTTATCGACGATCGTATTGACGGCTTGAAAAACGTATACATTTCGCGGGACATGTCTCGGGGGTCAGAGGTCAATGTTTTTTTTTTTTAAATTACCATTCACTAATTATAACACATTAAAGGTGTTTTATTGCAAGAACAACTCTTAATAAGTATAAGGAACACCTCCAAACAGTAAAATTTCACGAGATTTGAAGGCAACGTGTTCCTTTAAGAGTGGATTTCGTCTTGCTAATTTCCAGGGAGCGAGTTTTGCACTTTTTATTTTCGGGGACTGCTTAATTTAATTTCTAAGACACAATGCGGCATGAAAAACCACTTCAATCTTTCCCCACAGACACGAACCGCGTGCACCAGGGTCACTGCCATCACCACCCAATGTAATTAATTTGAGGGTTCGACTGTGCCGTCTCCCTAAGACTTAAAGGTTAAATACTGTTGGTGATTCCCGCAAAGCTGTTGCTGTATTTAAAGCTTGTAGCAAATGCACTAACAATCCACCTTGGCTTTAGGCCTCTTTGGAACCTCTTTATGAAAGTAAAACAAGTCAAGTTCAATATCTCCTGATGTGCTCACCCTTTAAGAAACAATCTAGAGTGCATTTTACCGTTAAATTTGGCAATGCTGTTGGTTTGCTGGCGATCTGGGAGTGGGTGCGACAATGGTAACATGGGCTAGGTTTGACAGATTCTTTTGATCCAAGATAAGGTACATCATTTGTTTTTGCCTTCTGAATCAAAATTATGAATTTTGCCTTTTGAATCAAGATAAGGTACTGCCCTTTTTGCCTTTCTCTGAAAAACTTAAAATGCATTTTTTTTTTCAGACAAACTTTTGTGATATATTGGGGATGTACACAACTGTTGCCTTCATCTTTTTACCTTCATTCTTAGATTCATCATTACTTGGTTTTATTTTACCCACTGGTGTTTCCCTTCCCTATGCAAACTCAGTTCTGGAGAGAATCCTGAACACACCTTTGAATGCTTTCCATTGATCAGGCTCTTCATATTTCAATGAGTGGTATCCGTATAACCTAGACACAGAGAAAGCTTTTTCGTTTGAACACTGCTGAGTTCTTCTGATGTATTTATCTGATCTTATACTTGGTAAACAACACTGGATAGCTGTTGATATAAAAAAAACAACAATTTCATAGAAACGACCTCCTTTACAGAAGGGTAGTTTTAGAGAAAGAGGTAATTCTTCACCCAAACATTTTTCATCCAAACACTTGAATCTGAGAAAGACTTCAGGCATGAAGCCTTTCTCGAGCATCTGAAAGCACACATTTCTATGCAACAAAAGTGCTTTTTGTTTCCTTATTTTCTTGCAACTTCGATGACCAATCGAGCCCAAATTTTCACCGGTTTTTTTATTTGATGCATATGATAAGATACACCGAGTGAGGATACTGTCCTGTCACATATTCACCAGAAGTATACCCCGGCCGCCTTTAAGAGATCGTCTACCCCGTCCTCAGGAATAAAATAGCAACACAAAGACAGAGTCTGGCCCCATGGATCATGTCCTTTCCGTTCACCGTCGAGTCTCTATTGAGTTCGACCCTGGGGATACAGTGACGCACACAAATCATATATATTGCTCCAAGAAATTAGTTGGAGCGGTCGATTGTAAACATATTTTATTCAGTAGTAATCACCGTAGTATGCTAAGAGAGAAGGCAAAGGGGGTAAAATGTAAATGCGCAACATAGAATTTTTATCATGATGTGAAATTGGAAGGATTTTTGTAGGACTTCTATTGGGGTGGTCAGAATATATTAAGTTAAGCTAAACATTGTACGGCGAGTAGACATCGGTTGTTGACTTGGGAAAATTATGATTTGAAAGGCAAAACGCTGTGACTGATGTTAAGATTGCATTAGAATACCTACTTGCGGTACGCTTATCTGGCAATGTCATTATGGGTTTTATTACAACATAAACCGGCAACACGAGGAATATTAATGCGTGTTTTTTTTTTTTTTTTTTTTTTTTTTTTTTTATACGAATGTGAGCATCAAAAACTGACTCTGTACCGCCGCCTTAAAGCAGCAATTACGGTACATTTCATTCTCATCGAGGCGTAGGGTCGGCAGTATGATTGCAGTCGATTTCAGTTGGAGACGAACGCACGCAGCGGCTTGATTCTGGGCTCGGTTTCTGTCTCTCCCCTCCATATTCCTCTCTTGCCTTTGATTTGATTTGTGTAATAAAAAAAGGGGGGGGGAAGAAGTTTGTCTTGTCGTGTTGGTGATATTTCACAGTAGGATGCGGATCTACACTTGCTCTGCATAATCTATGATAACTGATAGATGTCTGAGAAATCTATGGCACACTCCGGAGACCTTGAACCAAATATTAGGAACGCACGTCATATTATAGCCTTCGTGACTTTAAAGGTCCCATGTGCCCTTTTCGTTAATTTTTTGAGAGCTATTTTGCGGTAAATTATTTTGTGTATCGAGGCAGCAGGAGTATAAGGAGGCCCCTTATGGGAGATTATTAAACTATTCCCTTGTAATTTTATTATTTTTTTTTTCCAGAGGGGGGGGGGGTAATACTCTTTAAATTTTCGTATGATCATACTCGCGGAACCATTAAAACGAAGCGTGATTTAATCGTGAATTATAATTGAGGTACATGAAATGCTGTTATATTGTGCAGGTAAATAGACCCCTTGATTGAGTTCGAGTCGTGTGTAATACAAGTATAGGTCTTCCTGGTCAATGTCAACACTAATTAATTAAGTTTTATTAGCACGCATCCACATTCACGTGTGTTTCCCGATTAAATTCATACAAGCTGGGGTTCCTTTTGAGCTACGATTACACTCAATTTCGGTTTCGTGCACACGTGATTTCGTTCTGCTCATTCAAGTTCGTTTCATCAGTTCCGTTTCATTTATTGACATTCAGGACTACATTTCCACTATTTTCTTAAGTTCAAATTTTCACTACCAGAAGACTGATTTTCAAAACGAAATTGAAGGAGCCGGGTGCTCAATATAATGACTTTTTGTGAAAACTGGCCACATAAACCTACAAATAATAAATACAATTGTTGAGCCGAGTCTTACATTGATATATCTACCATATGTGCATTAATAATTTCTTTTTTTGGTAATCAACTCACAATTTTATAGCTCCATCAATTTAAACATGTATAATTTACTTTGTCACAATAATGGACGTGTGTTATACAGGGCTCCTGGTTTGGACATCGTAAGTAACAGTTTTTCATTTTGCATTGTCTGGAGTACATTATTAACTGCAGGGAATCCAATTGTCTTCCTTAAAGTAAACATTTGACAATAATGTATCTACTGGTACAAGGCTTAATCACCATCGACTGGCCTCGACTTTGTCTCGAAGTGAAACAACTCTATTGAATCTATTCATTGTTCACTTCCAACACAATTGATTGACAAATTAAATGTCAATGTCAACCGCTTATAGGTCTATCGGGTATTGGCTCGTGGCATTTTTCGGAACCAATAAAAGGGACGTTTTCCTCTTTAAAACACATACAGAGAGTTTGTTTTACGGTACATCTGCATTTCTGAATAATAATTTCATAAAATAAAAAAATAAAAAAAATCAAAGAATTAAATACAAAACAACGAGCAGGGTCCCATACCACGTAACGAGACTCGGAAAGTAACGAGAATTGGAGTCACTGAGAAGGCCTTTGAAATATCATGAACCCAACTTGACCTACACGACGATGCAGTCATGGTCAAGGTAACCTGCCCTGTACTGTAGACTGAAATGCCCAAATAGACATAATAGTTCGCTGCCCTAGGCTGTCCTATGTGGCTGACGTTTACTCATTCTGTGTCGTGTCTCCGTAATGTATTGGACATTCCAATCCGTAGAATAGTTTGTTGGTCTCCACTTTCCCTCCACGTTTGATTATAAACAAGTGTCTGTATTGGACTTTCTACACATTCTGTGTTTTTGTCACCGTCAGTGGTGGGTGTTATCAGGCGGTCGTTTGTGCATTTACGAATTGTTTGTTGATTCCGGGCTCTCATGTTTGTTTGCAAAAGGCAATGTGTCATTTGCGCATTGTGACTTGCGCATAATGATACTCTTGTTTATTAATACGTCATTAATCACAGAATCTTTGACATTGACTTTCTCAGAACAAGTTCAGATTTGCATTTATTCTCAACGTTTCCAGTACAAATCATATATTTCTTATGTTCCACAATCATCGCGGTCTTAGCAACCCCCAGCTGACTGGGTCATTCCCATTCGCCTTGAATTCCCAGTGCTTTTCAAAGACCATGAACAAAGCACAAGGCCAAACACTACAACCCACAACAACCAGAATCTAATCCTACTTTCACATCTGAAAGCATATTGATAAGGGAAAAGGTGACGACACCCGATACACCTGTCGGTAGTTATATGGGCAAATGATAGGACTTCCCTTTCGTTGACGCGCTTTCTTCTTCGTAACGCAGAGGGGCATTGTTTTCCTTTGCTCTGACCAACCCAGGACGGTCAAGTCAAAGTTACGTCACATCATAACTTCATTCTTCGAAATAAGTAATTGAACCTCGAAAGGAAATTGCATTTCAAAAACACATTATTGGTTTGAATTCACTTCAGGAATTTGGATTAAAAACCAATGCTTGAAATGAGAAATAAATGACTAAAATCATCTTTTTCTTGAAGAATGCATTCTTCAAGGTGTTACATTATATTTTTCATCAAAATACCAATTTTTGTAAAAATTATTTATAATATTGTTGATATCGATATTATTTAATAATGCTTTGATTCCCATGTTACCTAAGTGAGAGCTGGTAACACTAAGTCATATTTATTTCACCGTTTTCTCCAAAGTAAAATGCCCTGGGGAGTCTAAGTTCTTGATATCGTAGACTGGAACATTCTACATATCTAAGAGGGGGATCAGCTCCCAAAGTTGTGTAGATTTTTGTTTGAGGTGCTGAAAAATATTTCCCCCTAATCTTTGTGCACAAAACTGTACAGACAAACAGACCAACCCAGGTCTAACCCTTTGATAAAGTGGAGCAATCTGTTCTTTGTGGCATGTCTTGCTGACTGCCTGTGCTCGGATCTGAGGTTACCAACATCCCTACTCCCTGCCAATCAAACTTGTTGGCTCACTGGGGAGCCAGTAACGAGTGGAACCTTCCTATCTTTTTGTAATTCCTTGGGTTATTCCTTTACTTAAGGGTTACATTAACGTTAAAATGGTTGCACAGCACCTAAAAGGCCTTTACAAAACTCAGCTTACCGGCAAAATGAGACTGCAATGACAACGTATCTTCCTTTTCTGTCTAGCCGAGAGCGTGTATTACTAGAACAAAAGATTATTTCTTATAATTTAATTTCAGCACAACAAGGTAAAACGATATAAGCACGAATCCCAACAGATTTAAAAGCACACAGAAATAAAATGGTATTACGAGAAGATTTGCAGCAGGGAGATTGACAATAAGTTCACTGCTCAAATAAAAGCACATCCCTCACAATCAATAACATAGTCGTGCCCCCGATAACCCCCCCCCCCCACATGGCAATTTTACCTCAGGACGTGTTTTGCCAAAAAATTGCCTGCCTGACCATCTTCTTGTATTACAATCATGGAATATCGGAGATTGTTCTTGCCCGTTGTAATTAACCGCAGTGCCCCGAGCGTGGGCTATTTTTCGTAAAGTGACATTTTGCGAATGCATAGCTCAACGGACTAATTAAATATGTATTAATTTATGAACAAGTGAAGGCATCGGGTCAGTCAAGGTGTCATGCCAGTGATGAATTCTACACACCTCGGGCTAAAAAGGAGTATCAAATTTCCCGTGTAAATTACTTTGATAAAATACTTTTGCTTATTGTGATATCCTCTAAATGAGTTGTACACACTTATGCAGTGGCTGCTGTCTCACCAAAGAGTCGCAAGATTGTGAATAAATTTGTGAGGATATATGTTTATGTGTGTAATTACATCTGCCAGACGACCTAAGAAAGATCGAAGAGTTCCATATTTCCAATTCCAGGGCGAAGCAGTCTTGCAAAGTAATTTCCCGACCGCCTTTCCCCCTTTTATTTTTCTTGCTGCAGTGTTGTAGATGCACACTATGATTGTCCTTGAATTTGTTTGTACTACATTACATTACGTTTTTACTCTATATTACCTACTGCGTTTTTTAATTATTATTTTGTTTTATATTAAGTGTATTTTTCTTGTTACAATTTACTTGAGTCGCACTTTGTATAGCCGCCTTGCTTCTATACATGCTATTGTTACAGTATATCAAGAAAAAAAGGTGCAATGGAGAACGGTACAGCTTCAATTAGGTTCTCTTGGCTGATAATCAACCAAGGGAATGAACAATCATATAATCCAAGATTAATTAGGCCGAAAAATGCATGAACGTCATGTGCAATTGTCCGTCGGGGGGGAAATCAGTAATGAGCTATTCGTTGCGTTTGTTAAAAAAAATGATGACCAACGAAATGCGTCATCATAAATATTGTTCAGTTGTTGATTGTTGGACCCACGAATGGTACCTCGGTACTCTCGGTGGACTTCTCAAGTCAATGTCTTAGTTTACACACAAAATGTGCCACACGGAAACCGGTTACCAGGCAATGAACTACAAAGGCATTTCTCCCTTGACTGGTACCCTGTTCAACTTTCGCTTAGTGAACACATTGAGAGACGTCTTGAGACGCTGGGAGGCGGGAGTGTACGCCATGCTCAGAATTACGTAGCCATCAGAAAAGCGTGTCTGCTGCCACCAAGCGTGCCAAAGTAATCTTTTTCTGTGCGTTTGAACAGTATTCCAAAGAATGCTCCCTCCCTCTACGGCGATCTGTGTATGGTTTCTTAGTATGCAATTTAATGTGCAGTGTTAGTTTAAATTCCCATTTAAAAATACATGGTATAGACTAGTCTCCCTCCAGTCTCGTTTGTCGGTTTTAAATCGAACTGAGTGTTTTAAATCACAGGCTACAGGCTAAGCCTTCCACACCGTCGTAGAGATGTGTGTATGCCTAATCTTCCTTTGTTGTGCTAGTCTAGTAGAGGTCTTAGGTTACTAGAGTAAAATACCTGTCTGCCGTCATACATTCCATCCGTTTTTTGGCAGGTTTCCCTCCCGATATGTCACCGTGGATATGGACTTTATATTTTGACGTCATTAAGCCGCCATCTTAGAGGTAAACCGATGATAAAACAATGAAAACGCACAGATTTGTACGCGCAGCGCACAGGATTGGCCAATGAACATCTTCCTTTTGACCTCTAGGCGAGGTCGTCTTAATACTCAAGATGATGTCGTGTGCATAAAGTCTATAATTGGAGACGAAAAGTATTGTTGGGTATCTCATTGGGTTCATCTTGTTGATATTACCAACGGAGTAGTTTCTGTGCTGTTTTTCAGTGTGATAGGTACTTCCCAGAATGTTCCCATATTGTAGTACATGTTTTGCGAATCTAACCGAAGTACGCAGGCACATTCTGACTTTTCATCAGGTAGCAGTAGACCTTCGCAGTGGTGCTTGATCTCTGGCCCTCTGCCCAGTACTCGGCAAGTGGCATCAAAGGTCAAGACGACCGGCTGCGGAGATTTAATGCGAAATACTCCCGCTCAAAGGGAAGGCACGACATTAATATAACAAATTCCAAATCAAAACCGACAAAAGTCTTGCCGAAAGTTCCTCTGTAAAGTTGATACCGCCAGAGTTGACTGCGGTCAACTCCTGGGAACCCTTAAAAATTTAACCGCCATGCTTGTCTCTCCTGGGAACATCGACACGTGTTTTTATGAGATGATCATACAGTAACATAACTTTCTGCTACTGGCTAAGAGGTTAGACAAAATTCGGGAAAAAAAACTTGGGCCACTTTGTGTAACGGCAGGTGCAGTGTTTGTTATATCAATTTGTGATATCAAAACTTCAAACCCTGAGAAGAGACTTGTTTGGGACAAACGTAACTGCGGTACGCTGTCAGCACATGCTGCAAGTTTTTTTCTGTAGGTTGAAAGGTTTTGTTTTGCGTGTTTTCAACAATTTCTTCATCTAGGTGTATTGTTTTTATGTCCAGGTTTTGCCTGTATGAACTTAAGCTTATTTGTTCGCTTAACAATGTTAACTATTAATGGTTCATCATCCAATGACAATTGACAGACAAAATTTACTGACCGATGTTGTACACAAAATATGCTGACAGAGTTTTGTCCTGCCCTTTTTTTTTTACCAAACCACTGTCCCATGTTCATTGACACACCCCTCTAGGACGTGCGGCAGGGTCCAGCTTGTGATCTTATGGCACAATAAGAGCTGACCACAGTGTGTACAGTGTAGTTAAGACAATGGAAATATTAAAATATGACAGCATGTGCAGACAACGTGCCTCGTTTGAGGGTTCTAAACGGTGTCATTGGAAACACTATACGGTTGTTGTGTTGGAGTGCACATGCTTTTCCTAGACCGTAGATGAACGTTCGCCCTAAGAGTCCGCAGTGCAGGTGGCTTGCCGCTGCACTTTAGGCGGTAAAAGATTTACCAGGAAGCAAACATGCATTTAGGTGATGACTATCTTCCATCAAGACACGAGATCGGCTCTATGTTGTTTCTTTGTGGGAAAGCACAAGCAAAACGCTAATGGGGGCCGACTTAAATTGTTATATTATAGTGTGGTTTATCATATCCCCTGTCCACCTGTTTCATTATAGTTTGTGTCTATCCCTTGGTTGTTTGTATTAAGTGGCTAATTATGTTAATTAACCAAGGACTATAATAACACTTTTTTGGTAAATGGCAAGATATTATCCACACAGGTTTGTCTTGGAAACACTAACGGACAGCTGGCTGTATAAATCTAAGTGCCCAGGTCACAACTACGTAACAATTGAAGTTCAATCAGGTATCATACAACCTAGCGTCTGTGTTTTTTTTTATAATAATAATAATCAATAATGATACAAAACATTTACGAAGCGCATAAAAAAAAATAATGGTCTCTATGTGCTGTACAAATTGATTAGTTAAGCCAGGAACAAGACAAAACAAAGCAAAACCAATTTTTAAAAATGCCATTATTCCAACCAAAGGCAAAGAAAACACACTAAAAGTAACGGCAAGTAAAAGCAGTAAACGGTGGAGAAAAAACAATTAAAAGAGCAAACAGATATCAAAAAATTACCGTACAAAACGTTAACAATTAATAAGAGCGAATACGAGGCTAAAAAACAAGAAACAGTTTATATACAACCAACTAACACAACAAGAAAACAAGTACTGGAATTGACGAACAGCAGACTAGCAACTAAGGTAGGCACACGATAGAATAACATAGTAAGCTGATTTATTATATGCAACACTGATTCCATTGGTTCAATTGGTTTTTGTCAATTTTTCCCCGATGACGCAAGATTATTATGATTTAAGAGTTTGACCTAGTTGACTTGAAATTGCATTTTTGTGTTTCAAGATAAAACTCAGTGAATGACTGCATTTATTTGGTCGGTGGACTGTGGATTATGGCAAACACGTTGCCCGAGAGTAATAAACAGTTTGTTGCGATAGAGGGCGGTAGTCACTCCGGACCTCAGTTTCAAAGCTTGCTCTGCATGCCGCATAACACAGGAAATTACCATGAAACCAGCCAAAGCAATGTGACAGAGGGCGCTATGTGCGCTTGGTTGTGGGTTGTTTTGCTGAAGGGATGTTACACTCAGTCCCTCTAAATGTTATATATTTAGATAAACATTGTTTTTATTTATTCAACTTCCATGTAAATACTTCTGGATTCTTTTTCCCACTTTCCTATTTTGATAACTACCAAATACTTTGTAGTTAATGTAGTTGAAGTCTATTATACTTAATCACCAGTAGACTTATATTTTTTTAATAACATCGAGAAACTTGATAGTGTCAGAATACACATCGACACAGTGTTTGGGTGTGAAGTGGATAAGCAACTTTCAAAAATTCTTTCGTTCTCATGAACAGCCTAACATAAAACCTCTTAAACAAAAATAAAATATAATGTGTACAGATGCAAGGGATCTGTGCAAAGAATCTGTACGATTATGTTATGGTATGTTCTTCCATCTCCGTTTGAAAAAGTCTCCTCGATTTGTGAATCAAAGTCACCGACACCTCATCTATTAACTGAGGTTGTCATTGTATAAGTATGAACAGTCTGCATCGCTAATTTAGCGATAGATCTTATGTACTTTGAAGTGTGGTGAAAGGCAAACTGTCAAATGATCACTAACTCCACCAGTTTGTGTGTGTGAGCGTGTCTACCCGTTGAAACCGAGGACCGAGAATATCCTCATTTCGCTTTCGTGTACAAAACCAGTGAGGACGTCGCAAAAGTTAAAACAATGGGAGAATAAAGAGAAGTCCTCGATTTACGGGATTCACAAACATTTGTGTGTGAGTGTGTGTGTGTGTGTGTGTTTTTTTTTTTTTGGGGGGGGGGTTGTATTTGAACCGCTAGATCAAAGCGCAATGATACTCACGGCTCAGCAAACAGCCGTCGATAACTAAAACGTGTAAACCAGCGGCTAGCCCGAACATCTAACGTCATCACTTCAAGACTCAGCAGCTAACGATGGATTTCAAAAGAGGGCGCCAAGTGTGTTTTCCAATCCACTCGTTCGACTGCCAGTTATTGAAATAAATTATGTTCCAACTTGCAACTGTCAATGGTAAGGAGCGCCACCTAGCGCTCTGTAATGGCAATCGAGCTCAAAAGGAATCTTCTGTTTGAATCCAGTCTTGGCTGTTGTTTTCTTTTAGCTTTGCGGCGGTTACATTGCTTCGAAGAACAAACAATAGTTGCTTTATCTATCATGTGCTTCTCATGTGGCTTAAAAAAGGATATAGCTTTCATAAAAATTATTTCCTCGTCCTTTCTACTGGATTTTTTTTTTTTAATGTACATTCTTTTTATCCTTGTGATAAAGTTTCAGTTATTACTTCCCTAAAACTTGTTGTTATTATTATTATTATTAATGTATTACATGTTTTGGGGGTTAATGAAACCAAGGATGCCTCATAAGTGAACTTAATCACTGTAGCTCACAAGGCTGAGTAAACCCGATTAAAGATGCTTGCTTCGTTGACCAGAAACAACGGGGTGAATTCTTACTCTTCTTCAATAGGTGTTCTGGGTTTTTTGTTTAATGTCCCATCTGAAGGGTAAAGCAATTGTGGTGAAGTGTCTTGCTCAAGGACACAAGTGCCACGACCAGGACTCGAACCCACACTCTGGTGATTAGAAACACCAGCAGAGCTTGAGTCCGGTGCTAACTCTTGACCGCTAAGCCAAGACGCGCATGTATTTCATTGCATGCTTGTTGTGAAAGCCCGTTGTTTGGTGGCTTCAATTGATAAAACTGTGTGGTTTGTAAGATTATTGTATTCTATAATGTTGCAGTTTGACATAGCTGAACACTTCGTAAATCGCGTAAGACTAGATAGAAGTCATTTAATATCAGGTTCACCATTCGTCTAAGAACTGTTAGCTGTTCTTGCGGACGTGATAGTCGTGACACGAGAACTCGGTGTTCACTCTGTCAGTTCCAGATCCATAGTCTGAGTATTAGTAACAAGCTCGGTGGGAAAGTAGGGAGTTATCCAGACGCCGTTTAAAACAACTTGCAACGTCGTGACGCTCGGGAGGGTAAGAATGGAACCCCTAACCATGTGATCACACGTCTTCCAATCTAACAACATGACAGTATTATTATTATGGCAGTTAAACACAACGAGGAGGAGGTTGTCGGTGTACTGTTTACTGCACTCACCGCACCCGGTTTTGAATGTGGCATGACTCATGTACCAGAGGAGAAAAACAAAACGAACACAAGAGAGGTATTATTAGGTCAGACCAATATAATTGTCTTCCTCTGTCTACGAGGTTTACACGTCAAGGTCCCAATATTATTATCAAGTCAATTTTTTTCTTGGCATTTTGAGTACACAGAAGAATTATATTCATTAATAGCCCGCCTGTACTTATCCGATAACGAGCTTTATATGGCAGTATCTGATATTGCTTTGAGTAATCTCAAGGTTAGATCATTTTGCCAGTCAGGGAGCTACTTCGCGTGTGACGTCAACGTAATTTGATATCACCTAAGGTAATCAGCGCTCCTGTTGGAAAACACACTGGAAACTCTTGATATGATCCATATTGAAGATGTTCCTCTCGAATTGATTTTTTTGTTATTGATGAGGATTAATAGGTCACTATTAAAATTTGCCTTCAATATACGTTTTGTCTGTTTTAGAGCAAAATCGAAATTGATGCTTACCAATAAGTAAAACTCAGCGTTATTGCAGTCAATGTACATTGCGTATGGTGCTCTAGCTTGTGACCAGTATCTGATTAGCATGTTTTCTGTGCTTAGAGAGTCGGTTGGTGTGTTTGCTTTCCTAGTGATGATTCAAAGAACACTTTATCAGAGGTAACATTTCTCAAGGCTACGGTTGCACAGACTTCCTAGCGAACCTTCCGATCTAGTTCATCTTAGCATTTGTTTCTCTTTATTATTTTGTCAGGAATAATATTCCGTTACTTTTAAGATGTACTTCTGGAGGAAACGCATGAAGCACTTGTCTGACATTTGGACTGTATAGCTGCTAGAGGCTACATAATTGAAAGAACGCTATTAGAGAGAGCTGGAAAGCTTCATAAATAATGCACGGCGTGGCTTTCTTGGAGACCTTGTACTGTGAGCATTATATTGATAGACACTGTGAAGGTCGGGACTGTCGTCCATGCTTTTATGTGTAATTTTTTCTCTCTTTCATAAAACATTACAATATCCTTGGACTCACTTGAGCAAACCCTGGCGGATTTAGCAGAGAGTATAGACTCCGGCACACGCCCTGCTTGTCCTTGCAATTGTGGATGTTTACGTTGTTGTTGTTGTATTTGTTGCAAGTTTTGTTGTTGTAGTCGACGTTGTTGCTGTTGCTGCTGTATGCTGCTGGTTCTGCTGTTGCAGTTGTTGTTTCATTCTGCTGCTGCTGCTGTTGTTGTTGTTGTTGTTATTATTATTGTGGTGATCGTTGGTGTTGTCGTTGTTTTTGTTGTTACTAACAAGACTTTTGGCTGTCATCATGTACAATGAGACCATATTTTTATAAAAGGGTTCCACACGCAAAGTATACGTAATGTCAGGGTAAGAAACAAAAAGGTGGCCTGCAGGTTTTGATAAGTTCGTGTTCTACGCTGTGTGAAGCTTCGTAATGTGACGCCATCAATTCTGCTCTCAGTTGAGGTGAATGCTACATAGCCTATTTAGTGCGAGGGCCCGCACAGCCATGATTGTTTTCCGTTGACATGAACTGCTTGTACCAGGTGCTGTTTTGGTTGTTCATTAATTTATGGTGAAATACAATTATCGCTAACGCGAATAGCATTGTTTAATGAAACGCATCATGACGTCATAACGCTTAATCAGGTCATTTTCCCCATCGCGGGCAGCGGCACTGGCAGCAGCATCAGTGCAGGGCAGTTCAACGCAATAACAGCACATCTGATCACAACTTCCAATATATTCCACATCAGCTCTTGTGATTGGTTGAGCGATCAACGCCGAGTCTCTTCACCGGAGCGGGGTATTAGTGATACATGCATCACCACTATAGTTAGAATTGTGTCTTACACTGGCTGTGATGTGTGAAATAAACGAGTGCTGAAAACACGAAAACGGTCGTCTTTCCGTCGGGGTCTTTTTTTTTTACACGCATATACCATGGATATCTTCCGGGTTGATAAGAGAATTTCTGCGGTTGCGAAGCAGGGGTGCTCCTCCTCTGCCGGGTCCCTGAAATTGAAGGAAGCGGAACTGGAGGCCTTGGACCAACTGAGCCCGCTGGTACGACGCCGGTGTTTCAGGTAACCCCAGAAATGCAGTTTGTTACATGCACATATTATAGGAACACTCGTTTAAATCCAGCATGGAGTTTGGGCCTATGTTTTTAGCCATGCGATGAAACCGAGGCTGTGAGCGATTTAGGCTGTAATTTAGGCTGTGCTGTCTTACCGGATCTACACTTTGTATTGTCAGTACCCGTTTTGGGCCGTGCATTAATCACAGACTCAACATTGAACGAACAGCGGGGGATATACATATTCAGTACGTAAACCTGTTAATCATGTTATTAATTATGATTAAAAGCATTTTCGGTCAATGTATATGTGTATATATAATATCTATACATACACAGTGTATACAGTACAGCACCAAGCTCATAATAAACGGAAGAGCATAAACAGTGAATAGAATTAACATAATAAATATGATGTTTGACTTTTGGAGGGAAACGACGCTGTCCCTAATGAGCACAGGAGGAAATGAACGATCTGATAAAATTCACTGTTTTTAAAGTCATTGTGTTTATGTGTTAATGTGAATAACATCATGAGCTTTCATCAGCTCAGATTGCCAATGTCACGGTGTAGCGACTCCCTTGCATTGATCTGCTCCTTTATACCGGTGACCAGTCCTCTTCCAAATCATCATGATGTGATTGATTTATGATAATCACGTCGTAATCAAACAGCGTGGATGTCGAGTGTTCAACTCTTGAAAAACGCAACAACCCAAAACAACTAGTTATAGCATGACGTTTCGACCCTAGCAGAGTCTTTCTCGAACGCTAAACGAAAAAAAAACATCAGAAATACTTGGGCCTTTTGATTTGTGATTTTTGTCTCTCTTCTCAAATTAAATATTCGAAAATGGGAAAATCGAAATGGGAATTTTTGCGTTATTTTATCTGAACATTGGACTGTGAACTTCTAGTCCAACGCAAGCTAATTTCTTTTTGTGAGCTCATTATAGCAATTATATTGAAATAATTTTTAACCGACTGTTTTCTTATGATTATAGGGTAATTGACATCTAGTACAAGTCAAGTGTGTTTTCCTCCGTAGCTAGAAGCCCTCGCGATTTAATTCGCACACATCGTAAAGCCCTTGCTTACCGTAATTAGTAAATCCGCATTAAAGTAAGAAGGGGTTCTTATTCTCATAATTCCCTCGTTGGCTTTTACAGATTAGCTTCGATTGCTCATTAATTGATGACGTTCATTGACTCTGAATCATGAACCTGATTGCTTTACCTTGAAGGGGGGATTGGGTACGACGCAGCCCCGTGGGGGTGACCGGAGATTAAGAAAACTTCTGGGTCTGCCATTATTCCTAAGACCCTCGTACGGCGGGCACACTTAGCTTGTCACTCTGTGGTCATTCCATTGTTCTGTACACTTAACGAAAAATCATATTCCACAACACTGTTTAAAAAAAATACTGTGTGGACGTGTGAAAGTCCACATAGTGTTTCGAGTACCTACATTATGTGGAGTTATTTTATTCTTAAGTTCCACACGTCGCATGTAGCGTTAAAAACGGCTGCTGTCTGCCCATGTTGCCTTTACCAAACATCGGTTTAGCTCCGGCTCCGGGCTTCGAGTGATGTTGAGGCGCTGTGTAAAATGCGCACTGCTCCAAAAAATGTGCAAGTCCAGTTAATCGTGTAGGGCATGGCCTACAATGCACAACGTGCACAATGTACACATTAACACACGGGGAAACTGACTCCCGAAATGGCACAATCCATTTGTAGCGGTGATGTCGTCAGGTGATTTGTGCCAATAGGAAGTGTGTTGTAAAAAGCATCATGTAAACGAGCTCTCCTGGGTTTGTCACAGGAGGCAATTTTCAGGCAACCAGTTTAAGGCAATTTTCACATAATTTTCTTGGGGTAGTGAGTTTTAAATGAGAAGATGTCTGATCTGCTGTCGGGGTTTCCCTCTTGAATGCGGTGCAGTTAGGTGCGCCCCTTGCCTGTATAAGTTCCCCGTGTGAGAAGGACAGAGCTACAGAGGCCCATAATACTTACAAATGGAAACTCATAAAAACCGGTGCTTTAATTAAGACTTGATGGTAAAACCCACTGTGACTGAATACTTCAGCTTTAATGGTCCTTTGTTTGTATTTTTTAACAGTTTGAACTAACGAATATTGTGACACCACTTTAAAATTCTAAAATGCAAAAATATAACGATGCGATGCGATTACAATGTTATTTGTCCGTCTATGCCAATGAAATTATGCTCGAGCCTGGTCATTAAAGCAGTGATCCCAGACCACATCTGTTGAGTGTAACCAGTGAAGGTGTTGTCGTATTTCCGCTGTCGGTGCAAGGGTACAAGATAACATCAAGATGATGGCGTGTTGCACTTTATATTAAACAAGAAATTGTGTGTTGAAGTAAAACGCCAGAGGAAACGAGATGTATAACTTCCTTGACCAGATGGAGTCTATCGGGGTTCGTCATAGTTTGACATTTTTAAAGGTGCCCTGTCGTCGGGATTTCTATAAAGAACGGATCCGAACATCCACACTTTTAATACCTTGCGAAGCTTAGTGCGTGTGTGATCACCTGAAAAGGATTTTCCGAATGACGTCGCTATTACTGGACTGCCAATACCAATTTTTTTAGAATTCAGGTCTTTATGTGACTGGTAGACCCTTTTTAGATGACGTCACCATTTTACCGCTCCCCGCGCTGGGACCGATTTCACAGTGAGCTCAGAAATATCTTAACTGTGTATCAATCTTAATTGCTAAGCAAAGTGTGATGTCACTATACAAACCACTATGGTGATAGTGGCAACCCATTCTAAGGTGAATCTTTAGTCCGGGGCTCGATTTCACAAAGTACCAAGATTCATCATAAGATGAATTTTCAATATCACCAAAGCAATATTTATTGTGACATCACACTCGTTGCTTAGCAATTTAGATTGATACACAGCTTAAGGCAAATCTGAGCTCTTTGTGAAATCGGCCCCTGGAGCACGTCACACACACACGGTACTGGAGCTGCGCGAGCATGTGCCATAAGACGCAACGTTGGACGGCACTACGCGTGCGTATACCACATGTGCATAGCACTCTGGCATGGCAGACCTCCCGTATAGAGCTGTGACGTCAGTGAGATGGGTCTATAGGACACGTTGCAAACGCCGGTCACTGGTATCCTGTTGCATAGAGGGTGATGCGTAGCAATTCGACTTTATTCCACGCCCCACGCAGAGCTCATTAAATAATGCAGCTTGTACTCGAACAGGTCAAAGGTTAGAGTACGAAGTGCTGAATCGTTCACAGAAACCGCAACGAGATGCCACCTTTAAGCTGTAAGCTTGCATAAGATAAAATTTGACTTCGTCATTAATGTTGCAAATACTGTGAGAGTATTGAAGTGGAGCTATTCTCAGGGGGATCAGTGCTTTCACAATATCTACATTATTAAGGGGAGCTGTCAAGTTCTTCGTCGTACTCGGGTTGTTCCAAGTTATGTACCATTCCCCTTTAAGATCTTCACTAAATTCATTTCTAAAGCCTAGCCGTTGAATGCCCGAATCAATAACATCTTGGGCCAATCGATGCGAATTTTTAAGGGAATATTTCCCTCTGGAATATGTTCCGATGACGGGGGTATTCTAGCGAGGGTCTTTGTCGAGGTTCGGCAGACACTGTGTTTGCAATGAAAATAGCCATTTATCATAGGGTGTTTTTCTTGGGTGTCATTGTCGTTTAGATTTGCCATGTAGTCTTGAACACTATAACATGTAATGTTAAGAAAACACTTGTGGAAAATGTTATCCAAAGTCCGGAGCCTAGAGCAGACAAAACAGGCGTTGTGAATAATATTTTATTATTTTTTAAAATAAGATATGGATTTGATACAGCAACTCCAATAATATACATTGCAGCCAAGCTCACCATAAATAATATAGTAATCATATTTTTTCTATACATCATTCGCTTGTTTGAAAAACATAGTCCTTTTATGAAGTACAGCATTAGGTTCCCCAGACAGAAATAATAGAATGTTGTTTTTCAGAAGTATTGTTAAGGGGATACCTGAATGCTGATGCGGTAGTCCGCCTGTCATCCTGTCACATTCTCAAAGAAAATGTCAAGTCTGTATAGGCACTGAAGTGGATCACCGTCCCTTAATCCGTTCGCATTAGAATGCATTTAAAATTCAGTGGGTTCTCGAAAAAACAGTGTGTTAAAAGGAGTGTTTACCTTGGGTAATCACTCCAAAAATGAATGACCATAAAAAACATACTTGGTAAAGAGCACCGGGGAGCTGTTGACATTATAAAACATTGTTAGAAACGACCCTCTGTGAATTTTAGAGAAAGAGGTAATTATTTTGAATCTGAGAAAGTCTTCAGGTTTCTCAGGCATCTGAAAGCACACAATTCCACGCACAATGGTGTTTTTATTTCTTGCAACTTCGATGACCAATTGAGCGCAGAGTTTCAGAGGTTTGTTATTTTATGCTAATGTTGGGATTCACTAAGTGAGAATACTGGTCTTTGACAATTACCAAAAGTATACCCTGCCTTTAAAGGAAGGGTACACTTGATAATATATGACCAGAAACAGACTTTGACCGAAAGATATGACCGAAAAATCGATTTGCAGATTGACTTATTGTCCTGAAGGTAGTGGCCCGAAAATCGTTCCCCCACTCTTATTTCTTAATTCAAGTTGCCACATCAAAACAACTATCTGGGTACAAGTTCAAAATGTATTGCCAAACATTCCGTGTTTCCCTTTAAAAGGGCAGCACACAATCTAACTTGTTTTCCACAAATTGGTTGTATACGAGTTTCCTGAATGGGAATAAATCAAAACATTCAAAACAGTATGGTGCTGTACCTTTAAGGCAACGAGTTCACTCAAAGTTGTTCGCACACACTTAATGAATATTGACAAGTGATGTACGATAATTAAATAGTTACATTGTAGCTTCAGATAGGTATATGAAGAATTGTTATGTGTGAAGTTAACGTTTGGCAGAAGCAATACGTAGGACTACAGTATTACCCTCCACTTGATAGATGCCAGTCATTAAACAGACAATCGTGATTACACTCTCCAAGTTGCAGCTAACCGGGCAGAAGTTGAGTGCACATCTGAGCCTCGCTGGGGACGAAAAGTACGGGTGCTCGACCTGAGAACAAAAGGGTCCACACGGAGTGTTTCAAGTCCCTACGTTGGGACTTGAAAGACTATGTGGACTTACACAAGTCCACACGGTGTTTTTCTTGACACTGTTGAAGAATGGGATTTTCCTTAAGTTTACAGCACAAAGGACTGTCACACAAAGCTGTGTGGGTGTGTGCGTCGGTCGAAGTCCAACTGTTTCAAGTTCCTACTTTATGTGGACCTCTTTTATTCTCGGATCCACACTTCATGTGTAATCAAAACACTTACGGTGTTTTATACACAACAAGGGAAATGAATGAACCACAGAACTAAATCTGAGTTTGTTTTCTTGAACGTGTTGCTTAGTATACAGTAAAGAATATCTGCAGTAAACTGTTACCTTGTAAAATTTCCACCTTGTCGAGAGTACATGCAACCTGTTGTATATAGCCTATATAAACATACCTCTCGTTGTTATTATGTACATGTACATGATTGTAATGTACATTGTTAAGGCCAGCAGTCGGACCGTCCATACTCGTGCACTACTGTCGACAAAATAATTATAGGATCGAATCCCGGGCCTGGTGCTTTTGTTGCTTGTGTTCGTGAATGAAACTTGTTGTCATAAATTTGTATCAAATTAAGAAGTCTTGGGGAATGACGAGGTACCCTAAAGGAATGGAATCGATATCGTTCTGTCTCGAGTGGTTATAGCTGTCGAATGTTGCATTGAAAATAATTATATGTAATTTTTTTTAAAGTTTACTTGATGTTGGAATTTTGTTTTGAGTCGGTATACCTTTGTTCTCTTTTACGATTGCTGTCGTATATTTTGAGTTTTTCTTAAGAGTTCAACCTTACTACTAATGATGGTTCCATATGAATAAATTAAGAATATAGAACGAGCTGTTGCAAACTGTTTACCAACCAAAAGGACCTATGGTATAAATGCAAACAATATTGGTTGGCCTGACGTTACGTTATGTCACTCCACTAACTATTTATTGCATGAATAACATTGATAGTCCTATGATATCCAAGTGAAAATAAAGATTTTTACGCCCGTGAGCAAAAATCCCCGTAAATGATGAGTCGGAAACAACAACGCCGCTTTCCCCCTTTTGGGCAAATGAGACGGTGACGTCAACTGAGGAAATTATTTATGAAATTATTTATGATTTAATATTTAAAAAAAAAACACACCTTGACGAAAGTTGTGTTTTTTCGTCCCTTAATTCCCAATCTGAACCGAGTCGTTGTGTTTTCCAAAAACGAAATGTCAAAAGGGAGGTAACTGTGACCGTAGCGAGGCGATGACACATTGCGAGCTGTGATGAATAAATACAAACCTGTGTGCTGAGCAACAAGCACTGTTAATAGTGCATCACAATTTGAATAAAAAATTTAAACAGAACAAACCTCAATCAAACAATGGCCAGCAAACAGTGTGAATTCGAAGGGTGGTTTATGCAAACCCCTCTGATGGGCGTTTTACATAAACGCATCTTTGGGCAACAACAGATTACCGAATCTGATATTACTTTCAAAACTGTTTATTCCAAAGATTTATTATTTATTTATTTATTTGTTTTAAACAAAGGTCTCTTTTGCAAACTACCTATTACGGCAGGTAGGTGTTTGGATTGTGTCTTTGAAAAGAGTATAACGAATTCTTTATACAGATTTAAAAGCAATTTTCAAAATCTCCAACATTGCTGCCAGTGCTAGTGATACTACCTTTATTTTTGTTTCAAAGGCCCAAACTGCGATTACCCTATTATAGTCAAATATTACTTCTCATGGCATACTGTGACTGTATTTTCCCTGTGTAATTGCAAAACAAAAGTGAGCGTTTGTTTCGAACCAAAGGTATAATCATTAATTCATTCATTAAAGGTCTATTCAAAATCATATTGCAACCAAATGGCTGAATTGAGTGATCAAAGGGAACATACCAAATACATCGAAACATTAAAAACCATCAATTACTAAAAAATTACATTGAATAAATTACATTCAACATTCAAAGGGGAATTACACACACTCACATTATTTATAAACATTAAACATCAATAATTCATAATTGTCATTAAAATCTGAGGGGAAACAAATTAATCCTGTTTAATGACTATCAATATGTTTCAGAACGATGAACAAACAATTAGGAGTTTGATGGATGTTTAAAAAGGCTTCCCCTCAAAAGCAATCAATGACAGATTTGACTAACAAGGGAAGGTCAAAAACAATCACACTCAGTGAATTCTCTGTCCCATCATGTAGCTCAGTTATTGTCACTGTAGTTTCATCAGTAAATTGATATATTTTCACACTAAGTGTACTTCCACTGAAACCTCTGAACCGTCATGTAGCTCAGTTATTTTCACTGTAGTTTTGATATAATTTCTGTCAATGCCAAAGTGAAGGACTGGGGCCAGTAATAGGCCTAAACAACAAGTGCTTATCACAGAGTCCGGCATTTATTTCTTATCGAATTCCAGACAAGAGTGTGAAGTGACATAGGAGAAGCAGAAATGGAAGGCCTCTATCTAACCAAACTGCATAGTCTGTAAGGGTTAAGTTAGTAAATGTGTATAATACCTCTCGTTTGACCTCTGAAAGTGTACCGGCTTTGATAGTATATGTTTATATACTCTCCGGTACCCAACCCATTGTAAATAAGATTTATTCTCTTAACCGTTTGTAATGATTTTGTACTGTTGTTGAAATGTAGTGACATCAATCCACACATCCATTCAAAGTGTACCTTGAAAACTGTCCGAATTGGTCACAGATCCTTCGTTGTATACGTCAATGTGTCTACATGCATTGAATGGTAATTATTTGACCAAAGGTGTGCAACTTCTACAACGGCGAGCACAATCTGCGATCTCCCCTTCAGCACCGTTCATTGTACGCACTATTTACTCTATCATGCCGGTCTACACATTTTCCCTAAACCCCGGGCTCGGAGACCATTACGGAAAGTCTGATGCACTTTGGGGGAAATGCCCGTGAATTCATTTCTAGAATCAAACCAAGTGTGACGGTGAACTGTGACAATCCAGGATTTATAAGAAGTGATCGGGTTAAGAATATATGAACAAGTTTGTAAAATCCAATCCACACAAGGCTCTCAAATTGAGGGTTTCAAAATCGGGGTTCACAAATTGCAGTGAAAGACTGGGATACAAACCACTGAGCTAGCCAACCTGAATGTCCAATTTTGACAATGTGAAGACCTCATGTTGGTGAACTCTACACATGGTTGCCATGTTGACCCAGTTCACCTGACGTCACAATACAACCAATCTTGGTTGCGCCATTTTGAGAGTCGGGTTTCCCGTGTGTGTTTCTGTATACTGTGTGCATCTTATAGTGCGATGCACCCGTGTGCGGTTTAACATGCGTTGTGACTCCATACATGGCGTAACATGGACAGACAGTAGCCGAATGTGACGTCAGTGCAATGGGGGTCTCTGGTTTGCTTATCCAAATTTGGTGAATGGCTTGACATTTTAGCCTTTAGCATAATCTTGCTCACAGCTTTCATGAAAACACAACACACAAAAACAAGTATGCTGGTGTAACAGAAGCAGTCAAGTAGACAGAGAGAGGTGGGGGGGGGGGTGGGCAGAAGTTAGCAGATAGATGAAGCAAGGGATGAACAATGGAGACAAGGGGGTTAGAGGGAAGGGGCTGGTTCAACTACAAGAGGTTGGGAACCCAAAAGACAAAATGGGGACATCTGTTGAAAAAGGAGAAGACAAAGACACATGTTATTAATTATTAATGAATATAAGCTCTTCTAAAAACCAATGATGTAGGGCCACTATTTACCTTCAAGTATAGGAAAACCTCATTACTTTTGCTTCGTTTTTTTCCACGATCAGCAAACAGAAATGTAATATATTACTACTTTTCATGCTGTATATAACAGTTTCTCTGTTGACGTATCAAACTCCCGGTGCGTGTGTTGCATCAGCAGCCAGAGTGAAATGAAAGCGTTCTAAAAACGGATCATTAACATTGTATGCAAACCTCTCACTTTCAAAACATTTAAAACCGCGGTGATATTTTTTTGAAAACAATACTGCCTGGATAAACAGTTGTGTTTATATGAGGGAAATGTTTGTTTGGGAAGCTGTCAGTATAACTGAAAACGGGATTGTTTCATATAAAATTTGGTGAGTGTCGGGTACAGCTTCAGACAGCAAGCTGTTTAATTTCACGTGGAAACCATACCAGTTTCTTGGTGCTTTGCGGCTAGACCGATGGGAACTATGCGTCAGCGAGTCAACTTTTTATCGTTTCGTAGAAAGGATTGATTTGCAGGACTATAACACAAACGCTAAAGGTTACCAGCCAATATGCCATGTTATGTACTTGTGATGACTGGTCCCACCATAGTTTGTTGCTAAGGAAATACTTTCGTTCGGCAATTTTCTATGAAACTGTGGGCCGTACACTATCAGAAGAATAAATTGGTCCTTGGAATACAATACTTCCATTCATTTGATGATATTGACCTTAACATGATCTGAAAGAACGGGTGTGTGCAGAAATAGCCTCAAGTCGAGTTTACTCCCAGCGCAATTTCCACTTGTTCGAAGTTCATTGATAACAATACCGCAGAGCTGCTGTTATAAATACAGACCAACACTGGAGCACGGCGATATGACCGTGTTTATGTTTAGAGGAAGGATATATATTTCCGAGAACAATGGTCAAGTCAACAGTATGCTTTTAACTCTAACCTATCGGAAGTAGATATGAAACATGGCGCACAAACGGGTGGAGAGGCGGAAGGGTAAAATAGGGAGGGGAAAAAAATGCCGAGCGATCGGGCTTCGGGCACGTACTGCCGCGTAGCCCGGCCCTGTAGCGGACTGTGATAGCTTGCCCGTATAAGAAGAAGAAAAACCGAATCCTAAAGAACAGTGGCAGGCACGGCACGTTCTAAGCTATAGGGTTTTCATCAGAACCCGCAGGCTAGTTACCCATTATGATCAATACGGCCCCACACGCTCGCCTTATTTTGTTAGATACGGAACCTATACGCCTCGCCTGAGGAGGTGGAACTGGGAGACGGATTCTAGACCGGGGATGTTGATCAACCACGCTGGGAAAACAAGCGATTGTGACCCGGTAACTTAAACTGATTGTTGAAGGGTGGAACTCCAAGTAAAGAATAATATGGATAGATCGATGTCGAGGGAGGCACGGGCCTGAAATTCATTTATCTACATCACAAATCAGAGGGCGGGACAGCACAAAGTGTCAAACATAATCGATTCTGTCAAAAAACAACCTTTTTCGTAACTGTAATTTATATGTTAATTTATGTTGGATCTTAGTGGAATAGCTTGTTCTAGAATCTGATGCTTTGACTCATGGTCCTGTTCCGATGTTTTGGGGGTCTTCGGTTTATATTGTAGTATATTAAGTATCTTGACAACGAAGCAAAGCTGATAATGTAAACGTGGTTGATGTCAGTTTGGACCAGTTTTGTAGTGATACCCTAGGTTTTGTAGGCCAACATTATATCCCCTTTTTGATGTTAATTTCTGAGTATAAATCAAGCAGTTCGTAGAATACTCAATTTTGCCATAGCTCGGAGGGATAGTTTTTGTTTTACGTTTACCCAATCCAATCATACTTCAGTGCAATTTGTGTGAATCGTTAACCAAGCCAGACGATTGTTATCGATCACGTTCCAGTCCAGTTGATCTGCATTTTTATCATCTGCCCTGCTATTATAATCTGTCACCAGGGAAACCTGGTATTTTTTTTAACGTTATGATTTGTTTTACCCCTATCTCACAAGCCATTCGTGTTTTGTTTTTTTAAAGAATGGGACTGATTTTCTCTTAGCTGATAAAACGGTGGAAAAAACATCAAATTGAAGGGAACCAGTTACCATCAATATTTCATAAACTCATGGAAGAAATAAATTAAAAAACAGATCGCGTTTTAAATTTTTTTACAAGGCAAAACAAAGGTTTTTTGCTTCTAAACATTTTTTGCACAAACACTCTAAAATGACCCGGACTCCGGGTCCCAGGGGGCCTGACCCAATTCTTTGTTAGGTTGACCCGGAAACTGTTTTTTTTTTCTAAAGAGGGGATTTTAATTTGGATTCTTCGTCAGTTTGACCCACTTCTGATACATTTTGGCGCAGATTTCAGGTCGCACTGACCCAGAAATGGGTCAAGCACCGATTGGACCCGGAATCCCAATCAATGTTGACCTGGAGGTTTTCAGAATGTATTGATTGATTTGCTTAAAGGAACATTACAGAATTGGTAAGAACAAAACTTGTAAAATATACTTTTTGATCACAGATTTACATAAAAACCTACACGGTCTAGTGATGATGATAGTAGAAAACATCCCTTGAAATATTTCTGTCTGAAACGCCATATTTGATGAGAAATGAATAAACTAATTTTCCGATTGGAGTTTATTGCTCAGTGAGCGTTTTATTCATTTGTTGAATCTATATGATTTCATGCAAATGTGTAATTGGTTTTTCACTATTTTCTCGTGATCCAGATGGCCGATCGATCTCAAACTTCTACAGGTTTGTCAGTTTATGTATATGGTGGATTACATAAAGTGATTACACTGCCAGCAACTGTTTTGTTAGCAAAAACCAATTCTGTAATGTTTCTTTAAACCTTACAATGCACCTCGTAAAATACGCTATGACAATTCTAACCTCCTCATTGAGCCTCATCATGGGGCGACCGGTCTTTTTTCTCATGCTGCCCCGCGTCTTTGGAATAAGTTTAAATTATTGATTATCGGTTTCTGTAATCCAATTTAAGAAAAGCCTTAATCACACCTTTCTGGTGAAGCGTTTGCATAAATTTGTTTTCTGGGTAGTCTGCTGTATCTTTGCATTATAATAGTGTTTTGTAATGTCAGTAGCGGCAGGAGCCCTTTTGTGCGCTATAATTGTTTTATTTTAATTGTATTGTTACTGTTATTGTGATTTTTTGGGGGTGGAACAAAGAAAAGTTGAAGAGGAGAAAAGAGCGGGGTTTGAACCTGCGTGTTGGCGCTCTACCAACTGAGCTTTCTAGCCCTTAAATGTGTTGGCGGTCTCCCTATTTTGTCAATATCTTTGCTGCGGGGTGCCAGTCAAAAGCCATTTAATCTGTAACTGCCGTATAGCCAGGGATCACACCCAAGTTTAAGATATGACCTTGTAAGCGGTAGCAGAGGGATCGCCTCAAGGGGATGCGTTTTGTTTTATTTCCAATATAAAATAATAAAACACAAGAGAAACTGACTGGACAAATTATTCAAAATTGACCCAGTCTGTTTCCCCCTTGTGGTTTATTACTTGACATTATTATTTCTCAAGGACAGCAGCCTTTTTAAGACGGAAGTTTTATTCTTGTCAAACACGACGTGATGTGTTTTTACCGTCCCATGCAGTTAGCAAACCGTGGCATCATTCCGGCTGCAAGTGAGCAAAAAAACAAACAAAAAAAAAACACACACACACGGCAGCATTAAACCCACACAGAACACTCGAAACCTCTCGACTGATTGTATGTGATTTATTTAGGCACACTACACAAGCAGAGGTTAAACGATATTCTGCACACGGGTCCTCCAAACACTTGAGCAATCTCCTGATCTTATTTCTCGAAGACCTACTCAGACCTTGATTATTTCGTCGGCAGGTTTTTTTTCTCTTCTTTCTGATTAAAGTGAAGGAGTCACATGTGGTGCTGTTTGATTAATCACCATACGAGTGTTTGTCCACTTTACGTGGTTTTAAGGTTTTATTTAAAAAAAAATACTCATTATTGGTAAACGGAGATTTTTCTTTTTTGGTTCATGATGAGTTTCGATCAGGATTTTGTAAAAAACACAGAAATAAAAACAGCAAACTAGACTGACATGTATGGATTGATCAACATGTTTTCATCAATCATAATTTCCAAATGACATTTGTATAACTTTATTTTATTGTTTCGATAGAAGCATCAGCGTGCCCAGCTCTTTGTATTCCGGCCTGTGCTTTAATCGTCCCTGTAGGCTCGTACGCTAAGTGTTTTGTTAGTGGGCGGGGTGTGTGGGGGAGGCTGGCACGACAATTGTTTTCCTAATGTCACGGTGCTCTATATTTACATCGGGTGGGGGGGCAGGAGGTGCCCTCCTCCCTCCCCAAACGCTTAGTGCATGCTTTAATAGGCGCGGGGAAGCAGTTTTTGTAGATACCGGCCTTTTCAGCACACAATTCTATACTTTTCATGTTACACAGCCGGTAATCAGATCAGTCATAATAATTGTAATGATACATTTTTGTTTTCTGAACATGTTTCTTTGATTCATTTCCACAATTGCACTGTCTAGGAAGTCCCTCGGGGATATGAACAACCGTGTGAGTGATCAATTTGTGTTTTAAGCCACTACCGCGAAACGTCTAAAGTGCTTCAGTAAAACTGATTTGGAAAACTGATATATGTGGATACTTTTACCGAACACACCCACACACGTCTCCATTTATGTTTCCATTGATATTGGCAGAACAATCTAGACGGCTGTAGATTGTCAGGCAGTATTTGCACGCAGACTTGGGCAGGCAAACCGCGTGGTGTGTTCTGTTATTGTTGCACAGCACGCATCACGATACGTGTTTCAACACAGTAAGGGTTGTTACTCGCTTAACCTAATAACAAGGAATATGAACAAGGCACCAAATGCAAATATGCGGGGGGGGGGAACGCAGTTTCGATCAGTACTTCATCAGAGCATCTTTATAATGACCTAAATACAAAAATATAAAATGATTTAGGTCGTTGGTTCAAATCCTGCTCTAGTTAATTCTTCTTTGTTCAACCCCAAATTGTTTCAAATTGACCCAGTCAGTTTCCCTTATGGTTTATTACTTGACACAAATAGAATGAATTCAAACAGATGTTAAATTGCACGGGGATAAAGAATATTATTGGTTTGCCTTTCACCGATGTTGTAAAGCACTGTATACACTCAGTACTTCCCAAGTTCTGTGACCACGCTAAAACAAACTTGATCAATCAACCCAGATAGGAAAAAAATTCGAAGAAAATATCGAAGCTTTTGGTCGGATTTTCTCATGCCTTCAATCCTCTGCGTCTTTTTATATTATTATTGGCGTCGTCTTTTTGTGGACACGAGTTTGCTTTCTTGTCTCTTAACCTACTAGCCTTAGCCGTCTGCTCAGAGGGAAATGAACGAACGCATCACCTCCCCGTTTCCCTAAATTATGTTTAAATTACACATTAATTATTGGCTACTCTTAATGTTTTAACTCTTTACGGTTGTTTGAGTATTTTGTAATGTTCTCACTGATGCAAGCTGCTAATCACGGGTTGTGGTGTGTATCCCCAGTGTGGAATAACTGTTTAAGAAGTCTGTGTTTTTGAATACTGACAGTAAAAAACGCGATTTTTTTCTTTTCATATTGCCAAAAGGAACGTTATGAAAAATCTGCAATTTGCTGCATTCAGTATAATAGAGAATCATGCCGTTTTCCCCCGTACATGCAGAAACGACTTAACACTGGCAATTTGAACAACAATTAGACCACCGAGAAGATGTCAATTCTCATGGGATCTCTGGAGAATTGTAGGTAGCACGGACCACCTCCTTACATCGCGTATAAAAAAACCTTCCTGCTTAGCTGATCAGCATGATCGTACTCCCCAAATGCTCGATCGATAACAAAAAACAATTCTATAGTTCCTTGCTGACAAGCATGGTCGTACACTCCCTGATTGCTCGATGAATATAATTATGAAGTGCGCATGCTCTACCACCGTGACTAGGGGCCGCACTCGGATCTCTCGTAAACATGGTGAAGGTCACTTTGTCATGTTGTGGATTCAAATGTCACGTGGGCTCGTACGTTAAGAGCTTGAAGTATAGTCCCAGGCCGACCTTCGGGGCTTTCTCTGTCGTGTTTATCCGCATCTGGGAATAGTTTTCTATTATTGAAGAATTCCTTCAACATTTGGCATTTTTCGAAAATGCAAAACACTTTTTTTATGCGGTCTTGTATCTGAAAATAATTTTACTTGAAAAATATCAAACGTAGTACATATGTCCTTAAAGTGTTATGCCCATTAAGGAAGTAAGAGAAATCGAGATGAATTTAGTGGCTAAAAGCAATAGATACGTGAACAACACAATTAAAATACCAATTTCCTTATTAAATGATGCCATACGAGAACAGGAAATATATAGTGTCTGGATTGTATCGTCACTAGGCAACGGATAAATAAACACTGTTGAATGTTCTTTTCCTTTTTCCTTTTAAAGCCTCAATCGTGTTTTTTCTTTGACCACTTTCAACTTTTGAGCCGATTTTTGTTTTATTTCGCAACTCGTTTAGTTCTGTGCCCCGGATATTACTAATCGATTACAATTTCTAAGTATGTCAAGACTTGGGAATATGATTTGATATGATAATAATTATAGTCTTATATAGCGCACGTATTTACCAATAAGGTACTCAAGGCGCTGGAACACAAGAGAAACATTTTAAAACAGGTTTATTTAATTATTTGTTTTATTATGAGACCGATTTATGTAGCACTTTCAGCAGTCACTGCCAGAAACACCGGGGCAAACCCCCTTCTCTTTAATAGCGACAAGTGTAACTGGGCTCTTTAACGTGCATTACACAACACAAGGGACCTACCACTTTACGTTCCATCTGTCCCATCAGAATACTATATTTTTATGCCACATCTGATGTATGAATCGATTTGCTGTTTTTGTACACTGTTTCGTGGCAATCGATCCTTATCCGCTCTGAAAAAAAGCCTCAAAAGAAACTTAATGGAGATGCAATCGCAACTATAGCCCTTTTTCGAATGTATGTAAACAGACCCCTGCGTCGCCAACATTCACTTCCTATATGCATCATGGGAAATGTTTCGCGCAGGTAATCAATCTTAAGTAGCGTTATAGGATTTGGCAACTCTGAACTTTTTGTGGAGGCGTTTTACTGTAGTTTTTTAATCAGATATGTCCTTGTTGTAGCGATCATGAAGTAGGTCAATGGACAAGGCCACGTTCAAAATTGCCTATCGAGCAAGCCTAAGATTTGTTGATATAGAATACAGGTCGGTATTTGAGACTTCGATATTACTCCGGGGAACTTTTTTTTTTAATTCAAATGGAATGCATTTCCCATTTAGATGAGCGCAACTTAGGGAGGTATTCAGTGCAGGTAATATTTGCTGTGAACACACAGAGGAATCAGCGTGAAAGTTTTTTAATAGATGAGCGGCTTGCTGTGGATGCTGGTGCTGTTTGCTGGTGTACAAATCCAACATCCAATGCAAATGTTTGATTACTGCATTCAGTTGGAATCATCGACTGCTTTTGTAGTCCGTATTGTAGACGGAGGGAGCCCCCAGGGGTGTTCCAGGAGTGCCATAACATCCGTACGGAATGGGTCGACCTGTCTTGATAAGTTTCTCACTATAAAAGACGACATATGGACACAAGAAGTCGAGCTGTCGTTCTAATGCATCTCGCCCAGACGACTAACTGAAACGAAGAAGTCAACGTAACCGTCTTAGATTCATTAGGTAGTCTTGGTGAGATCGATTGTCAGGGTAAGTCGACTTTTGTTGTCCAGAGTGTCGTCCTGGCGAGAAATGATATTATCAGGACAAGTCGACATCTCAGATTCAGTAAGTCGTCTTTACCAGATAATGTTATTTTAGGGCGAGTCCTCATCTCGGTGACATATACTCAGGACAAGTCGACTTCTTAATTTCAGGACAACTCCACATATTTTGGGAGATAAAATATATTGATATAATAATGATAGAGACTTGTTATGCGCCATTTCTGTCAAGTGACACTCTTGGTGCAGAAAAAAACCAGACAAACAAACAAACTTCTCAATTTTTCATGATATAAAGTGGCATGGCACTTCCAGACCTCCGTATTCACGTGTTCAGGGCTGAGATTATCGTGGTCGAGAGGAAGCCCCATTTTCATTAGGTTCAATCGTGTGATGAATGGAAATTGATGGAATTGGGTTCCGCGAAGACATTACTGTGTAGGCGGGATGTGGCCTTCGCCTCGTATGGCTCTAAATGCTCATCACTTTAATCTCAAGTATGGAGAAATTCGTGTAGTGCTGCTGGCGGAGATACCACGTTTTCCCTTACCCATCATGTAGCCCGGTGTGCCCATCACGTAGTCCGGTGTACCCATCGTGTAGCCCGGTGTACCCATCGTGTAGCCCGGTGTACCCATCGTGTAGCCCGGTGTGCCAATCATGTAGTCGGTGTACCCATCGTGTAGCCCGGTGCATCATGTATCGGTCCATCGTGTAGCCCGGGACATGTGTAGCCGTACCATCATGTAGCCCGGTGTACCCATCATGTAGTCCGGTATCAGCGTTGTACAAAAATGTATCTCTGTATAGCCATAGCTTATTTTGGGCCACAGTGAAGAAATATAACTCAAGCTAAACCATGCCAAGTTTATCCAGCAGGTTTGTATGCTGATAGATCTCTTCATAGTCCTCTTCCATTCCAAGAAACTATTCCTGTTTTTAAAGCGTTCTCACCTCGTTGTATTCCTGTTATATTCACGATGCGAACACAACCATTGCTTCATCTTGTAACGGCGTTAACGTTGGTTAATATTTAACCGACTTTGAGTTATGTTTATGCTTCCGTCAGCCTATTTCTCTGTTGAACCCGGACCCTTAAAGTGGCACACGCATCTCCGATTTGACAAATTCAGTCATGTTTGTAACAGGTTTCTACGTCATTGGATTCACTTTTTTTCCCCAGGGTAACAAGTTTGTCCTTGCTCTATAAGCTCGAGCAGACGACTGGGGGGGGGGGGCAGTATACACTTAACACTCCCCGGAGTTGATGCAGAAATTTGGGAGTATGCAACCAGCCAAACGTTGATTCAATTTACAGCCGAAACGGTGGACGAAATGGGTCAATGGAGAGACTGACCAGTTCACCATTTTCGGCAGATGGTAAATTTCCCAAGCAAGGATTGTTATAAATCGATGGGCTGGGTGTTTTCGTAAGAGAAGGGGGACTCGGGGGGAAGAAGGGAAAAGGGGCGGGTACCATTGAAATTTAATCAGTGCAATGTAAGGTGCAATGAATTCAGCAGTGCTTTCGTTTCCCCCCTTTTAGCCAAGGGGTCCGTATTGACGCGGGCCTGCCAAGGTGTTTGTGTTGATCTAGTAACTGTAAATTTCGATCGCGGGCCTTGTTGTCGGAACGGGAACGTGATGTTGTACAGCCCCACGAGTAGGGACGCATATTATATGCACTCGTCAGACTCTCAGCCTTGTGGGAACCATTTCTTGTTCAGCATCGGTCGAAGCCACTCGAAGATGTAACCTTCCCGTCGCTTATCTCGGGGTCAAAGTGGCAAAAGCCAAGGTCTGCCAGTAAGTTTGGCTTTATATTATGGTGCTGCGGGCGGTTAGGACAGTGGGAATATCATCTCGGTTTATTAATGGTGATCAACTCACTCACTGCTTATAAATATGCAAAGATTTCGAAAAGGACTCTGTCTTGAGATATCTACTAATATTCATGAGAAGTTTGACTTCATGTTCATCTTTTTTCTTCCCCATCTGCCTCATGTCTAGCAATGTATTTTGTCAAGGCAGTGACTGTGATTTAAATGGTATGCATTTTGGAGGTATTCGACATTATCGGTCTGGGTTACGGTGGGCAAATTGAAACAAGAAATTGTAAATGAAGACAGTCTTTCACCTATGATACAAATATACAAAAATAGAATAAACATCCTCATCCATATTTTCAGAGATGGCTTGACGGTTGAAAAACTAACAACTAATGGCCGTACAGGGCTTATGTCATGCCATGGAGTTTTAACATGTGCCTTAATCGACATGTCGTCACAGCTGATGAAATTTTCCATAGGCCTACTGTTTTTATGATGTTTCACCTTTACAGCATTGAAAAGAAGATGGACTTTGACAAGTCTGTGTTTGCTGTGTGAACGGTGTTGATGCTAAGTGTGTTTTACACGTTCTGTAAGGGCGTCGCCGACGCGTCGTCGCAATGTGCAAACATACTTTCAACTAAAGTATAAAAGTGACTGGTTATTGATATCAACTTATTGGGAGTCAAATGTGTCCTGATGATGAAGCCTTCTGAATGTTTTTCGAACGATTTCAAATAAAAACATAAAATATCAAAATAATCTGGCCCGATTCTGGTATAGCCAAGATATTGGTCTGCGTGAGAGAGCCTTGCTGGGACCAGTGACTTGCATTGATTATGTATCGGCAGTACAGCGTGATAGCAGTCTCATCTTATTGGGTTCAAAGTGGCTGGCCTAGATTTGGTATCGGACGTGATCTTGACATACCCGGTACGACCTTCATTTGAGTTCAGATCTGGGCCCCATTTCATGGAGCTGCCTAAGCAGAAAATATTCTGATGAGCAAAAATAAGCAGGATATACCAGTTATAGATAGTACGCATGACATGGTTTTTAGTTGACTGGTAGGCCTATCAAACACTCCTTACCAAGTAAGTTTTTATGGTAATGTATTTCTTGAGTGATTACCAAAAGTATCCACTGCCTTTAAGGGCAGTGATACAGCGCCAAGAAAATGGGCAGAGTTTGTCTCAATCTGACGAGTGTTTCATCGAGCGTTAAATTCAATAGAATGTTTCCAATCGGAGTTCCTCTTTGTCCACTTCCATATGCACGCAATTACGTTAATGGCGCTGGTATCCACTGTCAAAGGTATAGCCGTCTATTAACCCGTCAGGTAGATTGAAGCAATGAAGGGGGGGGGAACGGACGCCATGATGCCGTACACCGGTAACTTGTTTTTCTCGCTCTCCATTGCTATCCCAATCACTCCTTGAAGCCCACTGAAAACATAATTCCAGACAGCTTTTTCAAAAATGCCCGTCTGCTTGTGAATTGACACAGTAATTTGGGGCCACTTGCTTATTCTATCCAAGTAAAACGTGCTTCGGGCAGATTCTTTGTCAAATTGGAGATACCGTTTCCGAGGTACCCGCGAAGTAATAATCGAAATTATCTGCCGTCTCAGTGTAGAAGCCTTTTATATTGTACACCCAGGCTCCATTGAGAGCCATATTGCCGGGACACGGATGACGATTCGTCCGGCGAAGTTTTTGCTTGTGATCTTAGCAGACTTTCGGAGGCAGCTAATTCTCTTCCTTTACCGGCTTGAGGCTGGCTTCACCCCGTGCATTAACAAGGACTTAACGATATCGATGACCGTGTGTTCCGGTTACTCCTCAACGCGAGAAAATCCCCCCGCGGTCACTGGCGACGATTCCCGGGGATGAAGGAAGCGAACCTAAGCTGTCGACCGGGACCGGGGCTAGTTTTTTACCAAAACAGAACCGGGGAAGAATTCTTGGGGCCAGGCACAGCCGAGTGTAATTCTCGGGTATTTTGGGTTGGATGGCCTCGCGTTTGTTTCAAGCTGTTTGCTTAACTAGTCCATGTACTGCTAAAATAACAATTTTGTGTAGCTTATACGCCACCCTACAACTAATAGAAACTCACAATATTTTAATTTTTTGAATTAAAGGCAGCAATGAACAATGTCGTTTAAGCTGATAGATGAAAACATTTTTTTTGACCAGAGGGCTATTTAATTGACCAGAGGGCTATTTTGAAAGGTGCTTAAGTTTAGTTTAGTTTTATACGGTTAGTTATTCAGCTGAAGACCGGAGTAACTATATTTGTTAAAGCGTCGAATAAAAATAATTCGATAATACAAAGTTTTAAAAATGTTGTAGTAGGCCTATGTAGGCCTACGTACAAAACTTCTCAAATGTTTGTTTTTTAAAGGACAGTTCTAAATTTAAAAATATTTTATAAATTTGTTGCCATAAAATGTTAAACTTCACAGGTCAGAATTGACCCGAATTCCGAGTCTAAGGGAAGCCTGACCCAATTATGGGTCAATGTGACCCGGAATCTGTGTCTTAAAGGCACTGGACACTATTGGTAATTACTCAAAATAATATTTAGCATAAAAACTTACTTGGTAACGAGCAATGGAGAGCTGTTGATAGTATAAAACATTGTGAGAAACGGCTCCCTCTGAAGTAACGTAGTTTTTGAGAAAGAAGTAATTTCTCAGTATATTTGAATTGATTTTGAGACCTCACGTGTGAGGTCTCGAAATACAGCATCTGAAAGCACACAACTTCGTGTGACAAGGGTGTTTTTTCTTCCATTATTATCTCGCAACTTCGACGACCAATTCAGTTCAAACTTTTACAGGTTTGTTATTTTGTGCATATTTTGAGATACACCAAATGAAAAGACTGGTCTTTGACAATTACCAAAGGTGTCCAGTGTCTTTAATGATCCAAAAACGCTTGCAAAGTGACTCAGAATCCAAGCCAAAATCACTTAAAAAAAACCTATTTCCCGGAATCCTGGTCATTACTGACCCTCTAGTTTTTAGGAGGTAAGCCTTTATAAACAGCTTCAGTTCATTCACAACTCCAGACTCGCGTTTCTCTATTGATTCATTTCCCTCTGTGCTGGAAACGCGGCGGATATTCTTTGAAGAAAACAAAAATTGTAATCTAGAAGAATTTTTTTTCGAATGACGGCTTTTAAAGGAGCACCCGATTAAATATACTACCTTTGGGATCAAAACTAGTCCTTGAGTACAGGAGATTGATGGTCAATTTGCGACAGGCTTCTTCAATAAGTTATTATTCTTTGCCACTGCAAAGTGGAGAACCTGATAGTCTTATACAAGGAGATATTATTCAAGGCTGAGGAATAGAACAGCGAAGAGTGAAAGTAACAACAAACCTTTTTTTGAGAGAGAGTTTTTTTTTACACAGCCTAAAAGAATGGAGGACGGGCCCAAACCTAATCAAATTGTTGTAGTGACCCCTTTTTTCTTTTCTTGTTGTCGTGATTTAGTAAGAAAGGGATTTGTCATGAGCATTAATAAAATGTAATTATGTAGTGTGGGGGAAAATTGCTGTTCCTTTCATACCCCCGCGGGGAGGTGGCTTACTTCTTGAAAAGTTATCCTGTGTGTGGAACAAAGGCTTGACCCAGTTTACTGGGGGAGACCGTGTCCCCCCCCCCCCCCCCGTGAAGAAGACGGACTAGGTACATGCAATGTTTGCAAATCAAGTGATAACTGTATCTTCGCTGCGGGTCTGTTGAGCACGGACGATATCTCCCCTGTGGATCTTGTACACGGATATCCTCATGTTTAATGTGACCTATTCTCAGGGATGAGATTTCCCTGAACAGAAGCTTGTGGACCTGGGTTCCCCCCTTATTGTAGACCCCCAAACCCCCAGATGTTTACAATTTCAGGAGGATTAACAGACTCTGTGCATCACCTGAAATACATAATTGAAAACTACAGACAATGTATTTGGACACAACGTGGACTATTCCTTTCTCCCTTTGGTGACTGCTTTACATTCTTACATTACAAGAAGGCTCGGAGCTTAGAGAAAATCTTGAAATCAGAACAAAATCCCAAGAGATCACATGCCTCTGTTCTACAAGATAGTGCAAAAGCTGCTCCCATTTTCTTACGGCACACCTTAGTGTCTTTGAATATCAGCTTCCAATAAACTTTTAGTCTCAAAGAAAACGTGAACGTCTGACCTCTTGATGTTCATGAGTTGTTCTTCATTTATTTATTTCTGTGTGATTTGGAAGACCTATTATCCCTTAAATAACTAAAGTGAAACGATGTCTAATTAAATCATCAGTAGATTTGTATTGTTGAGACAGGAATAAACCGCTCTCCGATCACGTGCCCTACCGGGCTAGATCAAATGCTTGGAGGCACAAACGGCACGCGGTGCACGGCCTTCAACGTGAGCTGACTGTACAAGTCTACACTGTTCGCATACGGACACTAATCATAATTGATTACGATGGCCATTTTGATATGTCGTTGATATAGATGAATCACTAACACACTACAAGCTGTAAATTACGGCTGAAACGTAAGCGGTTGATCCACCGACGTCATAAATTACGCATCACTGTGGTTGCGTTGCGGGAAAGCTAACTTAACTCGTTGATTATTTTTGTTTTCATTACAGTTCTTCCGCTGTGGATTTGGCAGCACGGCGTGGAGTGTTTAGCCGACGTCATTACGGGTCAGTTGAGTTGGTAAGTACAACCAGTCTAAATAGTAACGTATACCTTCTTTGTACGCTCCGGTCTGGCTCCCTTGGTCATTTTGAAAACGTACACTTTTGGTACGGGACTTCAAACATACTGAACATGCCCAAGCCGGAGCCCAGCCCAGATCGTGTCTTTTTGCCCTTTTCGAATCCACAGCTCGGGCTTGGTCATAGGATCCACTAGCTATTTAGAAAACGTGCGCTTTCCTAATACGGGGCTTCAAACGGGCGGACAGAGCCGGAGCCGTAGCCGTAGTTTCTTAAAGGTCCTTGAAACCGGCCATAGACAGTATCACGGTACATCCATCTCGGTTCATGTTCTCTGTGTGCAACAGCAACACTTCAGATGCTGTTTCGCCCTGCACCACATGGTTGCCTGACTAATTTGTCCCCCAAGCCTCGAGTCGGTTAAGTTGGTTTTGATGGTAGAATACTACAGGTTTGTTGAATCAAGTACACTAATAAACGATACGTGCTGCTACTGTCAACAACTGCATGCAATAGTTATTACATTTCAGTGTCGCATTTGGCGTGGGGTTTCAAAATGGCGGAACGAAAGATGAAAAAAGAGAGTAATATCCTGTGTCTAAAATAAGCAGTTCTTAATGTGATGAGTATTACATTTAGTTCCTAAAATGATAGGTATTAATACCTAGCCATTAGTTTTGCACTCGGTTACATTCAGAACATGAGTCCAGCTGGCTCGTTGTTATCAAACGAAATAAGCAGTTCTTAATGTGATGAGTATGACTACATTTAGTTCCAAGGTGTTAATAATCTAGCCATATTCGATGTCACCGTTTTTTGCAGACGGTTATAATCAGAACATGAAGCCAGCTGGCTTTTTTGTTATTAAACGATAGAGGCATGTTATTGCAAAAACACCTGAAGCTCAAACCACTCGCGTTTGTTTTTACAACTCGCGCAACGTCGACCAGTCAGCTTACGGGAAGATGGACGCTGGCACACCTGGGTAGTTATGAAATAGTTCACGTATAATACAGACGTAAGTTTCTTTATGAAGGAATTAAGAACCCTTCTTCATTCAGTGGCAAGCAGGAAGACCTCCTCCTTCATGGCGGCAGGAACACTACATCCCTTGATTTCATGTGCAGCCGTCGACTTCACCGAACTCTTCCTAACTTAGGATTAATCTTAGGACTTAGGACGAGTTAAAGGCACTGGACACTATTGGTAATTACTCAAAATAATTGTTAGCATAAAAACTTCATTTAAGTTACGTAGCATGTGGGCAAGTTGTTTAGCAAGATTTTCTGTGTTTAGCATACTGTTTGTGCTTAACAGCGTTGTTAAACTCGGCCAGGATTGGTTTTGAGGAAGCAGGTGTAAAGTTTCGGGAGAACATTTCACGCCGTGTTAGTTGACATGATGACAGAATCGTAATGTGATTAATTTTTTAACCCCGTTCTGCATCGTGGAGGAGGCAATCTTGCACCTTGAATGTGATGACGCTTCACTCTGGCCCATTTAAATGCAGTGCAGTTGTTTAGTTCGTTATGGACGTTTCGTATTTGGACACAATCGTAAATTCAGCAAAATATGACAAAATGTGACTTCATGAAATGTCAAGTATAGTGATTCGCGCAAGTTGCAAAATAACAAGCCATTTAATGTTCACGCACAACAGGAACTAACAGAGCAGCAATTTAGTAGATCTAGGTAACCAAGCTTAAAGTGGTATACATTGCCTTCAAATCCTGGCATATGGGAAATTAACATTTTGTATCATAAATTCTAAATACACTTTAAGAGTTATCAAAATAAGAGCTTAACAAGTTTTGAGATGTGCCCCCCTTCCTCCTGTCAAAATTTAAATTATACAATTCTGACCAGTGCAATGTCCATAAGACTGTTAAAATGTTATCTTCCATTGAGATGTGTACTAATCGTGTCTGCACGTAGTCCAGGCTCTGTGGCTCTTTTGTAGACATGTGATGTCACAGGTTATATGAGCTATACCAAATTAAAGGTAGGGTGGTCATAGATTAAAGTACTTCAACAATTAATGACAATAAAACCTACTTGGTGAGAAGCACTGCAGCTGCTGATAGTATGAACTGTTTTGAGAAAGGATTCCCTTCGAAGTACAATGAATTGGATCAATTTCACCAAAAAACAATTGAATCTGAGGAACGGTTCCTGCTTGAAGCGTCTGTCAGACTTTAGGGTCGGTGTCCGTTCGCTAATGCTGCGGCCAGAGATGCGGTTGGTACCCGCTGTCACCTCACTAAATACGCGGATGTATTGGACGTTCTTGTGAAAATATCGCCACAGTTTGTTGCTGGTTTATGAGCAAGTAGACACTGTATTCAGCTGAAACGTCCACTTGTGACTTTTATTGTAGCTTGCTTTATAGTATTGCCCTTTAACATTACGATGACAAAAACCAATCTATGACCCCACATTTAAGCCATGTGTGTGCAGAGTTGGACCCATATTGAGGTATATGATTGGGGCTACATTTAGATCACGGGCTACATTTAGTTACAAGGTTTTCGGCTGCACTGAGAAACTGGGGCTTCGTTATGGTCTCCGATTTACACGAAGTTGTCACCGAAGCGCGTGGTGAACCATCTTGTTTTATACGTCACGAATTGCAGATGTCCCCGCATTGACACTACAATACCTTATGCAAACAACACACGCATCGGTATTCAATAACTGAAAAAGAAGGGGGAAAAACACATTGATGGTTATGTTAATTCCACACTGAAAATATCATGAATTAATCATCAGCAAACAGTGGTGATTACCCGAGGGGGAGCTTAGATTGGAAGCAAGAAATGCATGGTAAACAGTCGGGCTCGTTTTAATGACAGGCGCTTCCGTGAGTGCTCTGCACACAAAACCATACTGAAATAAAATCGATGAGGCTACATTTGGAGGAACTAATGTTGCGTGACTGTAGATGAAGGATAAAGATAGGAAGGATGAGGAAGGGGGAGATTTCGATTTAGTACGGGCGTATCTTCGCTGTCATATTGCTGTCATGGTTTAGCCATAATTGACGAATTGGTGACGGCCACAAGATGTTGAATGACGGTGCCTCAGTCCTCCACAAGGTCAAACGTTGACGTGGAAAATATTATGTGAAGTGTTCGTCAGTAGGCAGCACTGATGTGTGCTTGAAAACAGCGTCATAAAACGAAAGGCTGATGATTAGAGTTCGAACGTGAAAGAACGTCAAAGCAGGTCAGCATAGGTCAAAAGGCGTGCCCGTCACGGGATGGATGAGAGGAGCTACGGTTTTGATCCAAGAGCTGAAAGTTCATCCCTTCATCATTTCATTTCTAGTGGTTTGCTGTGTTACCTGAAGACTAGTGATGTCGTGTTGCAATCAACCGAGGGGGTTTGATGTTCGCAGTGTTTGTTAACAGTAAGAGACAGACGCAGAAGGACGTCAAATAACGTCAACGTCAAACTTTCAGAAAATCAGGAGGTGACAAAATAAACGGAATACATCGTTGCGTGTGTTTTAAATAGGTTGACGCCTTCGTATCTGGCAATGCCACACTAGTGGTCTCGTGGGACACTTGTTCGCCCTGTACTGTATGCAATCTAGCAATTAGTCTGGACTTTTCAACGTAACTTGTCATGCACATTAGGACCTCGGGCGTCAGATTGGGACTGTCTCAAGTTGTCACTTTAATGAAGTTTGTTTGTCTTAATGTTGTTTTATTCTTTACCTCCGGAGTAGATGTAGCGTCTTCAGGAATCGAGTTTGTGTTCCCATTGTCTTTCTTTCCCCCCAGGCTTGAATGTATCTTAATCTCGGTTGTCCGTTCTGATGAATGTGTTCGTCATGCATGATTGATTATTTCGCATGATTTAAAGTATACAACCAAGATACCAGTTGCTATGATGCAATGTTTAGCCCGTTGTTTTGTAAACTCTTAAAAGATTGTTTAAAGTTTTACACAATCCTCATGGTGAAGCTGCTTAGCACTATGGTTAAAGGGAGTCGATACTTTTGGTAATTACTCAAGAAATACATTACCATCAAAACTTACTTGGTAAGGAGCACATGAGAACTGCTGATATTATAAAACATTGTGAGAAACGACTCCCTCTGAAGTAATATAGTTTTTGAGAAAGAGGTAGTTCCTAACTAAATTATTTGAATCTGAGAAAGCCTTTCTCAGGCATTTAAAGCACACAATTCTATGCAACAAGTGTGTTTTTTCTTTCATTATCTTCTTGCAACTTCGATGATCAATTGAGTCCAAATTTTCACAGGTTTGTTGTTTTATGTATAATTATGTTGGAACACACCAAGTGGGGATACTAGTCTTTGACAATTATCAAAAGTATAACCCGCCTTTAACTCAACAAGGTCTTCATATTAAGCAGATTCAGACTACCAGTCAAAATACGTTGAATGCTCTTCACGACTTATTCTTTGCTCATTTTTAATTGGCAAACACAATTAGTTGGTGACACCTTTTCTTCTTGTAAACATCTATGAAGTTAAACCCACGCCAAAAATATCAATCCACAACTCTCGAGGAAGTATGCAGCTTGACCCTCTAGTTCCTTTCTAAGGACAATTCCAACCGCAACGCCCGAAGAATCGGTAACTAGATCAGGTAAAAGTATTTCTCATCAGTCCGAATATGCCTTACAAAATGTCAATGACATCGAATATACCGATAAATTGATACAAAATTCAATAAATAAATAAAGAAGGTTTTCGTCGTTAAGGTGTTGAAAACTGCATTGTTCACCTTGCCGTAAATGTGTCATTTGGGTTCGTAATGATGCCATCTGAATCAAATATAGATATCAGTCTGCATGTAGTTGATGTTGTGTGAAGTGGAATGCGGTCGGCCATTTTGAATTGAAAAAAAATCCCATAAAAAACAAATAACAAAACACAACTCGCAAAGTCGTTTGCATTAGGGGTTGGCACAACAACATAATTCGAAAGTTCACTAATGATGTGAAGTTGCTCCTGGACCCAAATTACGCTGAGAAATAATTCCAGTCACGTTATTTGCTTCCGAGTCGCGACGAACAAACAGTTGTCCGCACCGTTACTTGATATATTTGTCAGTGTATGGCCGAATACATCACTTTGATTCTGGAATGCAACAGCTTGGTTGACTGTGATTGATATATATATGCCCTTTCGTCGTCAAATCTGGAAATCAGTCTCGTCAAATTGAAAAATTACACTTTCTTATCGAGGCAGGAGGCTTTTTTCTGTTTGCCGCGCATTATTTGTGGCTAGTCTCAATGGGTAGTAGATTGGGTTTCAGTCTGTAATGTCTTAAGGGGTTAGGGGCCTTATGTTCCAGCGTGGTCTCTTACAACGGCATCTGCCGATGTTATGTGTACGGTTATTGTATCCAAGTTTCAAGTTGTTTTCACTCGCATGTAAAGAGACACATCGTTGGGCTATTTAGGCTACAAAATGACCCAAACATGACCAATTCGTTGATGCAGAAAGTCCAAGCTCTGAAGCTCCTATGTAAACATGTGATGACACAGGTTAAATGGTCTATTCGTACAATATTTAAAAAGGATAGATTTTCCACACACACACACGGACGTTTCAAAGTGAATACCTCTTGCTTAGATGGCCTTTAGATTAAGGCTTGAGGAAACAGTCGTAGTGCCTTGCTGCTAGTCCGGCTTCTTGATTTACCGAATTTGCTAAAAAAAAAAAAAAAAATACAAGGTGAAGGACAGTCAGCCTTGTTTTGGTACCTTGTCTTCAAGATCAAAAAATGGAAAACAAAATGGTTAGAGCAGCGATTTAGATGTATGGCGTCGCGTTCCACTCACTACGGTTCATAGGCCATTTTCGAAACCGCGGCTTGGGCTTGGGCTTTGCCTTGGGCCCCGTCAGTTATTTAGAAGTCGTGCACTTCCTTGTGGGGTTTCAAACAGACGGGCAGAGCCAGCCAAGCCCAAGCCTTAGTTTCGAAAACGGCCATAGTCGCTGACATTTCGAATACTCACTAATCGCGATGAATGGATTGTTGCTGGAGTAGCCAGCAAAATGAATCATGATCTTGTATCTCGTGGACAGCAGTGATGACAGGCTTGATCGGTCACTCCTACGCATTTAATATAAGGTATACATGGATAGCTAGAAGTCCACATTAACATTAGCTATCTAATGAAATGGGGAAGTCATGGGCAAAATGTTATTGCATTTAGAGATAAGACAAACCGGTGTTTCACCAATGGCGCGATAGACTCTTCCTGTAAAATGTGTAAACTGCACATCGCGCGTGAGCAGTGACACTACAACAGCACTCCTTTATTGTATGGGGTCAGGGCTCAATTTCATAGCGCTGCTTAACGGTAAGCAAATTTTCGTGCAAACTGCAGCAGAAAAGTTTGCCTAAGCATAAGCGTATTTCACAGGTTAGCAAAAAAACAAGGCAGTCATCTTGTGCGTTCACCGTGCATTTTGCATTGTTACGTCATTCATTTTCGTGCAGTAAGCACCGGGATGTTAGCATACCTTTTCGTGTGCTTACGGTTAGCAGCGCTATGAAATAGAAATCGTGCAGTAAGCACAGAATCGGCCTATAAGCAGCTCTATGAAATTGGGCCCTGATGTTTGGCGTGACGCATACGCGTCTGTGCGTTTGCCCACCAATAATGTCTATACGCATGCGTGGATGTAATTAGCATATTTCGTGGGAAGAGCACTGTTACGGTCAGGAGCAACACACACCCTGTGCTTAATGGTTATTTAAATTGACTGATTACGTAATAATCTACTGCCTGTGAAACCCTCGTCTTTCGAATAATGAATCTAACTGCCACATAATTCAGCTTTGTGCTGCCAGTTGTTTTTTTAAACAAAAATGAATGAATGAATGAACTCAGAAACCGAAAAGAGAAGAGCAAGACGTGACTTATTCCATATTCTAAGCCCCGAGGATCGTGATAGGCGTGCACAGCTAGCACAAAATGGACACGTTTCGAGAATGCTTTTTCAGATTGTGTAAATCTGTTAAGGGATCACCTAAACTAAACAGAGCACCCGTATAGTGTCCACCATAGCTGAAAAGGGCTAAGGTAAGGGAAGAGGAAGTGTTATTTAGTAAACCCTGCCTGTCCACATCAAGCTTCTGAAGCTATTCTCTACTTGCACGGATCTCCTATGTGCGTGTATAAGAGACTCGACCTCATGCTACATTTGTGTTGTATTTGTGTGTCTGTTTTGATGTAAGTGTCATTACATTACCGTGAGAATATAGAGTTATACAATGCTTCTATTCACTGCTGACCCAAATTCGAAGCAAATGGCTGACCGTGCAAAGGGCGAATACAAAGGGCCTCTTCCAAACCACGGCTTTGGCTTTGGCACCAACTTAGGCTCCGTCAGTCAGTCATGTCGACAACGTTTGATTTCAAGCAGGAGGACGGGGCCTAAAGCCCGATCCCCGGGCCGAAGCTGTAGTTTCGAAAATGGCCGTAGAGATGAAGCTGGTCCCTGTTGATGTTTAATAGTGTCATCATTGTATTGTGATACGGGGAACCCGCCTTTTAATGGATGAGACGTGGTAAGCGTTTTAATGAACATGATCGATCCTTGTCAGTGTTGCTCTGGGGGCCCAGGTGACGTGTCCGTTTTCTTCCGACCGACTTAACAAACAAACACCTAATCGCAGCCGAGGCTTCCATGATGAAAAGGTCGTAGATGACATGGCTAGGGCATTGATCATCTACACTGTGGTCTCCCTGTAGTCTCTGTGTGAGATGACCGTGGTAGTTTTTAGAAAAAAAACAAGAGGGGGACATTGGGTATAAAACAATCAGACGGGGTGGCTTAAAGAGAGCCGAGACATATGTGAGGAATAAGACCAAGAAAACGCACAACCGAAGGATTCGGAGTGCGGCAATGCGAAGTGCGTTCTGTGTTTAAGAGGTACTACTTGGTATCTTGAAATAATCTATTTGTGGGAGAAGTATCGGTTCTGAGAAGATCAATGCAGGGGGTGAGATGACCCCTTTTAGGTTTTTGTGTGTATGTGGGTGGGGATCTTTTTTTTCTTTTTTTTCTATGGTCGCCTTGCTAGTTAGTTTAGGTTTTATTTTCCAACAGATAGAGTCCTCAAGAGAGTGGACAAAATTCAAGTCTCCAAACTCACGTTAAAATGTCATTTTGTTTGATACTTTTTCAGAGCGAGATTTGAAACTTAAATCAAATGGGTATGTACATTACAAAGAAGAATTTGTGTGCCAGTACGTCATAAGCTTAAAGTCAATGCCGGTTTGATTGAATGTTGTCAAATTTCAGGATGAAAATGAAAATTCTCTCAGCAAAAATGTACAGACCATAATATCGACGTCATCGAGCGTTTTGGATTGACAAAAAATGTACTAGAAGGATATCAAAATACAATGGCATTTTACACCATTTTAGCCCGAGGTTGGAGACTTTAAAAAATGTCTTCATTTTCCTAAGGACTCTTTCTATTGGAAAAAAGTGGATCACAAAACTGAATTTTACCTTGGAGCCCCTCTTTAAGAGTGTGTGCACTTATATTGTACGAACACTTTTTGTTCCGTTGAGCTCACAATTAACCATGGTTACAAATGATGTTGTCATTCATAAATTATAACTAAATAAACTGACCCTCTTTCAGTTTTGTTTTCTTTGTTGGCAAAATTGTAATTATCGGTTGTTCATAAATTAGAAAGCCCTGGAAAAACAACAGCGACGAAACTAGTGTAACTTTTTTGTTGGGGGGGGGGCACAAGGAGTGCACCATTTTCTCCCCCTGGGGAAAAACCTCTGACCAATTAAACAATAGTGTTTTGTATCCTTACCAATCTTGTACAAACGTTTAATTGAAGTTCTTGTCTTGACTGATTTGGGCCCAGCAGAAGGCAGCAACTGCACTTTTATACTCTAATATTGTCCAGAAAAATGATGTTAACAACGAGAGGAAAAGTGTTCACCCAAGACCCGAGCAGAATTAGGTGAAGGTTTTTTGTGTAGTCCCTGCTGTAGTACACGCTCTCGAGATCAAATAATTCATTACGGATAAAAGCATTTAAAGATACGTGGGGAAACGAGGTCGGCTTCGGCAGTGGTTACTCTCACCCTTTCACTCGTGCGTTTCACATGACATTATTATTATTGTGTGTGTGTATGTATAAGGTTACCATACAGAGTACAGTTCATTGTTCGGTTCGGTATACGACTGACCTGGATCAGTCTTTGTTAACTTTGGCATCAAATCAAGTTTGACTGTTACAGTAGTATCAATGTTTCCCCTGGGTGAATCCCAAGGGAACTGTGATGAGCATGTTACATCGATTATTCGTACACTTGGCCTACTTAGCTCTATCACGCTGAGAGGGGGTGAGCATTATGGGGTTTTGCCGACCCCTCCTCCACCCCGCCCCCTCTGTCTACACCCTGACAATCTTAGCATTGAAAGCACTGCTGCGTTTTACTGTTGGACGTTTGTTTGGCAATGTATTTATATTTTGTCGGCTTTAAAGGCAGTGTGTACTTTTGGTAATTACTCCACAAGTTAATGACCATAAAAACTTACTAGGTAAAATCACTTGAGAGCTGTTGATATTATAAAACATTGCTAGAAACGACCCCCTTTAAAGTAATGTAGTCTTAGAGAAAGAGGTAATGTTTTACCCCGAAAATTGAATTTGTGAAAGGCTTCAGGCATGAAGCTGTTCTCAGGCATCTGAAAGCACACAATTCTATGCAAAAAGGGTGGGTTTTTTTTCTTTCATTATTTTCTTGCAACTTCGTTGACCAAGTGAGCTCAAATTTTCACAGGCTTTTTATTTTATGCGTACGTTGGGGGTACACCAAGTGAAGATACTGGTCCAACTGCCATCGGTTTTATTTTCTTACCAATGTGACCAAATCGAGGCAGGGAGGGAGAAAAATAGTCTGGCACCCAGGGTTGTGTTGACATGGTTCAGTATTGATGACTGCTGTTGTACACAATGACAACACGACAAAGATTGCGGACGCAAGATAAATGTTTACATCGCTGTATGCGAACATTAACGAAATGGATTCTACATGGACCTATACGTTTACCTCAATACTGTTAAAGAACTGACTGTATTTTTCGGGGAGCATCTTCAGCACACCCCCAACAGAACCTGCAATCTGTCTACGTGTAATGCTACCTGTTCTTTGTAGCTGGTACAGCGCTCTGCGCTGATGTAAAAGCGCTGTAAATAATGCCGACTTATCGTTATCTTTATCTTTGTTTACCTCTTGTAAATTTGTACTCTCTGTGTGTTTCATTTTGTAAATTTTATCTTGCTTTAAAAGAACGGGGCGTGAGAGGGCACATCTTTTTTTGATGACATTTATTATGTGTAGTCTGTGATACGGACCCATCAGAACATGTATTCTCTTTTCCATTTTGTAACTACAATCTTGAACATTCATAGGTGGGAAGGGTACTGTATGGTTGGGCTTTTCTCAGTCAAACTAACAAATTGTTCGCATATTTTTGCCATTTTCCTTTCCTGTCCCCACCAAACTCATCTCTCCCTCCCACCCACCCCCCCCCCTTTCCCTCCCTCCCTTCCGTTTAGCATTACTTCAGACAGACTAACTAGTGCATTAAATCCGAATAAATTATCAAAATTTACTTTTGTAGCGCTGCATAGATCCCAAATCCAAGCGAAAGAGCACGCATATTATATCTTCATGATCACGAAAACTCTTCGCTGATGTTGGTCTAAGCCTGGCGAGTAAAACAGTTGTGTGTGTGTATGTGTGTGTGCTGATAAACGGATACAACTGCAATATTTATACCAAGTTAATTTGACTCGAGTGGAGCGCGCACTTGACTTGTTTGTGCGTCACATGCATTAGATTGTCACGTCCAATTAAGTTAGTCAACACTAACCTAGTGTTTGCAGTATCTGTGGTTTGGGTTATTCATTCACCAGGGGAATTATTGATAATGGTTTCCTAGGCAATACTATTTTTTGTATTTCTTGTGACGTTATAACAGATGTTTTTTTTAAATTAGTATTGCAGCTCCTTGCATGCCATATTTTAGCCATCTGCCGTCGTTTATCAATTTATCAAACTATTATGAAATATTATAATGGGGCACAGTAGAGAGAAATTTTAGGGGATTGTGCTCTTTCCGTTAGAAATTGAGAGAAATTCAATTTCACTTCCATTTGTTTTCTTTTACGAATGACAATCTAAGAATTCAATAAGAGAAATGCCTTTGGGGAAACATTGATTTGTGATGGCGCACGGTACGCCCAAACTATATGACTATTGTACAAAATTAATAAAGAACATTTACAGTGTTACATTCATTGTGAGCCAAAAGCAATAAGAGCCAAACTAAGAGCCCAAAGCAATATGAAAACAGAAACATGAATTGTGTAACTTTGTATTGATGAGTTTAGACCATAAAGCGTTTTGGAGGAAATAGTGATGACAGTGTACAGGAAAGATAAATAGAAGTCAGGGCACCAGCATTGATGAATGTTTTTTCATTCCCTTTCAACGACTGTGTGGTAATTCTTTTTGTGCAGTGACTCACTAACCATTAGTCCCGCATTATTATTGCCGATGTAGTTCATGCATACCATAAGTAACCACTTTCTATCTTTGCCCGCGAGCGAGTGCAAAAAGAGCATCTTATTGAGTATGGCTCCGTAATACCTACCTGTGTTAACTGAACTGGGTGCATTAAGTAACGTCTGAGATCGATTGAGAATTCAATTCTTTTTAGTTTCATGACAAGAAAATATGAAGAGGGTGAAACGAAACAGTTCAAAGCGATGGCAAATTTCGGTATTAAGATGACAGTTTCAGCGTATAATTGGAATAATTTTAGTTTGAAACGCAAGGTAAAATTAATGTATTGTTCTGTTCTGAAACGCCCCTAACTCGTGCAGCGTATTCAAACACCGTACTCGTGCCCCTCGTAATGTGTCAAATTTGATAAGGGAGGCGATCGATGCGGTCGACGGTGGCTTGGAAGTGCCTCAAAGTGGGCACGTGTACTCCGAGGAAATGAAGGTGACCTTCGGTGTTTACTGCGTTGACGGTCAGCGGGGTTTTTTCCAGACTGTGTTTTTTTAATCATGCGTAAATGGACATCCGTCGTTAGATGACTTCTCTTTTTGCAAAATTCATTTTTTGCTTGTGAAATATTTGTTGTTATTGGCAGAGGAGCAACTGACCTCAACAACAAATCTCATTGAATCTCTCTTTTTTTAACAGAGAAAACATTTTGTTGTATACGGAATTAAACCATGTTATGCCGACCATGTTATGTCGACGAGCCATATCAAACATTAACACTACGATGTTTGTTTAAACAATATCACCTTTGATAATCTCACCGATCAAAATTCACCAGGCAAAGCAGTTGCAATTCGTACAAGAACCAACTGTTTGGACGGTGTGACCATCACCCCCCTTCCACAATCTATTCATATTTCCGTGTCAAATGTTTAACCTAAATGGGATTCAACTTTCTGTTTTTTTTTCTAACCGAAACAGTCATAAAAACGACTGGTTTTACGGACCTTCAGATGTTTACATTTTTACATTTCCCATCAATCTTCGGCTCCGTTTGTAATTTCCATTTGTCAAAAAATATTTTCAGAATTGGATGTTTGAGTAAGTTGTTTAAACTCTGTTGCATCTTTTGTCTGTTTGACAGCTAACGACTTGTGACCGAGATGGTTGTACATCGGGACGATTCCGTGTCGAAGATGGAGAAAGGGACGAGGTAAGAACAGAATATAAAGCGCCCTCAAGGGTCTTCTAAACAAGTGTCTACAAAGACAGTCACAATGTCATCATCATCATGTACTTTGCTGAGTAGCGTAGGCAAGCTTGCCACTCCATTGGTTCCTTATCACGGGTTGTTCTTAATAGGGTGTTGTTACTGTTTGACCGTCGTCCCATAATGCCCATGTGGGCACAATGTAGTCTTCTCCGTTCCTTGATATGCCTTGTTATATACCTTATATCATCACGCCGCCATCTTAGAGGTTAAACGATGACAAAACAATGGAAAACGCACATCTTGTACGCGCGGCGCAGAGAATGAGCCAATGAGCAATGTTCTTTTGACCTCTAGCCGAGGGCACCCTACTCAAACGATGCCATGTGCATAAAGTCTACTGCTAGATTCTCCCGACAGTTTGTTTACATTGTAGGCTATGGCCCAACACTGCCGCATTTCGTCGTTTCTTGGTAGTCCTTATGAGCGTTTTACACCTGCGGGGCACCAACGTTTTCAATTATGCACTAAGGCACACATGTGCGGAAGGACACCCGTTCATCCATTTAATTGGCCCCCGATTATGTTCCCATATTGCTCCCCATATAATGGTATACCAAAGGCAGAGCAAATCAAAGGGTGAATCTACATGATTATGGTCACGACTCAATTATTGTTCCATGACACCAAGCACATCAAATAAGGCACATTCTCCACCACAGTGGTATCAGTTTATAAGAAGCCTTCTCAGGTCAACTATGAACTTTCAAAAAAAAGTGCAAACCTAAAAAGCTAATCGACCAAGGGCAATTTGAAGATGTATCTAGCTGTAGGTGATTTGGGACATCATAATTATTGAAGGTAAAGAGTTCATGACTATTCATTTTTGTGTGGAGGTCCTTCCACACGGTTGTGCCAGATGCACTGCTACTTTATCCAGAGGGTACCGGCTTTTGTTATGAAATATAGAACAATAAAATGCGTTTGCACCAAAGTGGCGTCTTCCATGTGCACTTTGATGGTCTAGTTATGTCTGTGAATGAATCGCTGCGTCTCATTACAGTCAGGGTCCCATCTGAAAGCATACCATCAATTCAGGGACACCACAATCAGGTCATTAATTCATTTTCTATTCTCCGTGAGTGGTCCGAGTGGCGCTCTATGGCAGTGCAGGTATATCCCCGATGGGAACACGCCGTGTACTAACTCGGACTTCATACTATCATCGTGCGACTTGCTTTATAATGCGCCGATGCACTATTTGGGGGTATAGGGAAACCAAATCGGCAATAAATTAGATTGCTTTCGTCTCTCCGTGGGAAATGAAATGCGCTCCTGGATATGATCGGAGATGTAAGAGGGGGTGTAAGCTCTACCCTCTTTGGACCGCCGTCTCACGGCCCAAACACGCCAGGCGGTTGTTGTCCGTTTGTCGTCCCCCACCCTTTGACGCTAAGACACAGATCACGATTGCCAATTATGCCCTACCCTTGCAGGCGATTCGTGCTTTACTTAAGAGCAAATGATGAGAGGAAAAGACTGGTCTATAGACGCCCACTTCAGCGGCGTGTTGTTAGGTTTTCGGGAAAAGTCTCAAAAATATTCAAAATGCCCGATCTGAACACGCCCTACATCCAAATTCCTCCCACACCATGTACTTGTATACTCGAATGGAACATAATTGTGGGTTGGGGGGGGGGGGGCTACTTTGAATAAAAGGTAAACATGTGCTGTTTAGGGTGTCGTGGCCGAGCAGTCTAGTGCGGTAGACTCAAGTTCTGCTATTTACAGAATAAAGGTTCGAATACTGGCCTGGTCATTTGCAACTTGGGTTCTGGCTTGCGTCAAGCGTTCTAACTTTTCTACTCAGCCTATAGTGATTCACCGAGCAATCATGCAAGGAATTGGATCAAACACACGCATACTGCGCAAGGTATATACGTCTAATGCATAGTTGTGCGTTCAAAACAAACGACTACCGTTACCTGTGTAAAGATGGCCGACTTACATTGTGTAACGTCAAGAGGGAACTACATTCAATCTCCCACATACACCCCCAACCCATGAGTACACTAAAAACACTGATAGGTTGCTGTCTTAACCTGAAGTATAGCACACGGTTCCTCATATCCTGTCCCGTTGAGCAGTTTTTCTTCAGCGACCTCTGATTTTCTTTTTTCTAATGAATTTCGAATCAATTTTCAGCCGAATTCCGGTTCCCAAGAATCTGGAGACGAATTTCATTAGGGAAGCGCACTGGAATTAATGTCGCAGCCTAGATATAAAACAAAATTGAAAAGGATAATGACGAAAGGGCAATTTAGTTGGAAATTACGGTGCAGAGCAAGGAAGCGTGTACCATCAACACGTACTAATAGTTGAGTCATTTGTCAGTTTGGCATGTTGTGCCCACGCAGTTAGGGAATTCCCCCTTGAATTGAAGTAAACAATTAACGAACCCTTTGAGAACAAACTAGCTATTTTATCCTTAAATATGTAAATGAAAATGAGAGGGCAACACCTTGAAGAGACTCTTTTCTTTTTGGAAACGCTCACGCTAAACTTGAAGATAATAATCAGAGATACACACCATTTGTCATGTACTTTGTCAAAATGATCGAGATACGAGTCAAGCTGACGCATAATCCGAGATAATCCCATTTCTGAACCAGTTTTCGAGTCAGTCTGACTCAGGGTCAGGCCCCCTGGGACCAAGAATCCGGGTCGATTCCGACCCGGAAGTTTTTCAGAGTGTAGTCAGTCTTCAGCTCGATTATTCTTCACTAATCATTAAAACAAAAATAGGTGGGGCCAGATACAAACCATACACACCATTATATGACAAACCTTCTATAAAACTGTTTCTAATTAGAAAAACACAATTATTTTCGGACGAAATTATTCATTGAAAAACTTTTGCTGGACATTGCACACTGTGTAGCAACCAATAATAGGCGTATCTATGGTTTTAGGGTGAATGTCATGAAGTGGTATTAAGTCTCACGTTCCGAACGTTGCAGGCTTTGTTCGTAGCGGCTAAGGAAATTACTTCATGTGATGAAATATAAATAAGGAAACATAAGGTTTCGATTATTTAACAATCCATTACTAGGAATAAATTCACCGATGAAGTGCAGTACCTTTTTTTTATTTAGATACAAGCCACTTCACCGAATAAAGGGCTTGGAAATGGACTTCTTCAGTCAAAATAGCTGTGGGGATCGTTTTCGTTTGCTCAAATCTCTGGAAGTCTGGTCAGATTACTGACGGTCCAGTGTCTTTATTCCGTATTAGATGGCATTCAAGACACAGTGCAAGCTCGCCTTTGATGCTGCCGCTTCATAAATCCCAAGACATCTGAAGATGAGTCCCAGAGGACATCCTCATGGGTATTAAGTCTCATCAGCCAACGTGGAGATTCCCTACTTTTATTTGCAATTTGCGATGTGGTTTTGTTCTTCAGTCAAATCAAGGGAGGAGCCCGAGATCTGGCACGCGCACTGGGCACTAGCTGAGGGTTGTAATGCACCGTCATTTGGTGTACCGGAGAATATGTACCTTAGTAGGACCAAAATGTAATCCACAGTCTATTCTGTAATCCAGTCAGTTTTGTGTGCAATTAACTGCACTATGTACCGTTGGTACTGCCTGCAGTCGACCGTGCAAGTGGCTTTTGCCAAATCTCGGCGACGGGCTTCGATTGATGCTGGAAACGCCATGCAAACAGTTGTATGCGCACTGACTGCTCCATGTTGTAGCCCAAGCCGGAGCCGGGGCCCAAGCCGAGGTTTGGAAAAGGCCGCATAATAACCGCGTTTTCGAATATTTTTGGGGGAACGTACGTTGCCTTATAAAGGAAACAAAAATGCGCTTTAAAGGTGGGTCCCCGCGTTTGGAGACTAGCATTGGCATGTCCGGTGACGGTAGGATGTCAATCTGAGTGTAAATAATGTATTAGAACAGTCCCTCATAGCCCGAGTTAATTTAGTGTGGTCAATATTGTTCTAAAAACGAATACCACAGGGCTTATAACCTTTTGGAGTACGAGCGCTTATCGCACATCAGTAAAACCAAAATGAAGTTCACAGTGGCAGGAAACTTTGTCAGCTTCGCTCACTCCTCCCAATCAAGATTGGACTGTAATCAGGTGCCGATCCAGGATTTGTTTAAGCACCGGGGTGGGGTGGGGGGGGGGGGGGCGAGGCACACGTTTTTTTGTTTTTACTCATCTAGTCTGTACCGAGACCCCCGTGTTCCATTGGTTTATATACAATAGCCCTACATGACAACTATGCATAAGTTAACTGCAGTAGCACATATTCTACAGAGATATAGCTTAGAGTCATTTTACAACTGGAGAGGGCGGTCCAGGTAACTACCTGCAAATGTTAATGTGTGCCTCACCCCCTCCCCCCCCCCCTCAGTACTATAAGGTCGTTAACTGCAATTTCAAATCCGTAATGATCAAAAGGTCGTTAAGTGCAAAATTCGAACAAGTTCGAAACTTAATGTTTCTTTTTGGCAAACAAATTTTTTTGGGACCACTCTTGATCAATAAACTCCATTTGCCAAGAGCTCCAAAATATGCAAAACAAATTTTATGAAATCCATACAAACTGCAGTAGCGACGTTATAGCCCTGAGACGATGAATTGTTCTCTGGTGCAATCCAGGACACTTCAGAGGCGTTTTACCCTGGATCCGCTGATGGTGACATTAGATAATGTCACAGTTTGTCTCATTGAGACTCATTGCGGTCTCATTGTTTTTTCTCATTCAGCAGATAGATGTTCATATTAAGATGCACGCCAGTCTCAAAAATAACCATGCCTGTTTTGAGTTTTACTTCTAATCGCAGCGTGTAAACAAACCCTTACTTCAAACTCGCAGATAAAGACCGAGCAGACAAAATTGGAGAAAGCGAGAAAAAAAAACTCACTCTGCGTACAGTTGTAACTTCCGGATATTACATTTCCCCACCGTGTAAACACAACGCTCGCCACGGTGCTCGGCTTTCAAGATTTCGACGGGATTTGTTTTCGCACAAGTATTGATTGAATTCCAATTCAATTTGGCTCTTCTCTCTCTCTCTCTCTCTGTCTATATTTTCAGATGTCCAACTTGTCCACCGGCAGTGACATTCACCTTGAGAATCCAGAATATCAAACAAGATGGTACTTCAAATATTTTCTTGGAAAAAGTAAGTGATTGAAATAGTGTAGTTTCCTTTGGGATCGATACGTCAATGTATACTGAAATGTATACTGAAATGGAGACCCGTCATATTAAATTTACATTTTGTTTCTTCTTTTATTACCGCGCAGCCATTTTGTTCTACCACATTTGAATCTATTGAGTACGAGTTGCACTCTAAAAACACTCGGGTCAGGTTTTGACCCGGATCAGGGTCCCACGGGACCTGACCCATTTCTGGGCCAAGTTGACCCAGAAACTGGTTGAAAAATTGGACTTTGAACCCCGATTTGCGTCAGTTTGACCCATTTCTGTGTCATGTTGACACAGATTCCGGGTCATAATGACCCAGTAATGGGTCAGGCCCCTCGTGACCTGGATCCATGGGTCAATTCTGACCCGGAAGTATTTAGAGTTTAGCGGTTGCGGCTGCGGCTGTGACCCGGATCCTGGGTTTGATTTCACAAAGCACCAAGATTTATCTTAAGATGAGTTGTCATTATCACCATAGTGATTTGTATTGTGACATCACACTTTGCATAGCATTTAAGACTGGTACATAGTTAAGATTGATTTGAGCTCTTTGTGAAATTTATCCCTGACCCACTTCTGGGTCAGCATGACCCGGAATTTGTTTCAAAATGACCTAGAATTTACTGGGACTGTCTGCTGCCGCCTAGCGTCTCGAATGGACCTATTGGTAGTTCAATATACAAAAACGAGATCTAATATTGTGGCGAACCCGTCTGTGAAAATTGAATTTAGGAATGGAAATTGTTTTGGAAACTTGGATCTTCTTTTTTGTACAGTAGGCCTATCTGATGAAGAGTCATAATTGGTTATTATTGCCGCTGCAATCTGTCATGATGTTTTTAACCGAAATGTCCTTATAAATCCGCATTGAATAAAAGTCACCTGCAAAGTGATTTATTTTGTCAGAGACCATCTTATACCAAATCCCAATAACCTACTCTATAAACCCATTAAATACCGGATAAAAGTATTGATCAATCCAGCAAGCCCCGTAGCCATGATGAGCCAGACATCACCATAAAGTTGGTCTAGTTCTGAAAGCAGGTTAACCTAGTTGTCCTCGATTTTCCCCCTCCCTTCTTGATGGAGAGGGAATTTAACGAGTTCAATGAAGAATTATCCATTGCTCTTGCTGTCCAGGACACAATTGATTATCCTTCTCGATCTCCTCTGTCATGAGTGTGTAGGGTCCGATTCCCAACGCAATGTCAGTTATCTGTGATTGTGGTCCACTCCGCAATCACCAGAGCGGTGTAAAACAGGGTTTTGTACTGTGACTTTTCTCTGTGGAAATATTCACATACACAAAATGCATCCCTCTCCTGCCGCTTCCCAGGTTGTACAGTAAACTGGGTTGTGATCCCTGGCAAGACGGCAGTTACAGGTTGAATAGCTTCACAATTGACAAGAAGGTGAGACCGCCAGCATTGGCTAGATGGCTCAGTTTGTAGAGCGCCGGCACGTTTTATCTGGAGGTCGCAGGTTCCAATCCCGCTCTACTCAAAAAAACATTTCGGCCCCTTAAAAAAAAGAAGAAAAAAAAGATTCATAACAAAAGTTTGTATGAGACAATGTAGAACTCGTGGAATTTCTCTCTTCTCAACCTTTACTTCGAAGTGACAAGAGACACCTTTAATAGTAGAACGGGGCTAAAACATATTGCGTTTTCCTGTAGTGAAAACCTGTTCAAATTGCATTTTGAAAGATAACATAATCCCATACGAGACGTTTTGTAACCCAAAGAGTACCTTCTCCCCACTTCTACGTCACTCAGTGTAACTCAGGTTGTTTCTTATTACCCAAAGAGCTACGTACATGCAGTATTTTGGTATTAACATGCCTGGCTTTACCCATTTCAAATCCTCCCCGTTACTACGTCACTCCTTGCTATTCAGACCATTTTACATCTATAGTCACATGATCGAGCCACGTTTGCGTATTAAACAGGCCGTTTAGACATGACTCTTCCCCAATGTAAACCTGTTGAATGTAGGAACAAAATATGTCCGGTACAGAGTCCGATGTAGTTTAAAAATCCCCACGCGATCTCTCTCTCTCCACCGTCACCTACGTCATACTTCTCTACTCTAGAGAAAACGGTTCCACACGCTTGAAGAGAACCTACTGCAGGGTTAAGCGCAGGAAAAGAAAAAAAATAGAAGACCGGACTTTAATACAAGCCACGACAGTGAAACCCACGTTGAGTTGGGGTGGGCGTAGAGGGCTAACGTCACGATCGATAGACACATACTACTTTTTATTTACAAATGGGTTTACAGACAGAAAGATCTCCCATTAGGCACCGTCAGTAAAGTATTGAGCCTAGACTCCCATTAGTTTCACCGATGCCCTTTACGTCACGAGGGTGTTTTTCCCAACGTTATTTGATAGACTGTGCAAGTGGTATAACGCTTGGACCCGTCAGTGAACGCGATAGACCTTTATCACAGTGTGGCCATCTTGATTCTTCTCCAAACCAAACATTGTAACCAAACACAGGCTGGAAGAAAAAAAAAGAAGTTTGGTACCCTTCTTGTTCAATGAGTGTTAGCATTCATTACTGCTGTTGGATACAGGGAACACGTCCAATAGGTGACGGCATGATAGAGGATTGTCTTTCTTCGCCACACGTTTAACACTGCAAATTTGCACGGCCTGCTCGCAGACTGATATTTTGTTTGTAGCATATAGAGGTACGCACGATCGCCTTACGCTGGTTATGTTTGGAGAATGCCAAGATGTCCGAAACGCATTGATTCCAAAGAATTGGAAAGACCATTTTTTTTAAAAACTTGTGTACATCTTTAATTGAAAATGTGTGACGTCAGCTTAAAACGTTAACTGTGTGAAACGTGATCGGACAAAGTCTTTTGTTTGTTGTTCTCTATTTGATTTAGTGTACGTCTATAAATTGAGATACCAAATATCCGCTTTTTGTTTTCTTGTTAATTCCTCCACTTTTGTTAACCATTATGCAAAGGCCGAATATCTCTAACTATCATACCTCCGTTAGCAACCTAACCCCGAGGCATTTATTTTATTGAGTAGGTTATTTTTTTTTTACTGATGAGTGAAGGTGTTTTTTTTTAATGGGTTGTTTTTTTAAAACCATGCACGATTTTAACCTATCCAAAGCTATCGACCCCCCTGGCAGCGGCTGTGCAGTGGAGAGTGATTAACAGGTATACGTGCCCTCGTCTGTCAGTTACCGCTACACTGAACAGATTAGCTAACATCTTCATAATAAGTAGCCATCAAATTGCTTGCTTTATCTGTCATAATTTTTGTGTGCGCAACATTCCTGCAATGTAACAGCTTGATGCCTCGGCGAGATTCAAAAGGATTGTGGTTGTACCGTTATCATTGGGTGTAGGGAAGCGTGGCAAGAAACGACAACAAACATTAGTTTGCAATTAATTTGACCTATTTTCGGAGTGAAGTTATGCTACCTTTAAGTGTGAAGAAATCCATGCCAATTGCCGCTTATCTGCTGTTACGATATAATGAGGAAAGGGTATGGAAGCTATAGGAGAAAATGACAATAAGAGAAAAGAAGCAATGGCCGGAAATATTATCCATGGCATTCATCCAATGCCCTGTTTCACATGTCGGTCTCGCCACCTAGTCCTTTCTTTGTGCTCTCAGAAAGTATTCAGATGCAAGTAGCGTCACAAAGCGCTCGTGTTGTGCAAGTGCAATCAACCAACCCACTGGCGAGTTTCCTACTTTCTTTCTTTTCTAGAAGAAAAATGAACTCAACAATAACCTAATTGAATCGCTTAGAAAATTGCGCAGTTACTTTTGTGATGAGCCTTATCACATTTTCTGCTCGGCTGATCAAGCGGAAATTAGTTTTGTATTTTATTATTAATAAACTTATATTTTTTATCTTCTTTTCGAGGATAATAATACACACCGTAATTGAGCGGTCAGGCAATGCCTTGATGTTTAGGGGCATGCACGGCACGTATCTAGCCTTCGGTTGGTGCTACGGGTGTCTGTATTTCCTATCCGATAGTACCCCCTCCTTTATACAAAACTGCGAAATAAAAAATAGCCAAATGTGAATTGGTAATTTAAGAGCAGATCGGGAAATTCTCTGCTTTTCGAGGGCGTTCGGTTGGAAGTGATTAACGTTTTGTTGTAGGACGGCGTGAGTTAATAACACGGCAGCGGTGCATCCAGTAGGGAGATTAAGGGCAGCGTGGATCGACCTTGGACATGATGCACCCAGTCTGTGTTTATGTGATGAACCAAACTGAGGCTAAGAGTTAGAATTAGTCTGGCCCCAGTTTGAGTGATGCGATAAGAGTATTCGTGGTTTGTGTACGGCAGTATGGTGCCATGTTGGCAGCAACAAGTCAAGTCTATCATTGCAATATTTTTTTTCGACCCAAACAATTTGTTTTCAATTACTTTTCATGAGAACGTATGAAAACACCAGTATGTTTTACGTGTTGACGTTAGGCCAATAAGGTCAACAAGAACAATTACCACTTGACCTTCCCCCTCCTGCCGCATCCTTATTGTTTATGTTTATCAGGTGTTCAGGCACTCCTTTTTCCCTTCAAAAGTTGGCCTACATATTTTCGCTGAAATCTTTGCACTCCCTGTAATTAAAAATTGAACTTGTGTCATTTACGCTGTACCATCAGCTCAGAATAAAGGCAGTCATTTTCAACTTAAAAGCTGTAGGCCATTTTGAATCTAAAGTAGTCCGGCGGCCATATTGGAAAACAACTAATAAACCTGAACGATAAACTGTTTGTTTTTTAGTTGTTGTTGTTGTTGTTGTTGTTTTTGTGTGTGTTTTTTTTTTTGGGGGGGGGGAGGTATGGGTTTCGTTTTGCGAACTTTTTCTTCTCTTTATAATGTTGTCCATAATACCATTGTTTATATCAATTCTGGTGACAACTTTAAACGTACTGTCGTGGTGCATTTTACATTGTGTTTATATGTTCTAAATTTCTTAGCGGCACACCTACTACCTGGATTGGTAGTCTGTCGCAATATCTAGTTATACACGTAGGCCAGCCGTTTGCCTTTGTTATTGACAGTTGGTTCCTGTGCGTGATGTCGTCAAGATCGGTTCTCACTTTTACTTAGATTTTTTTGTAGTCGTGTATTTAGTTTAAAATACATTCTCACGACCCAGAATAAGGTGTCATATCTAGTTTTATTTATGCCTGACTCTGGTACCACTGTGCGTCAGCACAATAACACCATTGTTTTAACCGATTTCATACAGCGCAACCCTCTTACTGATTAAATCCCTTTGTCATGTTCAGTCCACCAGAACTACGTGGGTCTGGATGTCGACAAGAGAATCGTGTTCCTCTCTGTAGTTCTGACCGATGCCAACAATCACAACGTGCCCCAGTATCGATCCATCCTTTGGAGAACAACCGTAAGTACATTCCCGTAAATCCTGACCTCTTTTGAAACACACTCTGAGTATTTTACAAGGTTATTTTTTCGCGCGTGGTGAGATACCAACATCAATTTCGTTACGGCATTCAGGAAAAAGGGATCTTTTTTTATACAAGCTTAAATATTCAATACGTTCCAACTGGAAGTGCCACTTTAAACCGATGCATGAGTGCAAACAGAACTAATATCGCGTGGACATCATGTAAACATTAGTCTTTTAAGAAAATAACAATGTCAAAGTCAATGCTTAATCGATGAAGTGACGATCAAACTTTTGATTCAGCGCCAATAAAATTCCGTCGCTGCTAATGCATTTTTATGTGTAGTGGTGGTAGTGGTGCTCATAAAAATGCATTAGGAGCGAAACTGCAATCGTTATTTGGGGTTGAGTCTCTAGTATCGAAAAAAAAAAACCGTTGAGTGCCGGTGCGCCGTTGTGACGAAGTTGCCATAATGTTCCAGCTGCGAATACTCGGACCAAGATTGATTGTGCCATGTGCAGTAATACAATATTATTATATGATTTTAAATGTTTGTAAATACGGGGCTGTACATCCCCGTGAGCACGGCGCGAGGAGGAAGCTGAAGACGAGAAGACAAAATCAAACTTCATTTCGTCCCGTAATTGTATTCACCTTCCCCCACAGTTCGCGAGGATATGAAGGAGTTAACGAAATCCCCCCTCGTCAAATTAATTACCCGGTAGTATGGGTGTCACAGTGTGTGTGCAGAACGTGCCGCCATGCAACGTCATAACGTCGTCGTGGCAACGGTATGTTGTCCATGCGGGTCTGCAAATTTCTGGTTAAATTTGGGGTTTTTTCTCATTGCATTATAGCTGCGAATGAATCCGAATTGTGAATGAATGGCATGGCAATGAAATCTACTTTTAACCATTACTGTAATGTAATTAAAATGTTTGATCATTATGTGGACAGAAAAACCTCCGTGGAACCGTCTGAAGTCGCTCAGTGATTTAGAGAGAGGGAGGGAGAAAAACCTCGCCACGAAATACGTCTGACTCTATTAATTCTGAATCTTGATCTCATTTTTACCTTTGAAGGGGACACAGAAAATATGCATTCCATACAACCCTGCCAAGCCCATGTCCGTAAAGAGAATCCTGAGGTAAGATCTCCAGGCATGTTTCGTAAACTCTTACCCCCCCTAACTTTCCTTAAGGGTTTGAACAAGTGTATCCTTATGCATGAAAGAGTATCTGACGAGATGGTTCGGTTTGGGGTTTACGAAGGTACAGAAACCTCTCAACCGCTCGTCTGGCATCGCGCACTCGTGTGACAATCGCGAAGGCTGTCCATGTCCCGTGTTGCGCAGCTGACTTCTACTTTTTTCGGAAAACACTACGCAAGAGCACCTTTATTTATTATGAATGTTCAAACCAGTCATCGAAAGGAAGATGTCTGTCTGAAACACTGCCATCTCCGGGAAAAACTTGTGTTTAGAAACCGAGTTTGAGTCATATTCAAAACCACAATCAGCGTATGGTCTGCAGTGATCTCAAAGTCTTATTTGATGGTAGGTTTGGCAGGCAAGGCAGGTTGAACGGTTCCCCTCTCTTCCCAAAGCCACGTCTGTGCCATCCATTTAAAACAAATTATCCTTTGTTGTTGTAAACGGGATCGGAAAATTGTAAGCGACCAGAATTAATCACGGGACGGCAATGCTGCTGTAATACCTCTCTGCCCTTGAACCAGATAGATAATCATCACCCTTCGTTCGCGTCCAAAAACTGCTGCCATTTTCCAGACGCCGCAGTGCGTTTAAAAAGCACATCGCAGGCACGAACCAGACTGGACATATTTTGTGGCCATGTGACGGGGTTACAGTTATTTTCACAAAATACAGTGTGGGTTTTCTTTTTAGGGGGAGAAATTAACACGGCTTGCACGCACAACGGAAAAGCGTACATGCTTATGCAGGCGTTGGTATCTACGTGATAGCCTTGCAGTCGTGCCGCCTGAATACAGTTACACATCAAATCCTTCATACAAAGAAGCCGAAGCCTACAGGGAAATTTGGGCCAATTCTCTGTTATACGCAACTATCCTTGATAATGATTAATTCATTTTTGTTGCAAATGTCTGTATATTGAGTTACGAACCTTGGGTATTAATGGTTTTGAGCAAGTCGCTCCGGGGTTCAATATTTAGAAGAAAATGCAGACAAGGTAATTTTGTCAGCCATTCTAATGAAAACAATAGTTGTACAGAAAGCAAATAACTCTCAATGGGAAAGCAAATTGGCAATCTTGAGGCTATCCATGGCACAGAGATATCATTCAAATACCGAGGTCTGGTATTAACATGGCGTTCTTTTCGCAACTATGAATGACTTTGGCTGTAAGCCTTGAATCTATGCACTTTGTCACATCTTTGCTCGTCAACTGCGCCCAAATAAGACAAGCGTGTGAAATTTGACAACTAACGACATTTTCAGTAGACATGTCGGTTAGAATTTAAAACATTAGTATACACGCCGAAGCCTTGCGTCGATGACATGGAATTCTCTTTTTAAAGTCACTAGATGGGTTTCACTATACATGACGTTTTCTGTAATGGCTCCCGTGTTGCATTTTATCCAAAAGACTAATTTCTTTGATGAATAAGGAATTATTCTCAAATGGGCACATTGAGTCCTCCGTCATGCACAGAGTGTTTGGCTTACAGTCACAACCGTGAAGACATTTCTTCTCACCATTAGCCGGTTTTTTGCGGACAGAGGGAGACGGCGTGCGTAGAATCCACGGCGCTAGCTTCACTTCACACGATCTATTTATGTTACATGTCTGAATTGTCAAGACGTGGCGAGAATAGTAATTGCACCTCATGTTTTTCTTTGAGTCCTTGCGTTTTTTTTTATCCGTTTAGTGGGTGAAAATCTCTCAGATATTCAATCAAAATGTCATATTTGAAATTCAGTTTGACTCGAGGGTTTGTTTGGGGTGGAACGCCGTCGGCTGTCAAGACCTCAATGGTGTGTACTCTTCATAGTTAAGGTGTTGTACGTGACTGGTTTCGATCGAAAAGAAAAAAAGTGAATGCTTTTATTCTTAAATCTAACTAAAGAACTGCATGACTAGTATTCGATTGAAAGTACACTTAAAATTGTTCGGATTTCGGGTCCGAGTGGAGCCTGATTAACTTAAAATGAGATTTCGCCCCAGATCGTGCATCAATCTGACCTGTTTCTGGGTCATTTGTTCACCGACTCTGGGTCATATTGACCCAGAAGAGGTACAGGCCCCACCGGACAAGGGTTCCGGGTAAGTTCAGATTTGTGTTTTTTTAGAATGAATATCTGAATCTCGCTCTCTGTTTATCGTTTTAAATATTTTAAAAGCTATAGAGGGACGCAGCTTTTCTCCATGATTATTGTAATCGCTACTCGTTTGAGCAGACTCTTTAAGACTTAAGTGCGGTCTTTGCTCTAGATGACTTGTTATTATTAAACCCCTGCACATTATTACAACACATGAATTGCAATCGAAATTCCAGCTCTTTACCCTACTTCTCTGACATAGTACATTCATATCTAAATCCCCCGCGTTTCCACAATCCATTTATTAATTTTACGCCGGCCTTTGCAATAAACCATGAAGAACGGTAAATCAGGCTGATGGACAGGTGCACCTTATTGACGAGGTCCCTTCAGAGTTCGTGGTCATGTTTGGGTTCGAGGTAGGCCCCCTTCACGAATCTATGTCAAGCAAGGAATGCACTCTTGTCTAGTGTCACCTTCCTCGTCTTCGGGATCAACCCCAACGTTGATAGTGTGTTGGAATGGAGGGGAGGGCTGTCAATAAAATTCAATTTCAAATTTTCCTGTAGCGAGTCTTCAAAATGATCCCCCGGCATGTTAGTTGTTTTCGTTGTTTTTTCCCCACATGTTTCCGGTTATTTATTAATTTTTATTATTACTCATTTTTTTCTGTTTGTTTTATTGTGATATTGTTAATATGTAGACCACGTGGTGTAAACGGTGTGACTGATTACGTCACGTTAACAAATGAGTCACAATTCCGAGACGTCTGCCAGGCACAAAATGTACCCAGTATGGAAGAACGAGTGCAGGGTTTATTGTACAATTACTGAAATGAAGTGCAGCGACTCTACATTCAAACATCTTCAGTTGTTTTCAATCAATTTCATGTGGACGTTTAGGCACAAAATAAAAGTCTAAATTGAACAACATATTACATTTTCTGGGACAGAAAAGGAACTAAAATCCTCAAGGACACTTTTACACAAGACGTCACGGTCTAAGGTCTGGGTCAGACAAAGTTGAGCGGTCTTATTATATGCCAAATTTAAACCATTTTTAAACTAAATTTTTGCGTTTTACACTGTCTCTTTAAAATCAAAATAGCTTTAAAAGCAGCAAAATGGAAAGTTTTAAAACTTGCACTTCTGCACATTTTCTGCCTGGCAAAGCTTGAACTTATGCGTGTTTTTAAATAGCAAAACTTGCACTGCACTACCGTTAAGTGCCGGGTGGTGCGTTGGGCTCGTCTGATTGCATGGGTTGCACTGTTGAATAGGGCATTGGCACATGTTTAGGTTGACGGGAAGGAGTGGGTCGGGGATCGAACGTTTCCAAACCTGGCTACGAGTATTGTTAGGGTTTGCTTTCGGTGAAACAAACGAGGGGAGGCGTGGGGCCACACGTAGCTTCAATACATTCTCTGCCTTTAAAAAGGATACACAGAAGAAGATGAAAGCCGTTACTTTCAAGACCTTGCATTATGTTGCCATCAAACACGGATGGGTTAGCATAGTGACAGCTGATGCAAGTGTACATGGAACCATAATTAAGAGAGAGAGAGAGAGAGAAGAGAGAGAGCCCGAGGCGAGAGAGTGTACGCTGTACAAGTCTCGATTTCCGCTGGGTGCGTTTGTTTTTTTACGTCTTGCTACACGACCAGAGAATCGGTGTTTACACCGTCTTTAAACCATGGTTTTGAAAACAGATTCAGGTTCACTTTGAAGCTCCCCGTGCAGATAACACAAGGCGAGGCTTGAACGCGGGCCAACGGCAGACGACGAAGATGGTTGCCGAAGCCTCGCGCAGGTGCCTGAATTTAAAGGGAAACAAATCACAGGGTGTGTTTAAGCCACGACCTAGTACCCAGACTGCAATGCCTTCGTTTGCGCAGATCGTCACTGCTTCCAAACAGGCTCCTTAAAACACGGTCATAATTTATAACCCCGCATCCAGAGATCGAATCATTTCCAGCAAACACAACTCTGCAAATAATTTAGAGTGCCGTCACGATAAAACGTGCCTTCGTGTATTTAGTATTTGCTGGACGGACCATCAGTCACGCTGCTCCCACGGCGGGTGCTATATACACAACCGTGCATCGTCCGGGCCTCTCATTCCGATCCTCAGACTTAAGAGGAATTACTCCGTAGATCCTGACAGTTTTCCTCGCCGAATCCGTCCGAGGCCCCACGAATCTCCTAAATAAGCTTATTTGCTCATCACGTACGTACACGTAGGGCAGAAGCCACAAGCGATGTAGAATTCACGTCAATCTGGCAACTAGACCCGTTCATAAGACAAGTGTGTGTGTGTGTGGGTAGGTATACACATTCAAACCGGGGACCTATAACAAAAGAGGACAATAGGGTCCCCGTTTGGGGAAAGGTCCCCAGTTGGAAAACGTGTACAAAACCAATGAGAGCTGTTGCCAAAAAGTTAGAGTACAAACAAAAGAGGGACAATAGGAGGTCCCCGATTGCAGGTGTTTACACACGTGTGTGTGTGTGTGTGTGTGTGTGATTTAAAGGTACGGATAAGTAATTTGTAAAAAGGTTACAGTGATTTTATTTAAGTCTAAACGCTTTCTTTATCTACAAATGCCGGCAGGCAGAAGATTCTGACGCCATGGAGATTCTGTCCCGCCATACGGCAAATTGTGTAGAAATGACGCCTGATAGCGCCCTCTATTGACTCAACTTCCTCACCCCTCGTTAATTTACCACTTGGGGAACGCACACACCGGGGAACACAATTCTCTATGACACCGGTACCATATCCGCTGAGAAAATATTTCATATAATAATTATAGCATGTGCAGGAAAATGTAACCAACGCTCAATTAATTGTGAGCTTTTATCTTGCACAAAAAGCTGAGAAAAGCATACAACAAGTTAGTTGCATGCTGTGTTCTTAAACACAGGATATTTTCGAAACCACAACATGAGCTTATAGGCTCCGCCAGTCATTATTTTTGAAAACATTTGGTTTCGGTACGGGGCTTCATTTGGTGAATGCATGGGTTGGTTGTTTGGTTGGTTGGTTGGTGTCTCGAAGACAAAAGAATAGAATGAATTAACTATAACAAAATCCAGTTAGGAGGCAGGCATTCCTTTTAAGAAGCTTCATCAAGACGGATAATTTAGGTTTCCGATAGATTAACTAATTAAGGAGAACTCTGGACTCTGTCAATTTGTAACAAACACCTATACGTCTGAGTTGACAGCCTCAACACATACGCTTCACAGATTCCAAAGCAATTTCCCCCTCCGTAAACCCACCAGATGCACAAGCGCTATCCTCCCTGCCACACAAAAGGACCCCAACACATCCGTCATTTTCTCCATCACTTTTTTCGTTAATTTTTATAAATCGTTCCGGCAGATTTCATTTTAGACTCAACCAAAATGAATATGATATTTAAAGTAAGGATTTGTGTGAGACGTTGATGCGGTCTGACAGCCGAAGTTGAGATACCGAAGGAAGGAAGTGGGCACATTTTATCACTGTTGCGATGCAGTGTGCTTCTCAATAATGTTCAAAATGTCAGTAGCTATACTGAATATATTTTTGTTTGGGTGAATTTGAAGGTTCAATTGAAGTGAACAGCAGAATGTGGGTATCCATCTCCAGTACTCTACGTGGTATTTTATACATTGTCATTGGACAATGGGAGCCCTCTTCAAAATGTCTGGTTAAATTAAAGCGAAACAGCTTAAAAACCATGCAGCGAGGAACCTGTTTGGTTGCAACGTCCCTGTGGTACGTTGTCAGCACATTGCTGACATGTTGCGTTCATAGTTTAAGAGGGTTTGTTGTGCTGCTTTTTTTTTTCAACGATTTCTTTTTTCAGAATGTGTTGTTAACATGACCAGGATTTGCCTGGATTAATTTCAGCGTATTTGTTTGCTCAATGAGTTAAAGTTTTTAATTTTGGTCTCATCTACCTTTGACAACAATTAGCATACCGATTTGTAAAGGATGCTGGAAGAGTTTTGTCCTGCCCCCTTGTAATCAAATCACTGTTCCGTGTTGATTGATACCCCCTCTGGGACGTGTTGCACGGTCCAGCTTAGGTTATAATTGCAAATGAGCTGACCTGTGTGTACGCTGTGGTTACGGCAATGGGAATATTATGACAACGTCCCTCTTTGAAGGGTTTTAATTGACGAAAGTTCACTGGTTTCAAGTGTAGCACAGCTTGACTTTAAGAGAACATCATAAGCAAGCAACGTTTTGCGAATTTTACGCGTACCAGTTTGGTACCGAAGTGCCGAGTGCAATCGCTCGCTTAGAAACTACAAGTGCCAACAAAATCAGGAATCAAGACAAAGACTTGGACACTACTTTGTGATGAGGTAAATGTTAAGACATTTTGAGTCATGACTTGCCTTACAAACACGCGCGTTGATTGTTGGGCCTCTTAAAACGAACCCGTATATTTTGACCGGCTTTTAGTCATAATGTGAAATAAGCGATCACACATGAGTTCGAACTGGAGTGCATGAGGCTTTGTTAGGGCGTCCCTCCTGTCGCCCGACGCTACCCTGACCGACCTCAGCGCAGTCGATGTAACCCGCTACAATATGACGTCAAACTTTGGCTCAAACCACAGAAAACGGCCGTTCATCTTCAACATTTATGTCAATTACTTCACCTTCAACATTATATTTTATGTCAATTACAAACAAGGCTGTGGGTACGCATTGTTGTTTTTTTATTTTTTTATTTATCAGACGTACAAAAGAAAATTACCCATGTAAATAGTTTTACTTATCCAACTTTTCTGACGTTTTCCAGAACACACAATGGTTTTAAACTTTTAGTTTAGTTTAGTTTAGTTTAGGACAGTTTGGTACTCTGGGACAACATTCCCGCTGGAAATATTATCCAAAATGTTCTTGTATCTTGTTGTGCCTACATGGCAGCTCGGGCCAGCTACATTTAGGTTATTTAGGTACAGAAAAGTGGCTACATTAAATAGCTGGGCCATTTTTAGATACACTTTTTCACAAATACGTATTCTACATGAATAGCAAATTGGTGAGCTTAGCAGCTGTACCGAAGTCGGCCACTGGATTGTCCCATTTAATAAACGCGTTTACCACCAGCAGCCAGTGAAATGGAATCGCCCTGTTTAATTTACTATTCGAGGAGTATGGAGATAAATTATCATGACGACAGGTGTTTGCACTATTACCATGGCAACGTCTGTCCATTGAATGGAAACAGCCAGTGTCCGTGTTGTTTTTCTATGATATTTTCATAAATGTGTATCTAATAAAAGCAAGGGCCATGCTGTTTTTCTGTGTAACAACCGCAACAAATACACCAAACATCAATTTTTCATGCGCCATTATTTCCAACCATTCGAAGGTCATTTAATTATTTCTGACCCCGTTCACATTTTCCGCATCGCTCGCTATAGTGAAAAGTATGGGTAACTGAGGTATCGGCAATTAATTACAGCGTAATTGATGTCGTCGGATTGACAGAGCGTAAAGCCTATTAATGATAATGGAAGACACACTCCGTGGCTTCTCGAAATACATTTGATATGGTATTCCATTCTCTGTCTGTTTTTGCTTTCAGCCGGTTTGACATCAAAATGGACAAGTCGCCAAAGGAAATCTTCACTCCAGACATCCAGAAGGTACTATTAAAAAAAACCGCAGTAATTCGGGAAACGAACGCAGAGGAACGTTGCGGGCTCGGGAAATGTCAAATGTGCAGACAAAAATGAAGTATAGCATATTATAATTGAGATTTAAGTGTACACTGAGTACGTCAAAACAAAAAAGAAGCCGGAAACCCTAACGGCCCGGAAAGTCGTTTCTGTCTCTAAATTCGAAAAAGCTGCGACTGTAGTTGAGCAGGTGTATGTTAAGGTAGTCTTTAAAAAATAATATTAAAATGACTGTTTCTTATTTTGTCAAGCTACACTAAAAAAAAAAAACCTCCCGGGCTATATCCCAAGTCCAAAGGGCCTGACTCTATTCAGGGTCAGCCTGACTCTATTCAGGGTCAGCCTGACTCTATTCAGGATCAGCCTGACTCTATTCGGGGTCAGCCTGACTCTATTCAGGATCAGCCTGACTCTATTCGGGGTCAGCCTGACTCTATTCGGGGTCAGGCTGACTCCCGTCGGGGTCAGCCTGACCCCGAAACTGGTTAACATTTTGGTTGAGATTTCACGTCAGTTTGACCTACTTTTGGGTAAGTTTGACATTTCGGGTCACATGACCCGGTAATTGGTGAGGCCCCCTGGGTCCCAGAACAGGGTCAGTTCATGACGCGGGAGTTTTGAGAGCGTATAAATGGAGCAAAGTGGGCTCTTCACGATTGCCTCATCTGATCGCCCTCATCTTGTCCCAATCAGTGGCTGCTGATGCGGCTGATGTGGCTTGATCATCACATTAACAAGACGTGTTGAAGCATAGATGCCTGTAGCAACACCCTTAGTGATAGCCACAGCCGTAGCCATCGTGCTGTCAATTCCGAGACGGTCTCACTTAATCAGTCACAGCACGCGGTTTTTAAAAAGCGCAACTCCACGAGAACGATGATGTGGGTTTGAGTCCCCCCCCCCCCCATTCATGGAAGTGACCGTTTTTTGAAAGGCTTAGCTGTCTGTGAGAGATTCGGATACTGAACCATTTGCACTCGAAGCTTGCAAGTTGTCACAGAAAGGATGAACTCGCTTCCCAGCTTTTGTGTCAATGGGATAATAAAAAAAAATTTAGGTTTCCACCGACCCTTACTTGGAACACTTCGTAAGCTCTGAATATCCGTACAATTTGCTGCTCCATTCTCCCTGATGCGTTTCTAAAGTTAACAACAACAAAAGCCCCGCCTTGCTCGGCTGGACATCTCCTTAACCATCTCCTTAAGGGCCAATTGGATAAATATCCAGATCATGATTTCATTGACGGTTCCTGAAAATCAGCCGTGTGCCCTTATCTCCCGTAATTGACGAATTATGCCTACAGTTCTAGTTCTCGATTTGCTGGAGAAATTGATTTGCATTGCTGTAGCTCACCCTTGGGGCTGGGCTGAAAATCGGGGGGTAGTTAAAATAAATCATCAACTGCTAGCTCATTTATTTGCATTTTTGTGGTTGTGTTTGAATTTGGCTAGGAGCTTCTCCTGTTGGAAGAACAGGAAGGGTCGGTCAACTTTAAATTCGGGGTGCTGTACGCGAAGGAGGGGCAGAAATCGGACGATGAAATGTTCAGCAATGGTAAAGATAGCTTTATGTATTTGTTGTGTCTTTGCTAGAATAGTTAGTCAAAGTACGAAGAAGTGAGACGTCTGTTCGTTATGTTGTGCATTTTTAAAGGAACATTACAGAATTGTTTTTTGCTAACAAACAGTTGCTGGTAGTGTAAGCACTTTATGTAATCCGCCATATACACAAACTGACAAACCTGTAGAAGTTTGAGATCGATCGGTCATCTGGGTCACGAGAAAATAGTGAAAAACCGATTACACATTTGCATGAAATCATATAGATTCAACAAATGAATAAACGCTCACTGAGCGATAAACTCCAATCGGAAAATTAGTTTATTCATTTCTCATCAAATATGGCATTTCAGACATAAATATTTCAAGGGATGTTTTCTACTATCATCATCATTAGACCGTGTAAGTTTTATGTAAATCTGTGATCAAAAAGTATATTTTACAAGTTTGTTTCTTACCAATTCTGTAATGTTCCTTTAAGTGTAATTATTATGCGGGCCTTTTTATTTATTTCAAGTTTTTTTTCTTGACTTTTTGTTTTTTCACTAGTAATATTTTGTCTTGTTATTGTAATGACATAAAGTAATTTGTTTCATATTCACAAATATTGACACACAAGAGACGTTCATTTTGTCCAAACAGGTAAGCAACAAGGAAAAGGACGTTAAAGTTACTGTTTGCTAGGGGCGTTGGAGTGGGGTTTTTAAATTTGTTTGTTTTAGTGTGTTTTGTAACGTCATTTGATTTTGTGTGTTAAATTTACTTGTATGTTCTTAATATCGATTTGTTGTTTTCTAACCTATCTTATAGAAAATGGTAGCGAAGAGTTTTTAAACTTTGTCCAACTGCTGGGCGGAAAGATTAAGTTAAAAAACTGGGACAAGTTCAACGGTGGCTTGGATGTCAAAAGTACGTAGCACCCTCGTCAAAACCCCCAGCCCCCCTCGGTCCTGCAGATTGTTGTGTTGTTTTCCATTCTCTTTTTGACACTCTTGTCATTGCCCTTCCTCTCCTGCCTTTCCTTGGTTGTCATTTGGTGGATCTCTTGTTCTAATATGTTGTCTTGCCTTCTTGCTATTTCACTTTTCTGTAAGGCAGAAAATGTCGCTCAGAGAATTTCGTTACTAAACCTAAATTAACATGAAACCAGTCACAATAATGTAAACTCTTTGTCGTTTTGGCTGATAGCCCGCTTTTGCCAAGCAAAGATTTGCTGTGTTTAGTACATTTCTGCGCTTGATTGATTAATAATTTGATGAAAGTTATGCTCAGGGCCCATTTTCTTAAAGCTCTTAAGCAGAAAAACGTGTGACGTCATGACGTCATTAACAGGACATCCGTAGGGAGCGGGGACGCAATGATGCAAAAGTAAAGCTGTCTGGAAAAGTTGTTTATTCTTAATAATATTTATTCTTATTTAAATTATTGATGTCTTATTTCAGACAACACTACTGGTCTGGAGGCTGTCTACACAATGTACGAAGGTCATGAAATAATGTTCCACGTCTCGACTATGCTCCCATATTCCAAAGATAATAAACAACAGGTAAAAATAAAAACGCCGTCAAGCGACTATGTACAAGTCTCGTGTGTATTTGAACGCCATTTTGTTTTCGTTCAAACGTTAAAGCAGTGAACGTGGGAACCAAATAAAGGCCCAGTGATCTTTGATCACGTGATTTTAGATGTCTGTTTCCTGGTTCGAATGGACCTTATGCATTGACTTCATCACGCCGCCATCTTAGAAGGCATAAGTCGATGATGAAATTGAAGCGCACAGTGAGCAACCTTCTCTGACCTCCATGCGAGGGCGCCCTACTCAAATTACGTCATGTGCATAAGGTCTGTTGGGCACTTGATATTTTGGGATGTACATTTAAGGTCTCTCTCTGTCGTGTTCCCATTTGTCTTGAAACTTTATTTGCAAAGCTTGAAAAGAATGTGTTGAAAAGTGATCCAAGAACTGTTTATTGGCATAAACACGTAACCTGTTATACCTGTACATTAAGGATCACATATCATGCGTACCCCTGTTATAATAAAGACTTGATTCAAAAGATGATAAGGCAAAATAATGTAAAGAAAACATGTTTAGTGTACTGCCTTTTTGTAAAAAAGGAAGAAGGGGGGCCTTCCCCCCTTTTCAAAATCGCCTCCCGACACCTTTTTGAAGACAACCGGCCGGGCTATTTTTTTCAGATGGTTGCCAGCATTTTTCAGTGTGTTTTTGTGTGTGTGTTTTTTTCGGTGTGCTAAAGTTTAAAAATACGATATTACTCATTTAAAAAATTTTTTTTTCGTCAGAGATCGTTAGAATTGAACAAAAGAAATAGAAAAAGGAGGCGGCCTTAAAAAGGGAAGGGGGCGGGGACGCTAAACATGTTTGTTTGTTTATTTGGCCTAAGCTGTGGCCAACTAAATCTGAAGCTCAACTGCTTGTGAGATTGTAAAAAGTATGCAACACGCATGGCCCGGGCATCCTCACCCAGACCAAGGGAGACCCACTCTCAATCATGTGAAAATAGATGTGGAGGTTCGTGCGTAGGAAACAACCAAAGGAAGGGGGTTTCTGGGTGTGTTGGGAAAAACACTACACGTTCTCGACCAAGAGAACGTCACATTGATTCATCACTTTGAGTTGAAACTTGAAAACATTCCTTTCCGTGGAAACTCGGCACCCTATTTACTCAGGTGTGGGTAGACAAATGCCGTCAATATTTGTGGAAGGAAGGTAACACAATCAACCGGCTCGACTGCAACGGGGCTAGGGTGATATTGTTTTTTACCCGAACATCTATGTTTTTACTTGAGCGACCGATGATGCGGACGTGCGCCGCGGCAAACGAGAGACACGGAATTTCTCATCAGTGTCTCAAGAATAATTACTCGGTATGTATTTGCTTGTCGGTGGCAAAGCTGCAGTTACCGGGGAGACTATTACACTCTGGCCTGTCATCAAGAGAAAAAAATGTTAAAGGTTGTCCCCGTCAGTTTTTCAATCGGGACTTTCATTTACCGCGTATATTCTGATTCTTGTTTTGTTTGTTTCAGTTTTACACGTCGTCTTAGGCTGAGAATTTGCCCGCAAACGTTGCCAAAAGGCTACACTCAGCACGGGCTGCAAAATTGAAAATATTGTTTATGGATTGAGCTGTAATTGGACAAGGCTGCACTTTTCGCCAGGGACTATACTTTTGCTGTCTAGCAAGGATCCTTTGTGAACAATGCTTTTTTTCTGTCAAATATCCAAAGAAAGAACTGTGAAGCACGGCTTACAAAGCATAGTGCGTGTCGACCCGTATCCCAACATGTTTCTACCTTTTCAATAGCCCAGACATCTCTCCTTTTTGTTATACCTCAGCTCTGTTTTTCTACAGAGTCTTTATGTAAAACAGCATCTTATTTATATACATGGGGATGTGTGTGGGTTGTGTACGGGTTGAAATGAAGAGAAACAAATCTAAAGAACCGAAAGTAATCCCAATTTTAAAACCGTTGATTTATGTTATTTTTGGGTCTGGATTGAAGGTGGAGAGGAAACGTCACATTGGAAACGACATCGTCACCATCGTCTTTCAAGAGCAGGATGACCCAGAGGCCGAGCCAACCTTCAAGCCGTCCATGATCAAATCACATTTTACCCGTATCCTTTTTTGAGTCGGATCGACCCGGATCAGGATCTGGTATTGACCTGAATCTGGGATTGACCTCGATCCGGGATTGACCTAGATCTGGGATTGACCTCGATCCGGGATTGACCTGGATCTGGGATTGACCTCTATCCGGGATTGACCTGGATCTGGGATTGACCTCTATCCGGGATTGACCCGGATCTGGGATTAACCCAGATCTGGGATTGACCTTGATCCGGGATTGAATCTGGGATTGACCTTAATCCAGAATTGACCAAGATCTGGCATTGACCTCGATCCGAGATTGACCCAGATCTGGGAATGTCTTGAATCCGGGATCGACCCAGAATCAGTGTTCACCCCGATCAAGAATCCATTCAATCGGGTCTGTTTGATCCATAATTTGCATTAAATTGACCGGGATTCAGGAGTCAAGGATGGAACCTCAGATTCCAAGTTCATTCAAGGCCATTTTACCTTCTACGAGATCACCCTGAATTGCTATCCTTAAGTACTTTAAAACAGATATATTTGCGCTTGTGACTTTTAACAAGTTAAACAATACGTATAGGTAAGTGAAGAACCAGCTCGTCCTTTCAAGTAATGATGAAATCCTCTTAACTAATATTGGGACTGTCGTTCAAACAGGAATACGACGTCCAGTCCAGTGCTTATGTACAGCCAACAAAAATCCCGTGTTTGTTCTTGCATGTGTTAGTTCTCCGTATCGGGTTACGGAGCGCATGAGGGAGAGGAGGAAACACCGCGTACCGAGTGTTTCTTCCCCCTCTGCCGAGTCCACATCGTGCCAGGACGAAATCAATATTTTCACTAGATTTTAATATCCACGGACTGAATTGCAAATTTGACTTGGCACTCCAAATTGCAACTTAAGCTGCTTTCACAGCAATGTGTTGTCGCTGAAGAGAAGCAATGGGCCCATGCTGCTCTTCGAGTGGATTGAAAATTTACCCTCGGCGTCCTACGTGCACGCAACGACCGCGTTTGGTAACTGATCAGACTGGCCGCAAGTCTTCCTTTGCTTTTCCCAAATCTGTATTCAAGTATCAGACTGGCTACAAGTCTTCCTTCTCGGCTCTTTAAAATGAACGTATTTTGAAACCTTTTTGAGGTGGGTGTGAAAATAACAACCAACGGTGCAACGATCTCAAAATGATTAATTTGCTTAAGTGTGTCGGGGCCGAGCGGGTTAAGACAAGCTCCGGTGTTTCTGATCAGCAGAGTGTGGGTTCGAGTCCCGGTCATGGCATTTGTATCCTTGAGCAAGATACTTTACCATAATTGCCTTGGGCCCATGCTGCTCTTCGAGTGGATTGAAAATTTACCCTCGGCGTCCTACGTGCACGCAACGACGCGTTTGGTAACTGATCAGACTGGCCGCAAGTCTTCCTTTGCTTTTCCCAAATCTGTATTCAAGTATCAGACTGGCTACAAATCTTTCTTCTCGCTCTTTAAAATGAACGTATTTTGAAACCTTTTTGAGGTGGGTGTGAAAATAACAACCAACGGTGCAACGATCTCAAAATGATTAATTTGCTTAAGTGTGTCGGGGCCGAGCGGGTTAAGACAAGCTCCGGTGTTTCTGATCAGCAGAGTGTGGGTTCGAGTCCCGGTCATGGCATTTGTATCCTTGAGCAAGATACTTTACCATAATTGCCTTGTCCTCAGAACGTGACATTAAAAGCCGTGGGTCCCGTGCACTAGGATTGGTAGTGCACGTAAAAGAACACATAATATGAACTTAGTCACTGTAGCTCGCAAGCATGAAGAAACCGTAGGGGTTAACCCCGGTGTTTCTAGTTCACATAGCAAGCATTCTTGTTTTCCTCAGGCTTGCGAGCTACAGTGACAAATTTCAATTTGTATGAGAGGATTTCATCATGCGACATTATTAAGTATCCTTGGAGAAAAAGCAAAAGGACAGCAGGTTCTTATAGATTTATTTTATTTCAGCGCAAAACAGTTTTTGTCAAGCAGCCAGTGCGCCGTGGAACACAATTTTTTAACTCGTTCTATAGTTGCATCAGGTTATTTTTTCTTAAAAGAGCTGCACACTGCATTTATTAATTTTATTTATTTTTTCTTCTTTATCTCTCGTGCTTTCTCTTCTTAAATGTTCGTCGCAGGGGAATGCTCAACCACCCTCCTAAATCCTTCAATCTATCTCATTACCCAGATTGTAAGGTTATTTTTAGCAAACGCCCGCATCTGAATTCAATTTGCCGGGACTGGGGTAAATGTAATTGTCTTCGACTGAAATCCCCATGCAAGTACAGGGAAACTCGGGTTGCCGGTGTTATGAAACACCGAGGTGGACACGGTCTAATTATCTCGGCTATGTCCAGGGCAAAGCTTTTTCCCTCTTCCAGGAAACTTTCGAATGGCTGCATTCGGGTAATGACTTTATTTGCTCAGACCTACACTAATCAGAGACTAGATTTAAGCATTTGAAGAACTTTGCGAGATGAAATAGATTGAATTTAGCTGAGTATTCGAGTATTACAAGGACAAGGATTAACGGGACAATGGCGTAGCAAAGAGGGAGAGGGGATAGGGGAAGGACTCGGGGCCAGGGACTCCTGCCTCAACCCCAGTAAACTTTGCCGATTGCTATTATGTACATGAAAACAGTCACCGATTTAAAAAAAAAAAAAAAAAAAAAAAAAAAGGGTCTCAAAGGTCCAATTAAGTTTCGTGATGCACTCGTTTTCAGATAGATAAAGTCCTCATGAAAGTAGGGCTGGATAAGTCTACCTCACGTTAATATGGTGTAAAATAACATTTCATCCGATACTCTTTCAGAGCGAAATTCGAAACATGACGTTACCTGTACATTCCAAAGGGGAATTTGTGCACAATTCTATACAGGGGTGTTACAGTCAACCCTCGGTATAAAGAGCACGTTATAAAGCAGTTCTGCTGGTATAAAGAGTACATTCTGAAGTCCCGAAACTCATTTCTGCTCTGTGTTTGTTTGCTTGTTTGTTTTGCTGTCCTCTTATAACAACGTTCCTGCTATTAAGAGGTAATTTGGCCGGTCCAAGAGATCTTGTTATAACGAGAGTCGACTAAATTGGATTATTTGCAGGTTACGGGTGTTCTCCGAAGAATCAGTGCCTTTGTTTGGTCCGCCACTGCCTTCACCGGCTATGTTTGACGACTCCCATTCATTCAGAGACTTTCTTCTTGTTAAACGTGAGCTAATTTCTTGGGATGGTTTTATTTTCTCTCATTCATGCTCGCCTATACCTGGACAAAAACACAAAGACGAACCTTTATTGGGTAGCGACATGTTTAGTTTCCAAAAAGTTTATTTTGTAAATCGTCGTTTTCCCAGAAAAGGGGCGTAAGGCTCTACGCCCTTCTTCCAGGAATACAAAGTAAATTGTCCAGTAACAAAAGGCCGTAAGCAATAACATGGCTCTTGAAAAAAAAGTGGCATTACTGTTACATTTGTGTTGCTAGAGATGTGATGACTAATGAATGGCAGAAACCGATCCAACTTTAACACTCCGTTGTCTTGCAACACCATTTTGCACATTAATTGCTTACGCCCTCTCTCCTGTAACTTTCCGTTAGGTCCTTCTTTCATGCACACGACGAAATGCTGTTTTCTGTTTGAAAACTGGTTTATATACATAAGCATATTTCAAATAAATCAAGCAAATTTTTTATGATTTCAGTTCCCGAAATATGGTGCCAAACTTAAAAAACTGATATATCACTGTGGTTTTTGCGGAGTCGGGATACCACACAAGGCAAACCTACTCAATAATCATCTCTAGTAGGCCTAAGGTTTGTGGAGACATAAAACTCTCTCTGTGAGTGGTGGTGGTTCTGAAAAGAATCCGGTGGTCTTTTCTGAACCACGAAAGCTCATAGAAAGGGGTTTTGTACATTGTGTCTCTGCAAACCTTACTAGATTGTACTCTCCACCATGCAAAGTTTAAAATCCTACTCATGTACATGGTGTTACTGCAAATCTTACTAGATTGTACTCGCCACCATGCAGTTTCAAATTCTACTCATGTACATGGTGTCTAGATGCAATTCTTACTAGATTGTATTCCCACCATGCAAAGTTTCAAATCATACTAATTTACATGGTGTTACCGCAAACCTTACTAGATTGAATTTCTGCCATGCAAAGTTTCAAATTCTACTCTTGTACATGGTATTACTGCAAACCTTTCCAGATTGTGTTCTCCACCATGCAAAGTTTCAAATCCAGCTCATGTACATGACGTTACAGCAAACCTTACTAGATTGTATCTCCACCATGCAAAGTTTCAAATCTCACTTTAAAAATAACCATTACAGGTATATTGCTACCACAACGTTCCTCTGTAAACAGGCCTTAAAATGTCCATTCAAACACTCTCGTGTTATTGCAGTTATAAACGGCGAGAAAAGCAGCCTTTAACACACCGACCTTTTCCAATAAACGACAACGAACTCTGGAGATGCTCATCAAGAACCTGCAGCAAGACCTTCCAGAAACAAACAAGGTAACAACAATCAACAACCATGCCCCACCTCTGCTAACACCCTAAGGGTGCACGTCACCAAATAGGGAACAAATAGAGCGACGGTCTCGTTTATATTTAGTAGGCCCTTAAAGTATTCTATATCAGACAGATTTGAGAGCCAAAAAGAGGGTAGGCCCCCCTACAATGTACAAATGTTTGCACAATTGTAAACCTAGGGGTTGCTGACTTCCAACCTTGGATATTTTTGGATGACATAGGACCTGAACAAATGGTCCTATTTGCTGAGAGATTGATGCTCGGACGTTTTGAAATTTACACAAGGGTATGCCTAGGGATTCCCCATGTCAAATTGAGCAGAGGATGAAAGTTCAAAAGTCAATGGATAATTTTCCCTTAACTGTAAGAAGCTGTGAGACTTCTAAGTTTATATATTTTTAGAAGAATTTTTGCACTGTATGCTATGAGAGATTATTTAATGAGGTGCACCCCTAAAAACTTCCTGATAAGATTAGTAGCTAACTATCCAGGCACAGTTATAAATTCGCTCAATTTGAAACCCTGCAGTGAGGGCCGCTGCCAGCGCGCACTGGTCAGCTCATAATGTCATGGAGCTTGCCACACGTCGTAGAGCTAGGTGTGTCGATCAACAGGGATCAGTCTTTTGGTTAGGAGGGGCAGGACAAAACTCTGTCGGCATCCTGTGTGTACAAAATCGTTATGTCAACTGTCAATGGTATAGATGAAACCAAATTGTCAAACTTACTTAATTGAGCTAACAACTAACACCTGGACGTATACAAAACAAACTTACATAAAAACAAAATCTTTGAAAAAGGGGCAAAACAGACCCTCTAAACTATGAAAAAACAAGCTTGTCAGCGTGTGGGGGCGTTGCAGCCGAACAGGTCCCTCGCTTGAGGGTTGCAAACGAAGTAAACAGTTTAAAAGAATATGGATCTATTTTCGACTCAGCGTTTCGGGCTCACAGTCTGAGCATCGTTTTTTGAAATATTCACTGTACGGCCGAGTTACAATCATGATAATCATCGATCACTGACAAAAATGTCACCATCAGTGTCAATCAACAAAATAATGTACCGTAAAGATACGAGACAAAGCCTTTCAACTCGCCAAGAACAAGATGTTAACGTCAAACATAGTGTAAAGTGTGCCAGTGGCATACCCTGTAGAATATGGGTCAAACTTCCACATCAGTGAACATACTTTTGCAGCAAAGACAGTTTTGTGTTTGCACTTGCTACCTACATGCATATAGGATGCACAGGTGACACATAATGTCAGTTCTGCCCGTGTTTTAGCATCCAAGAAAAGAAAGGAAAAAACCAGATACATATAGGTCCGCTGTGAATTAGCGATCCAAGAAAGAAACAAAAAAACATACACAGGTCTTCTGTGAAATCGTAGGTGTGGCAGTATCGGGTGTGACGTTCACGAATTTTCAGGCAACTAATGCAATAGGTGGTGTCGGCGGGGTGTTGGGCAGTCCTTGAGGCCTGCACGGTGTAACACTCGATGCGCGAAAGCATGAATATAAATAAAATAATTATGAACATGAATATGTGTCAAGTTGAAACTGTGTACCAAGGGTCAGATAAATAAAACAAAACCTGAGGTGGGAAATCTAAATGAAAATGATATTTGTGTAAACGACACAATCGAAAGGGAGATGGTACAAATATTTGCACAGATTAAAACCCTCAAACGAGGTACGTTGGTTTCAAATGCTGACATTGTTTGAATATTTCAATTGTCTTAACCACATCAGACCCACTGGGCAGCTCAAATGCCATGAAGATCAAAGCTGGACCATGCTCTGTCTTAGAGGGGGTGTCAATCAAAATGGGACAGTTGTTTGGTTAGAAAGGGTAGGACAAAACTCTGCCAGCATCTTCTGTGTACAAAATCGGTCGGTCAATTTTCTGTCAATTTTCAATGATAGATGAACCAAATTATAAAAATTTAGTTAATTAAGCAAATAACTGAGCTTAAACTTACCCAGGCAATACCTGGACATGTAAACAACACACTTAGATAAAGAAATCGTTGAAGAAAATACAAGACAAACCCTTTTAACCTGTGGGAAAATGCTTTGAAGCATGTGCTGACAACGTAAGGGAATTACGTTTGTCCCAATTAGCTGCAGCGCTTGAGGGTTTTAACCGAGGGAGAGATCGACATGCGTGGGCGTGAACACTGTGGGAAGAGGTAATGTGGTAACATTAGGTTAGGCCGAAGATCAGGTGTGAGCTCATGGAAGCAAACATAGACTTTCACTAGTCTGTTTGCCCTACAAATACATGCGGTGAAGTTTGAGTTATAAACTACCAGCCTTATGATATGCATAAAGGTTAGGCACAACAAGATGCTTAGCACAGAGAAAATCTGCTTTAACGGAAATGGGTTCACCAGCGAAATTTTTAGAGTGTAACTGCTCATGAAATTAGACTAAGCACAGTCAGATATAACTAAACTGGCCGAAGCGGCCATTTTGTTTTCCTGTCATATGAAACCACACAGTCTAATAGGAGAACTTTGAACTCTAGATGGCAAATTGTTTACGTAGTTTTAAGCATGCGCACATTGCTGAGAACAATGGTTTTACCTGGTAAGTTTGCTGCCACCTAGCGTCCCAAAGGTCCCCCGTTGAGGTTGAACAATCCCCGTTCGTTTTGTTGTGTAGGCGAATCAGACGATGATACTCTGTCTTAGTTTATTCAAACAGAATTTAGTGCAATGTAAACGCTCGCATTTTTGTATTTATTTTTTTTTTGGGTTATTCAGAACATGCTGAATAAGCGTTCCCTGAGTGACGTCATACCGGAGCCTGTGTGGGGTTGGAGGAACAAGAAGGAAGAGGCACGACAGGTGGAGTTCGTAAGAGTTGGGCAGGTACGCCGGATCTCTCAGTTCACAAAATGTGGCACTGGACATGTAGCCGTAAAACAAATATACACCTGAGTTATGCTCGCTCGCTATGTCGTTTAACTTCTCCTGTTTCCGTCAACTTGTCTGTAGTTATTAACTAATGTCCGTTTTTGCCATAAGCTCCGGCTTCTAGATATACATCTGTACCTTGTCATTCTTTTGCCTTGCAAATTTAGGGGACACATAACCTTCGGATTGGGCGTTTTGGGCTATAAAAAAGCGGTCCGCCATTTCGTAGAACCAAATTGTGCACTTCACAAAATTACCGACCGTGTTAGTCCACGGGGTTAAAGTAAAACCACACAATTTCGAGGGATAGTTGTGTGGATCATTAAAAATTCTACTTTTAAAACATTTTTCATCCTTTCATTTAATAACAAACGCTTTTATAGCCCATGGCGCCCAATCTGAATGTATTCTTTAGACCTTTCCCAGTTATTTCTCGTTACAAATGAACAAAAAGATCCTTGTTTTCAAAAAAAAAAAAACAATAATAACTTTTTCTTCATAATGTAGCTTGAATCCGAAACAGAAGACAAAAGTGCACTTAGACTAGCCTCATTCATATAACTTTGTACATTTGCTGATCGATTTCACTGACTAAAGTTGCAATGTTGACCCATCACGGGTTACATTTGGTGTATAAAGATTGCAGCTGCCACAAATAACAGTTTGATGTTGTTGTAGTTATTCGCATAATACGACCGCACCTGCCCTCTAGTCCTCAATAGGCCAACTTGACTTTTCCTGGAAGGAATTGTTGACCAAACGCGTAATCAAACCTCACCGAATTGGTATTATTTTCTAAATTTCCCTCTAGCTGTTGAAACTGAAGACAATCGTGAAGGGAGATGCACCGACCAGCCTAGCTACGACGAGTCTACTCAAACGAGAGGTTCGTAGTGGGTCAAGGACCTTCATCGTGTTGTTGTCATCGTGGTCACGTCCCCGTGCGTACGCAGGGAAGCTGCCTTGCTTTAGACACACACGTACCAGACTGTGTGTTGCCATCTAGCCTCTGTTTAGTTAACATAAACATGTGCGGTATAGATGGTTTGCACATGACGTCATGGACCACTATCTTTGATGAAAAACAACGAAAACGTGCACGCGATACGCACGACTTTCACCCAATGGTAGCTCTTCCTGCGTGCACGTTTCATCAAAGATGGCGGCCAATGCAAACGGTCTATTTGAAAAAAAACAATAACAAGATGGCGTCTAATAATTGGAAACAAATTGAAGGGTGCTCGTTAACATTCATCATAAAATCTTTACTAGGAAAAGTGATTGGTGTACTTTGATCATACAGAGGGTTCGTTTGATACATTAAAACTTTTCAAGCCTGATTTTGTTACATTAAACTGTTTACTATAAGTGTTTTTAAAACCTATGTCACAGTACGTTTGGAATGATTTTAATTGTACCTCCCTATTAATCATTGTTTCAAAACTTTGACCACGCAGCCCTGGGAACCACAGTGCATCTACAACGACTTCACCCACGAAGTGCAGTGTGGCGACTCATGGGGTGAGTCTGATTCGTAATACACCGGTACTTGTTGTTTATTTGTTTGTTTGTTTATTTGTTTGTTGTTTCTCATGTTTGTTGGGGGGGTGGAGTGGGCTCCGTCTCCTTGATCAATAGCTGGTTCTATTCATGATTAACATATTACCTAATGCCCAAACTTCATCTTTTTTTCAGGGGACCGGCTCGTCGTTGGCACTGAAGTTGGAATATTCTGTATTGAAGGTAATTTTGTGTCAGATATCTTATCGTGTGTTAGTCAGGCGATTATACAACCAAATGATGTCAATAAAAGTATACTGTGACAGTTTTACTTTCTTTCTTCTTTTCAAATGATTGTTTTTTTCTCTTGCTGCGAATAGTCTACAGCTTAAAAATGTCAGCTTACTTTCGACTTTCGAATAAGCCATTTGCGAGTTTAGATTTGAATAATGCCTGATACAATGACTGGCTTAGTCACAAGTTACCGCCTAAATTTGAATTCATAAGAGTAAAGAGACAGTTGCTCAGTTGCTATGTCAAATGGTCAAACGGTTCGTGGCGAGCTTTTGTATAGCAACCTCCAGATGGGCAAAGCCTGGTGACATTGTGCCATAAACATTCACTCAAAATTGTGTATGGGTGTTCACCGTCTCTTACGTAGCTATGCAAAAACTTGCCCCGATTCATGTAACATATAGCAACTTTCTCTTTAGTCTGATGAATTAAAATTGAGGCGTTAACTTATGACTAAGCAATTCAAAGTACCAGACATTATTCAAATCTGGCAAATGGCCTATTCTCTTCCTGGAGGTAATCGGGCGAGTAGAGAGGCCTTAGAATTTCAGCCGATATGTGGCCAGACATCTTCTGCATACTTCGGCGTGAATCTCTCCTCAGCCCTAAATTTCTTTGGAAAAAAATGCATATAGTTTCTTAAAAACTGCAATTTTTCTGTATCTTTTCAGAGGGGCTCCCTCCACGCCTACTCTTTGATAGAACTGTGAACACAAAACAACTGAGCGTCGTTGAAGCACACGACCTTCTTATCTTCAGAGCCGATAAAGGTACAGACTTTGATACTCTTATCTCAGTAAATCATCATGAAACTTCATGGGAATGTTGGTCCCAAAATTTGAGCGGTCGGAGGAGCCTTTCGGAAGCGGTTAAGAGCACCGGACACAAGCTCTGGTGTTTCTGATAAAGCAGAGTGTGGGATCGAGTCCCAGTCGTGGCACTTGTGTCTTTGAGCAAGATACTTTACCATACTAGGATTGTGAGTGCACGTCAAGGAACCAAGATCACTTTTCGTGGATGGATGAGTAGGGGTTAACCCACCGGTGTTTCTGGTTCACCTAGCAAGCACCCTTGTTTTTAGGTTTCCTCAGGCTAACCCGGTAACGTTATTCTGGTCAGCATAACATTGTTTTGCTTAGCTACTTTTGTGCTTAAGCAGCAGTATGAAATTGGGCCAAGGCTGCAAATACAGCCGTTGTTTTTGGTTAACATAGTAAGCACCCTTGTTTGTAGTTTTCCTCAGGCTTACCGGTAACCTTACTCTGGTCAGCATTAACATTGTTGTGCGTAGCTACTTTTGTGCTTAAGCAGCAAAGTTGAGCCAAGGTTGCAAATACAAATCTTCAAGACGAAACCAATCCAAAGTCTTCTTCCAAACCTTTAGTTTAATTTTGATAAACTGATTAAATGTGTTGTATTTTATTATTATTATTAGGGAAAGATAGTCGAGTTTATGTATTTCGACTCACCGATTTTGAGGGCGAGCCTAATGAATTAATGGTGCGAGCCAAGGCTGACTGTAAAGACCATAAGCTGGAAAGAACGAAAGGTAAACTAAGTAGCCCGTAGTTCATCATCTGGTCAACTCGACCTATAATGCAAATAATGTATTGTTAAACAATTGCAAGGATTTGTTGAAACCGTCAAACAAGATGTACGGTAACTCGTGGCATCAAGAAATCACAGAAGATTCGCAGGCACAAAATAATAGACCCTTCCCATGAAATATGTAAATTGAACATCGCGCGTGCGCAATCTCCCAACTGGTTGGCAAAATTAGGAGGCATATTACCAAACAGACGTATGAAGCTCAACCACGAACCACAACCATGCACGGTATGGTAGCTGCCACTGGTTCCCTGTTTCTCAGCTGATAACCCTAATTGTTTTTGTATGGGACTGATGGTGGCGTGACGCACACGCACACGCGTTATTAGCCTAATACAACTGTATTAGCCTTTTTGAGATATGGTGGACACTATGGTGCTTTGTTTGGTTTGGGTGTACACAGACAAATTTACCCAAACCTATATAGTGTCGTAGTATTATGTCCACCATATCTCAAAATGGCTTATGGCGTTTGCCAACCCATAGTTTCTGTACGCATTCGTGAAAAGAGTTAGCATATTTCATGGGAAAGGTCCATTGTAAAAAAGAAAACTAACATTGCTCATGAAATGTCAGAGTATGTTCCTTTAGAGTTCTTTGCATGTCACAAACTCTCTGAGCCTGATTTCATAATTTGACTCGGAATTCGCTTATGGCCCATAGAATCACATGCTTTACATGGCGTGAGCGCAGAGTTCTGGGGTAAACAGTGCCATGAAATTAGGCCAAGTTATTCTGACGTACACTGAGCTTCACCATAGAAACGCTGTTGAAGATTTATTTTGCGTAGAAAACAGAAGTAAGGTATTTGTGCACACCATAATACATTTGTGCTGGAAACTGGGTTCTGCTGAGTTAAATTGAGCCAAATTGACACAAAGTATTGTTCAGAAGCAACATGCGGCTGTTGATGCTGGTTTTCGGTTCTTTTTGTTTATTCCATCAAAGGGTGTCATCTGTACGCCTTGAGTCGGCCTGGTGGTAGCCACCTACGCATGGTAGTAGCGGTTGGCAAGAAACTACTAGTCATGGCGTGGAAGCACAGCGCTGCCTGGACGGCATGGTGCATGCAAGCCGATACAGACCCCGTTGAGGGCTTCACGTTCGTCAGGGTAAGTAACTGATGTTAATGTGTCCTTTACCAAAGCGCAGCCTCCATGTTTTATTTCATTTAAAGTCAGTAATGACCAAACTGAGGATGAACGATACAATAGTCTGGTGCCGTAACGTTTTATGCAGTAAATTCAATTCAATTCAATTTAATTAACTATTTATTTCCGTACTCACAATAACAAAAGGCAGAATCATTGGGCCAACAATACTAACCAGTACAATACTACCAAAGAGTAAATTTGACCATTGAAAATGATAATGAAAAGTAGTATAGTAGAATGCATAGAGTAAGGGTAAGGAGCCTGTTCAAATAAGCCGAGGCTTGTGGGGATCCTCCCTATCCAACAGTATTCAACGTTTCGATTAGTAAGGCTCTCATTGTCTCCAGTAAAGTCTCTTTTAACACAAGTATGATCCAAAATGCAAATCATGTGATTGGATTTTCATGCCGTCACTCCCAGTGTTAATAATCATCCTTGATTTTGTTTGATGTGGGCAGGAGCTTGTAGCCGCCGAGGTGCCCGTCATTATGTCCCTGGTAGACGGTGGTAGAGAGGATAATCAAATATGCGTTGCCTTCCGCCATCAGTTCGATCTGATTAATGAGAAAAACGGGGATACCTTCCGGCTACATCTCGTAGAGACGAGCAAAGTAAGTTCCGAAAGTAGACAGACAGACAGACAGACAGACAATCACCGCTATTCAATATATCATCTAACACAATACAGAGTTGAACAATATTAATTGCAAGTGACAACAAGCAAAGTAAGTTCCGAAAGTATAAAGACAGTCACTGCTATTGAATATTATATCATTATGATACCTTAGTATAGAGCTGTACAATAATAAAGGGACACAATGCCTTCGAATTGGGCGGTTTTGGGCTTTAAAAGCGTTTGTTATGAAACGAGTTTGGTTAGAAAGATGTTTTAGTAGTAGAACATAATGATTCACACAACTGTCCCTCGAGGTTGTGTGGTTTTCCTTTTACTCCGTGAACTAACACGGTCCACCATTTTGTGAATCAAAAAATGTGGTTCTTAACCAACGCTTTTATAGCCCAAAGCGCCCAATCTGAATGCAACGTGTCCCTTTACTGTACCCTAATACTGTCAACAGCCGTAGTGAATCACTTCTCACACTTGCTCTTTTGTTTTACAAACAGCAGGTTAATCTCGTGTCTGCCTTAGACATATACGAAGATGAAGAACCGGAGCTTCTTCTGTCGTATAACCGTAAGTTGCAAGTCTGTTGTTATGTTGAGTGTATTATTGTGCATTTAATACAATACAATGCGTTGGCCTTCATGTTGTCGTCAACGCGCTTTGCTCAGTAAACAATATGTTCTTTTTAAAAACAAAGCTAAAGACAATTAACCTGTGGCGTCACATGTTTACAAAAGAACCACATGGCCTGACCTCCTGCAGGCAGGATACATTCACAACTGAACGGCAGAGAACATGTAATATTATATTTGATTGAGACACTTTTTTTCTAACACTTGAATTTGTTTGGAAATTATGACACATATTGTAAATTGTCCCATAAAACCAGTGTAGTATCTTGCCTGCCAAGAAATACTCTGGAATGTACAAGGTCACTCCCTTTGTAAACAAAGATAACTTATAGTCTATAGCCAGACTTCTTTGTGGTGCATAACATATTGGCGCGTGGCATGTTGTGACCAATTGGTCAAGCGTACTGGACTCATGCTCTGGCGTTCTGAACAGCAGAGTGAGGGTTCGAGTCCCGGTCTTGTCACTTGTGTCTTAACCGTCATTGCTTCGTCCTTCGGATGGGACGTAAAGCCGTGTGTTGTGTAGTGCACGTAAAAGAACCCAGTACACTTATCGTTATAAAGAGGATGGGTTCTCCCCGGTGTTTCTGGCATGGTTGGCAATTCCAAGCACACAACCAACCCTGCCCGTGTGGCCCCTGAGAATCCATCAAGAGTCATGACGAGACAAGAAGAATGGTATTCCCCTGCGTTGTTTACATGCCTAATTAAAGTAACGTTTTGCAAGTATTACTATTAAACAGTATTTTAGAAGTGAACGGTCACAATAAGTCAAAAAAACTTTTATTGCTTTCATCGCATTTGTTAAACCTTAAAAGGCAGGATAAATGTCAAAGACTAGTATCCTCACATGGTGTATCCCAACATAATGCATGAAATAACAAACCTGTGCAAATTTGGCTCAATTGGTCATCGAAGTTGCAAGAAAATAATGGGGAAAAAAAACACCCTTGTTGCATAGAATTGTGTGCTTTTAAATGCCTGAGAAAGGCTTCATGCCTGAAGCTTTTCTCAGATTCAAATATTTATTAGCGAGAAAGTACCTCTTTCTCAAAAACTACACAAGAGTTGCTCCTTGTTCAGAGAGAGTCGTTTCTCACAATGTTTCATACTATAGGCAGCTCTCAGGTGGTGCTCCTTACCAAGCAAGTTTTTGTGGTAATGTATTTTTTGAGTAATTGCCTGAGTGTTGGTGCTTTCAAATCTTCTCATTAAATTTCTTACCAGACATGTCCCAGTTCAAGAGGTTATCAGGCGAGTGCTCATCCGACTTTGACATCCATTGGAACTCTGCACCTAAAGCCATCGGTAAGCCATTGTTATTGCCATTGTTAATCATAGGCTGTAATCCGTTGTGGCCGATTCAAGGGTGCAGAAGGGCACATCTTCCCTGGCAAAATGAATGCAGTGCCTCTGAAGTGGTTGCCCATAGCACTGGAGGAAAAAATACGTCATTAGCACCATCAGCTTCACTCTTTGGGCTCCCATGTAAGAGTTGACCTGGATTCCGGGTCCCAGAGGGCCTGACCCCTTCCCAGGTCAAGCTTACCCGAAAAGTGGTTGAACAATTTGATTTTTACACAGATTGTAATTTTGTCCCATAATTGGTTCATAATAATAGCCCTATATTGGGTCAGGCCCCATGGGACCAACCTCGTCCCCGTGGTTTACTTTATTTCCAACCATGTTTACAATAGTAAACCCTGGGAGGGAAACTCTTTACTTGGACCCTGATTGGACAACGACTTTACAATATTAGCATATGTTCCATATTCATAGTGTCTAGAAGAATTACACTGTACAGTTATTAAATCTTGTACCGGACCACGAGACTATGACGAAGATGTGAATTTCGAAAAGCAGCCAGACTATTCTAATTTGCATACGTATCCAAGAATTTTGGATATGCAAATGATCCAATACCAGGGTGAGAGAGCGGTCAACCTCGTACTGCTCGACACACCCTGGGAACGAGGTTGCCATGGGACCGGTTTTGGGTCGACCCGGAAGTTGTCTGAGTGTAGTCATTGACCTTTTGAATACTGTTGGTTGACTGTAAATGCGCCTTTAGCTCTTGTTTCAATTATTTTGTTCTGGATTGTTTTTCAGTTTGTGCCTTCCCCTACATTCTGGCGTTCACGCATGACTCTTTGGAGATCCGGCTTGTCGTCAATGGTAACCTGGTCCACACCATGACTATGCCCCACCTCAACCTCATCTCGTCCAAGGTAAGGCTGGGTACCAGTCACCAACTGCGACCATCTTTGTTTGGTTCCCAGGTTACGATTATTACGTTTACGACCATGCAACAGTGGTGTCATTCTATTTATCTTGAAGCCTTAGTTTTAGTATAAGAAATTGATTTAGAGCAGGAAAAAACAGTGATGAGTATAGGCCATTTTCGAAAACACGGCATGGGCGTGGGCTTTGCTTTGGCTTAGGCTTGGGCTTAGGCTCCGTCAGCTTTTTGGACTAGGTGCACTTTCCTTATGGGGTTTCAATCAGGCGGACGGGGCCCAAGCAAAAACCCAAGCCGTGGTTTCAAAAAGGCCCATAGTCTCGTTTCAAGCAATAACTTCGCACACTTTTCAGTACAATTTTTTTTTAAAGTAAAGTGACCTAGTCACCATGCATTGTCTTGAGTATAAGTTTGTATATTTTGACTGATTTGATTTTCGTTGACACACAGTGTGATCTGCACTTCACATCTACGGGTATACCAGATCTACTCCATGGTCTTCAGCCCAGTCCCATCGATCCCGTCAATCCGTTCTCTCCACTAGCAAGCCCTACAAACCCAAACGCAGGTAATGACAGTGATATAACTAACATACAACTCGACTAACAGCAAGAACAATATTCTCATCAACCTAAAAGTAAATGAACGAGCCAACTTTATCGGCTCTTCATCGTTGATCAAGTTTACACAGTGGTGCACAGAATACCGATGCGCATTACTTCGCTGAGTGGAAAAAATACTGTGGAACGGTTTTTTTTTTATGAATTTGCCGAAACCGTTTTCGTCTATTGTTTTCAAAGTTGACAAAGGACTTTTTTAATTTCGACATTATTGTGATAATATCAGCAGCTTTTTTAAGTTTCCCGTTCTGGCCGCTTCGCAAAACTCTAGCAATAAAAACACGACCTAGTAGCTAAGGTCTTAATTGATCAGCACCTTAATAAATTCAGGTCTTATTCGATATTAATAGCACCTTAATAAATTCTCTTGCTGTTTCTGTGTTAATACAGTGGGCCCAATAATGGGTTCTCCAACGCGCGTTTTCAAGATACCACTCATCAGCCTGGTAGGGCAGATGACGGAGCGACCCGTGCAAACCAACAACAGCCGGCCGAGATCGTTCATCTCCCCGCTAGTCAACATCGCCGAGACGTCACCGGGAAATACCAAAGGCTTCTCAACGAGGCCCCACAGTGACACGTCACTATCGGCCTACGAGAGGAACTTCTCGAACGACAACAACCTGGAGGGGCTGACCCCCTGGCGGAACAGCAATCCGCCCAGGCCGTCGGCGGAATACTCCGACTCCGGCTACTCCGAGTCAGACTTCTCCTTCGAGTCGGCCGACTGCACCGACGCGCGGTTCCCATACGAGCCACTCCGGGGCGGCTGCACTGGGCAAGAATCGGCCGAGATGCGGCGCAAAATGTTCAGCTGTCTGCGCTCTCCACGGCTCAACCGACGCACACCGTCTTCACAGACGGCCGACCCCGACGCCAGGGCTGAACTCCTCGGTACCTCCAAGCACAAGGTGCTCTCCAGACCGCGCTACGGCTCCAACCATTCCGACTCGGTGTTCTACAGCTCCTCGAGGCTCGACAGCAGATCGAGCTCCGTGGCGTCGGATTGCGACTCGCGGTCTGACACGTCCACGTTACAGTCGTGGCCACGGTCACCGCGCATGGGAAGCAGCTGTAGCTCCACGCAGTCCGAAGCCGAGATGAGAGCGGAGCTACTGGGGAAACTCCTACGGTCTCCTAAGCTCGGTCGCCCGTCAACATCATCCACACAGTCAGACTCCGAGGATCGTAGCTCTGTGTTCGAAGGAGTCAGTCCAATTAAAGATAAATCAGCCACACCTTTCTACCTTTCGTCATCAGTTGATGAAGACGACATCGACTTAAAATAGAATCGGATATAACTATGTAATTTCTAAAACATATGTGCATATGGGTATGGGAAAACTATATGTGACTCCAGAACTATTATTTTTGTATTGAATATTTTTAAATGCATTCCAGCATGTTAACATTCTGACTGACTTGATATCAATACGCGAGTACGCCATAAGTATTTTTTTCTGAAACCTTGTTGCTATTTTTATTGACTTTCTTAAGATGCATGTTTTACGTATCATACTTTCCATTATCATTTCCCACTCGTCAAGTGTTTTTATATGATTATTTATATCTAAATATAATGTTGGTTGGGAAGAAAGTCTTCTCCCGATCTAAGAATTTGTGCTGGAAACAAAATCTTAGAATATCATCGTCATTTGTGTTACATGATTTTTAATCACGGTCACTTTACCCCACGGTACCAAATCCTCCGAAATCCTTGCCAGGAAGTTAACTGATTTTGTAGGATAACTGTGCTGAGTCCTACAAGAAACATTGATAACATTGTGCCATGCGCACAAAAGTTACATAAAGGAACACGTTGCCTTCAAATTGGGCGTTTTGGGCTATAAAACCCGTTTGTTATAAAATGAATACGGTTGGAAAGATGCTTTAAAAGTAGGATATAATGATCCACACAACTATCCCTCGAAATTGTTCGGTTTTCCTTTAATTTCGTGAACTAAGACGGTCCGCCATTTTGTAGCACCAAATTGTTGACTCACAAAATGGCGGACCGTTTTAGTTCACGAAGTAAAAGGAAAACCACACAACTTCGAGGGATAGTTGTGTGAATCATTGTATTTTACTTTTAAAGCATCTTGCTAACTATATTAATTTCATAACAAACACTTTTACAGGCCAAAGCGCCCAATCCAAAGGCATTGTGTCCCTTTAACTATAGTTTGTTTTGTGTGTGTTGATTTACCGTTGAGTGGAGTATTGGGGATATGGGAGGGTCTCCAGCAAAAGACACTTGGGGTTGGATTAAACAAAATCTAGAGCGACACTTTTAACGTAAACATTGTAACGGTATCAGGCGAACCAAACATGTCGCACAAATTTACAACTACATTTTAACATAGAAAATCGAGCCACTTCGTTGCGTTCACGTTTCATGTGGAACGAAGTTGCCAATGTATGGTTTGCACAGCCCCGGGTTGCAACATTAGTCTAACCTTGGAAAATGTACTTGCCATTGAAGAGATGTTTCAGAATTTGTCTCCTTCTTGTTGTTTTCGAAACTAACCGATATTAAAATCTTAATTAACAATAAGTTTGTTAAAGTTAATATTTGTCGAGCGATGATAGCTCGTAGAATGCGGCTGGATCTCGATCGTGGTTTGTAAGTGCCCGGGATCTTGATTTGGGGTAAGGGATATTACAACCATATAAAACAGCCAGTTATGTTTCGTCGGTTTGCAAAATACATCTGGATATTTTGGACAGAAAGAAAAATGTTTTTTTTTTATATTAAGACATCTAATGAACACTGAAAGGCAGGGTATACCTTTTGGTAATTTGACCAGCATCCTCACTTGGTTTATTCCAACATATGCATAAAATATAAACAAACCTATGGAAATTTGGGCTCAATTTGTCATCAAAGTTGCAAGACAATAATGAAGTAAAAAAACAGAAAATGTGTGCTTTCAGATGGTTGAGATGCCCGAAACCTTTCACAAATCCTTTTTCTTCTTCGGTGAACAATAACCTCTTTCTCTAAAACTATACCACTTCAGAGGTGGTCGTTTCTAACCATGTGTTATAGTATCAACAGCTCTCCATTACTCCTTACCAAGTAAGTTTTATGGTCATACTTGTAACTACCAAAAGTACACCCTGCCTTTAATTTATCACCAACAAAGAGAAACACGGTATTTAGCTCCAAACAAAGACAATGCGGTTTCCTTTTTTTCCAGCTATCTTTGAAACAATGGGCCGTGAAGGGAGAAAAAGTAACACACTGAATCCTACGACTGTCTTGCACATCGAACTAAAGTATTTTATGAAGGAAATTATAAAGGTTTTATAGTTTTAATTAGTATATAAGTATAAAGGTGTATTTGACGGATTTTGTGACGTTTGACTGTGATGACAACTTTTCTTTCAAGCCACGATTGTGAGTAGGCTTACACTTAGTCGGTGACATATTGGTGACATATTATGTAAAAAAGAAAAACAATTTTTAACAACTTTTGTCTTGCCATGTTTAAAATGAAATGATGTATATGTATATTATGTGTGTTTTAAACATCGAAAGCGGATTACAAGTCTATGAAGAAGGAAAAAATGGTTATATATTTATTCATAAATCGTAACAAGAAGCGTTTTGTACGTTATGATATTGTTTCCGAAAATCTTGATGTGAAACTCTGTTTTTTTTTAGTGCGCAGCGTCTACGCAACTCCGTTAAGTTCATTAAGTTTTTTAAAAGGACAACTCTCCGCTCCGTGCACGGTACATTGAGGGCGCCCATCACTCAAAACAAAAGCTGGTTGTCACCTGTGTACTTAGAATATTGCAGGCAAGCATGCACGTCCAATGCCGTTCAGTATAAATTATTCCTTTAATATTTTTGCTTTATACGGCGGAACAGTATTATATTATTACATATTTCTAGTAATGAAACCAAGGATGCCTCATAAGTGAGCTAAATCACTGTAGCTTGCAAGCCCGAGGAAACCTGTGAACAAGGGTGTGCTTGCTATGTGAACCAGAAACACAGGGGTTAACCCCTACTTTTCCACGATATGTGATTCTTTTGCGTGTACTCCCAATCCTAGTACACAGGACCTATGGCTTATTGTCTCATCGCAAGGATAAAGCAGTTATGGTTAAGTATCTTGCTGAAATGACCCAAGTGCCACAGAAGGGATTCGAACCAACACTCTGATTAGAAACACCAGAGCTTGAGTCCGGTGCTCGGCCACTGACACGCCTCAGTAATGCTGTACTTAGCTATTTCATTAAATGTTTGCTCATTCATGCAACAAAAATATATGTTCAACATGAAAGAGCTGACTAAGGGCTACACTTGTCGAAAAATAACTAAATATTTGTACTTCCAAGCCGTTTTATTGATCTTCTTTTCCAAGGATAAACTTTCAGAAAGTCACTGCGTCTCCTTGGCCGATTCGTCCTCCAAAATAACAAATATAACAACTCTTTAAAGACAACATTGGGCGGGAATCCAGGGCTTACGGGGTCATGTTAGAAACCAATGACCCGGAAGTGCTCCTGTTTCTGGGTCAACAAATACGTCACTGATTGTGGTTTTGGGTTGGTTCAACCCGTTTTGTAACTGCACAATAACAAATTCACACAAAAATGAGACCAACATTATGAGACTCACCCGGCTCTGGACCCTCTATTTTAATCAATGCGTTAAAGGATATTTTTTAAACAAAAGTATTTGGTTGTGTCAATAATTCAATGTCCACTGCTTGTAGCGACAGAAAATCCTACGGCCATTACTTGTGACAATTTGACTGAAATGTGAATTGATGTCAAGTAACGATGAGATGCAAAATCTTCTAAGACTCTTTTTGTTTTTCAAATTGTATTTTGTAGCCGTTACCGTCAACACAATTTATTTTAGTGGTATATGGCGCTGGAGCCATAGGCGAATTCGTTGAGGAGAAAAAGTTCTGCTAGAGCTGATTTATTTATCGAGTTAAACTTCCTCAGATGTTGTTGAATTCTGTTTGATTTCTTATTTTATTACTCTAACCCTTCGTCCGTTACAGATAATACATTTTTACGCTAACACTTTGTGTGTAACCGTAACTGTTCTGTCCGTTTGTCAAGATCTAAATATTTATTTTACCTTGTGCAAAGTGAATTTGGTTTCTGCCTTTATTTTGAAATAAAACTTTGAAAATGCACTTGATCCAAAGCCTTTTGTGGTTCATTTCTTGAACTTTGTCTTGGTTTTAATATAAGTAAGCTAAATACAAAGATAAATTTAATACCCAAAACCATGTGCATAAATACTGAGAGAGTAACAACACGAGCGATATATGCTGAGTGGTAAACCTTCATGTTGCAACGTCACGGACAATTTGTTTTTGCCAATGGGTGGTCGCGTGCGGAAAATATTTGAACATTCCCCTTTTCCGAGCTTCACGGATTTTTTCTTTATGTTTTCAATTTCCTGTGGTTAGACTAGCCCCTTTCTTGTCTCATTTTTCGTTGTTCAATCCCTTCAATGCATTATTCCTGTTTCCTTTCACTTCTCTCTACTTTACGGAGATCCGAGTGCCGATAAAAATAATTTCCAGACTGGCACTTTCCTAAATTGTTGATTTAAAAGGAACCGGTTCTTTGGATTTTGTTTTAATGGAACGGCGATGGGGATTATGGCCACAAGCCCCATGGGAACCTGATGGCGGCGTTGTAAAAATGTATACTGCCATGTGCCTCCGCCCCCGTAGTAACACACGTATAGCCTACCGGTAGGCCCTACTACTACTACTACTACTAATAATAATAATAACTAGTTCTTATATAGCGCATTTCACAATAACGTATCAATGCGCTGTACATTTACATCATGCGCTTTACTGCGATTCTTTTTTTGTCTCAAGCAAAGTACACTCTTTGGCGTTCCTTTGAGACGTCGGAAGAGCAAAAGTAAACTACGGATTTGTAGTCTTACCAATGTTGTACACACCCTTAAAGAATCTGTAGACTCAACAAGACCTTTGGATCCTGCCCCTACCAAACCCGACCTTGGACTTCTTATATGGTGGGTATGGTAGTACCATGCCTGAGTGAACACGCATGGACAGGGTTAAAAGATTTACTATTAATTTATGTGGGTCCCGTTGTTATTTGGAAATGTACGCGTGGGTGTGTGTGTGTGGACACACAGAAGGGCATATGTGGGGTCCTGACAACAATGGAACAATGGACCCCACAAGGTCATTTCAATAGGAACAATTGGGCCCCACAAGGGAATTCTTCAGAAAATGGAAAAATAGAACAACAATAGCAGTACCCACAAACCGGATCCGTAAGGATGTGTGTGTGTGTGTGTGTGTGTGTGTGTGTGTGTGTGTGTGTCAAAGGGCAAGTGGAATATGTGCAAAGGTAGACGGCATTGAGTGAAACCGATACGAGGAACGTGTAGCAATACGTGCACAATACACATGTACAGTGCACACGAATTTACCTGTAGTCTGTCAACCAAGTGGTCATTTTCGCAAGAAAAATGTCTACCGTTTATGAAGAGATTACCAGAGATCCGGTTGTGGAGACTTGGGCAGAGATGACTGAAGCTTCGCACAGTGGTATGCCTCAAGCGACCACGTCATCACCGGCCAGCACCACCACAACGAAGTACGTGAAATGCAAACGTGGGGCCGGCAAAACACCCAACGTCTCTAAACAGTTTATAAAAAGAAAGAAAACCCTGATCAACCTGCACCGTCGAATCTTCTGACTGAAGAGGAAATGGAAGAATTTAAAGGCCGTAATTTTCCATTTGAAAACCTTGCTCTGGAGGGAGGCGGAAGTAAAAGTATGTCGTACGTAGGAGTCATACGAGTAAGTGTATCAAGTTATCCATGATTTTGAGTGTAGGCTATATTATATACACGCCTTTGGCAATTAGCAAATTTTAATCAAAATGTTAACTGTAAACACGAGTTGATAAACCAAACATACCTACTGCTCCCGCTATTGACATGTTAGAGAAACTTCAATGTACAAGAATTGACCCACATTCGGGTCATAGGAGGCCTGACCCATTTTCGGGTCAGGCCTTACAATAGGATTTTAACTCGGATTCTGCGAAATTTTGACCTGTTTTCTGGGTCATTTTGACACATATTCCGGGTCATACTGACCCAGAAGGGGTCAGCCACCACGCCGTACCCAGGTCAATTCATACCGGAAGTTTTTAAAGTGTGTACAATATTGTAATTAGTGGGGGGGGGGGTTCGTTCCCCATTATTGTAATTAGTGGTTGTTTTTTTTCGTTCCCCATAATTTTATTTGGCTGACAGAAAGGTTATAGTATCCCAAAAGTGGAACTAAGTTCTGTTCTCTGGCTGGGGGTAATGCTTGACTCTGTTTGTTTTTTTCTTTTCTTTTTCTTAATCACAGGTCCTTGAGGACTTGGATATGTTGAAGAACATCAAGCGATTTGCAGGTAGCAGTGCTGGAAGTATCGTTGCTACTTATTTAGCTCTGGGGTACAACTCTACAGAAATACAGGAAATGCTGGACCCACACTTCGCTCCGTTAATTTATGGTAAGAAGAGTGGATGGAAATATTAATCAGAATGTATATTATCAAACCGGATTAAGCATAGTTTGTTGTTAACTCATAAATGTCACTGTAAAGGTTAAAGTTCGAAAGTATCCAAGAAGAAGTTACTTTAAAATCCAATTGCTATAGGCCCATGATCGTGTTAAATGCTTTAAGACTGTGTCGTTTTTGAGAGCAGCGTTTGTCTGAAGCCTCACTAAATTTCTAACAAGATTTTCAAACCTGTTTTGTTTCCTTTATTTCTTTCTTTTTAATCCAAATACGTTGTTTGTGGAAATTATATCTAGATGGGAAGTGGGGATTTTTGGGGCGACTGGTGAATTTCGTCCGTAAACTGGGCGCTCACCCAGGAAAGAAGCTGGAGAAGTGGATAGCGGACAACGTGGAAAAGAAGACTGGCAACAGAAACCTCACCTTCAGGCAGGTAAGTCTAGATTCACATCTCTGTTCGTTTGCTATTGCTGGGTTTAAAACCCTTTATTTAAGTGAGGGCTGGTTAAGTCATGGCATGTTATTTATTTCACTAATTTCTCCAAAGTGCAATGCCCTGGGGGGGTCAAAGTAATTGATATCCTAGACTGGACCATCCCACTTAATCTAAGAGGGGTCAGGTCCCAGAGTAATGTAGTTTTGTGTTTGTTTGTTTGTTTGTTTGTTTGTTTGATTTTTTGAGGGGGATTAAGAATATTTTCACTCACGCACTTCGTCCACAAAAGTGTACAGAAATGCAGACCTACAAATTAAACTCTCTGATAAAGTGACGCCACCTGTTCTTTGTAGCAGGTTTCCAGATGTATTGCTGACAACCTGTGGTAGGTTCTGAGGTTTCCAACAGCCTCCCCCAATCAAACTTTTTGTGGCTTATCTGGGGGATCCAGTTACTAGTTGGACGGCGTTGTGACCCATTTGTTGTTGATATCCAGTGACGTCATGTTTCAAATTTCACTCTGAAAGAGTATAACATCAAAAATTACATTTGACACCGTTTTAACATGAGATTAGAGAATCGATAACTTTTCCCCACTTTCATTAGGACTCTGTTTTGGCTCTTTCCTGACATACATTTAGATTAGTTTCAAGAGTTGTATTTACGTCAGCTTTACACTCTAAAGCTAAGCAGTGTTCTATAGGGGATGATAACTCTAAAAACTTCACTCTTATTAGAAGTTAACACTCAGATTCCTTGTTTTGAAATCCGAAAACTTCAAATGTATAAAAACACCAAACTAAAGGAACAAGATACTAACAATGCTTCAAACTCTCCATGTGATAAGCACTCACAGTACCTTGAGTGCCCTGGCTATAAATTCAATGACTCGTGGTGGCACCTTGCCTGAATATTTCAGTCCGTATATCTGAGTTTGCAGGTAGCCAAAGAAGTTGGGTAGTTGAGCAGAATATTCAAAGTTGAAGGTGCAGTGGCTCTTGAAGAGTATATCCACAGCTGATGTGATGTTCGATGATGGAAGGGGGAAGCGGTAGTTCTTTATCTTCAAAACGATCTGATGTATCTGTGGTTTGGCGACAAAGGCAATGAGAGTGGGCTGCTTTGTGGTATTACTGCTCAGCACTTCCTCAAGCAATGTGGTGACCTGTTAAAAACAATTTAGACCTTTTAATCTATGGAAAATCACTAAAGCTAGGAGTTTAATAAAATATATCTAGGGTATGCCTCCTGTGCTTATTAGTTATATTGCAATATAAAATGCAGATTACGACTCATCAAATCCTACTTGTTATATAAATTCACAGGCCCATAATGAAGGATTTTACTGCACGTTATATGGGGCTGGATCGTACGTGGACTATACGTTCGACCTGTAGGTTTAACGACACGCGAGCCATGGCCTCCATGCATGCATGCTGCATGCCCATGCAATCGACGCACATGATTCATGAACAATGTTGAATCAGAACGGGCCTTTTCACTAGACGAAATCGTTTAAAATATTGTCATCAACAAAAGCAAGTGTAACTTCAGTGTGATCCATGCATGATAATAAAACCATCTTGGGTATAATAATCAATTTATTGTTTGCTTACCTTGTCAAATTTGCTGAACGATCGTGTAAAGTTACACAGAGGGCATATGCATCAACATGGCGGCGGGCGAAAGTCTGCGTGATCACCTCACATCAATTGACCAATCAAAAACAGTCTTGCATAACACCGAAGATAGGTGCTAATTGGTATTGCCATTTCAGTATACAAAGTGTTAATTTAACACCTCAGTTGCAGTCAAGGAAGCCTCACTATTCAGCAATCATATTCAGCACGTACTTTTCAGCACTTCTACTTTGTGGGAGAAAATGTAACACTATTGGTGCTGCTTTGTGCACTTCAGGTGCACACACTTGCTTAGCACCCAGTATTTAGCACTTTTGTTTTTAGAGTGTATACTAATTTGTAAACCACGTTTTGGTGTGCCTAACTTTTAGCTATATAAGGATTATCGCGTGGAGCTGTGCATTGTGGGAGCTGATTTGAACTTGATGGACGCCGTTTATTTCCATGTTAAGACAACACCCGATATGCCTATCTACCTCGCTGCCAGGGCTTCTGCTTCTATTCCAGGTAGGCTACGGTGAGCTACATAAGCCTGGGGTCAAGGTTATAGGAACATTGAATTCCATTTTTTGTAAACTGCACCGTGTTAAGAACGGCTTTTAACTTGACAAGTTTCAGTGGAGTTTTATTGGTACCTGCTGCTTATATTATTATAGGATTCTAGGTGGTCTAGTGGTAAGACATTTGCTCTAGAATGTCAAGGTCGTAGGTTCTAATCCCACCGAGTATTATGCCTGTGGATTTTGTTCACAGAACTCAGGAAAGTGCTTTACACACATCGGTGAAGGGGTTAAACCAAATAATGTTCTTTATCCCCGGTGCAAATTCAACATCTATTAAAGATTTGATGTCATTGTAAAATATTTATGTCATTGTAAAATATTGATGTCTTGATGGTCACTTTCACAGATCTGGCGTCTTGAGGGATACGAGGACGACAATAATTTTGTTGACCTCGATTTAGATTTTCTCTGTTTGATGTTAAGGGAGCGTCTGAAAAGCCTCGAACGTTCCCGTCCAAATCGGAGCGTTCCCATTTGAGTGTTCCCGAACACATGCCGCGTTCCTTTCGAATCTTTGTTTTGGGAACATTCAAGAAGTGGGCACATTTGAACCTGATAAGCTTGCTGCCTGTGTGCCAGGTGCGGCCTGTCTTTTTGCTATTATAAATAGCTTTGAGCCATGCCGCTCGTAATAGCTGTAAAAACTTGAAATGTAGGTTCAGATTTCGTTTTTCGTTGAGTTTATTGATTATGAATTGATTTGACTAAACAACTTGTGTGTAATTAACATGTAGACCTGCAGGGTCCCAGTTGCGTCAGACCATGAACCATCGTCATGGTATTGACACAGCCGTCGACTGTTCTTTTATGACAACACAAACGCAATCTGTGATTACGGAAATAACGTTACTTACAGATGCTAGGTCCGAATTTTGGGCTATACTACTGAGAATTTAGATTTAAATTTAAACAGCTATTTTTAGAGATTCGTGAAAAATACGAGTTTTTATTTAATATTAAGGTATTCCTCATAAAAAACGTCAATGGTTAGAGGTAGTTAAAGGAACATTAAAGAGTTGGTAAGAAAAAAACTTTTATACTTTTTGATCACAGACTTACATATAAAACTTACACGGTCTTGAAATATTTCTGTCTGAAATGTCATATTTGATGAGAAATGAATAAACTAATTTTCAGATTGGAGTTTATCGCTCAGTGAGCGTTTTATTCTTTTTTTAATCTATATGATTTCATGTAAATGTGTAATCGGTTTTTCACTATTTTCTCGTGACCCAGATGGCCGATCGATCTCAAACTTCTACAGGTTTGTCAGTTTATGTATATGGGTTACATAAAGTGCATACACTGCCAGCAACTGCTTTGTTAGCAAAACCAATTCTGTAATGTTCCTTTAATTAAAATCTTTTTAAAATTAATTATTGTCGGGATCCTAACATTGTCTTACATCCATCAACCATTTACATGTATTTTGTGCGTTGTCCATTGCGTACGTAAAATTGTGCGTGTTTTTATCGTTTTGAAATGGCATTATCTTTCAAAATTCATTCACTAAGAGAAAAGGTTTGTTTCAAAATAATAATTCCCGTTCGATTGCAACTCCATAATGTATATATTTTGAAAGTCGCAAACAGACCTAACTCTGAATTTGGTGAGAATGTTCCACCGTTCAAATGCTCGATTTTCTCTTATGGGAACGTGCGGGAACAGCATCGGCGGCGGCGGAACGTCCAAATGAGAATAATGCGCAGTATATGCGCAGTATATGCGCAGATGGATGCACATCAACTTTGATATTTAAATATTTTGTTGTCGTTTCAAGTTGCAATGTTTTATTCCCCTTGCAGCTATTTTAAAACCGGTCAAGTTCAATCAGAACTACTTTGTTGACGGCGGTCTTCTGTGTAACTACCCGGTCCAAGTTTTTGATGGTGGGTAAAGTTATATGCCACATTATGATATACGATGTGTTAAAAACCATGTAACGGGCGTTGCTCCACATGTCGTTTTCTGTCGGTTGATTTCATGAAAGAAAAAGTATTAACTTATAAATACTGCATTATTTAAGATATGATCAACATTCATCTTCAACACTTTCTTGTATATCGCTCATAGTATCAACAATGGTAGGAATGTACGCAGTTCCATATCGCTTTATCACACCATTGTCACACCCACGGAACTCTCAAAGCGCTCTTTTTTCTATACGAGGTATTTTGAGCTACGTTCAAAATATAAGACCCATTACAATGTGCTGGTGGCGTAATCTGCAGCCAACCGTACCAAAAAACACCGGGCAAACTTCTTCTCTTTGCGGTTCTCGTAACTCGGTTTGTTGACAATGCATTACATAACACACGTACACTACCACATTACACGGTTAAGAATGGTTAAGTGTCTTGTGTAGGGACACAAGTGTCAAGACCGGGACTCGAACCCACACTCTGCTGATCAGAAACACCAGAGCTTGAGTCTTGTAAACGGTTGACCTCTCGGACACGACACGTCAATGCACTCTCCCGCCCAACCAGTTCTTTCCACAAAATCTAAAGAACAAAATAAATCAATAAAGTCGAGGGCATATGGCATTTCGAGCCTGCTGGTGTTCTTGGTCGAGTTGACACGGTCCAACATGCAAGAACGCAGCTCCTCAGCGCTGGCGCAAGCCGATGTACCACTGTCCATGAAGGAGAGATATCTTCTCCTACAATATGAGGCTGCGCCCCATGCGGGCTCAAAGAAAATGGTTGGGCTAGCTGCAAGCCTGAGGTGACGGCCGCACTGCCCCGCAAGCTTGAGACAGCATTTACGGATCTTTTCTGTCACAGGACACAAGCCATTAGCCTTTTTGAGGTATGGTGGACACTATAGGAGTGCACTGTATGGTTTGGGTGTATACAGACAAATTTACCCGCACCTAATAGTGTCATAGTATTGTGTCCACCATATCTCAAAATGGCTAAAGAGATTTTCACATAATACCAGCTGTACAAACAGAAGAAACCCATGCACTCAATGCTAGCTTAGAAGAGATGGTACTTTGTGGAAGTCTTTTGGTCTGTCTACAAATATCGCTCTTGATTTTGAGATACATAAAGGAAAAAGCGTTTAACTTGTAATTTGAACTCCTCTGTTTGTGTTTAGGCTGGTACTTATCGATGGACCCTAAAGAAGACAGTTTCTTTACTCGTTTTTGTAAACTCGCGAATGTGTGCAATCAGTGGGATGTGTCAGAACGCTTTGGGGGGTTCAACAAGAAGACATTGGGAGTTCTGCTGGTAAGTGTATTGATGAGTGTATTGGTAAAGGATTAAACCAGTTCAAGTTGTTAACCGCAATAGAAAATATTATTGTAGAGGAAGAATTCAAATTCATGTAGTCTGCCCTTCCCCCTCCCAATTTGCCCCCCCCCCCGGACTAAACAACAACAATATAATAAAATAAAACATTAAATTCAATCTCAGTTTTTCCCCGATGGCCGAAATTGAATTTAACCCAAATCATTGTAACCATATTAATGCAAATAATTATGTTTGCGTTACCCCAGCTCAAGAATAACGCTGGAGTGAAATATACAAAAAGTATTATGTAATCCTACTTTGCATACAAGTATAGGCCTATTATGCTGACTACATCATTTTTTTTAGTAGTGGATCTAAAAGTCTTTGGACGAAAAGTGGTCAATATTTCGCGCCAAATTAACAGTTTCTTTATTGTATTAGTTTTCCACGAGCGAGCGGGATACAATGAAAACAGACCTCGACGGAAGAGTATCCAAGCATGGCGGGAACACAATCCCAACCCCAGACACGAAGCTAAGCCGGTAAGTTGTCTTGTCCACGCGGTACGCGTATTTTTTTCCCCAGGAGAGATGGGGCCACTTTACATAAACGGGCGTGTATTTTTACCGGAATCAGTCTTAGCGCGTGCGCACCTTGCACACTTCGCCATGCCTCGTGAAAAAGGTTCGATGTGAAGAATTACCGTACACAGACTAGAGTGCTGAGGAAATGGTGCAACATTGTGCAAATGAACACTAGTTGTCATTTTGTGGGAACCGTGGGAATGGAATGTCTGGTCTGGGCTTTCTCTATGGGTGGACAGAGGAACTTGGCAGAACTGTGAAAAGGGTTTTATAATTTTTTTTGAGAAGGGTGGGTATTCATCTGGGAACAGAGTGGATCATCTTTCTGAGCCCCAAATCCTTGCTTACGTAAAATACCGTTAAAGGCTAAAAGGCATATGTGTAGGTCTTAAACTATAGGAGGGAGAAAAAACATGAAAAATAATAAGTAGGAAGCAAATCGGACAGCTTGGAGGACTTACATTTTAACATTTGCCTTGCTCTATGCATGGAGCTATAATAGCTCCGTGCTCAATGGTATTAACATGGATGGTATACGCATAGAGCAAGGAAGCACGGAGCTATTATAGTGTCAGGACGCAAGAAAATGCAAGAATTATGTGGCTCAAATATCAAATACCCCGTCAAGTGCGCCAGTTTCCAAGGTTACATTTTTTAGGGAATAATGGACAGTTTGGCAAAATCCAGTCATTTCCATGTATTGACATGTCTACAGGTGGCCCTCGACCGCTTTAATGGGGATTGACTCGGAATCTGCACCTGGTTTCAGTGTGGATTCTGCCCTTACGTTTTAATTCAAACAAAATGTTGCCAACTCTTTGTCGCATTTTGTATTTTGTATTTTTTTTAAGGGGCGCACTCTACTTCAACGCATGGTGACCCAGAAATCTAGCCGTAGCTGTAGCTGTAGCCGTCTATTCGGACAATGCCTAACACTAAAATGGCTTCACTAATGTTGCTGTGTACTTTTCGATAATCTCTTTGTACAAGTATCCGGCGGTCTTGGGTTCTAGTCCCAGTCGAGTCACTCATTGTATTCAAAACAGCGCACCTGGTTTAAAAGGTATAGATGAATTAAAGAACGAGAAGAATGATTACAGAGAAAAGTTGATTGAAATATGCTAATTACATACACGCATGCGTGCAGACACTATGATGGGCAAACACGATAGGGTTGTGCACTAAGCCAAAGAAGACGCACCGATGCGTATGATTCACGCCACTATCACAAAAAGGCGCGGTGCTCCTTCATTTTGCAATAGACCCTACAAGTCTCGCACGTATTCGAACATTTGCACCCATCAAAGTGCGCGAGTTTGTGTTTTTCACGCGTTAAAGCATTGTACGTGGGACCAAAGTGGTCCCAAAAATGTTCGAATACGCGCGAGACTTTAACGGTCTGATGTCCACCAATTTCTTCCGTTAAGGCAAAAAGTGAAAAAATATGAAGAAAGACAAAAAACAACTGATGAAATTAAAGGTGCTCTAGGCCGACTGATGGCAATGCTGGAAGGTGCAGATGCTGACAGAAGTGGTACCATCTCTAAAGCCGAGTTCACGGAGTCCTTCGTTAAGGTAAGCACAACTAGTTACAAACCGACATGAAGTATAGTCCTGTTATGGTAAAACAAAAAATGTACATCATGCAGGTATAGTTTATATCGATTTATAATCAACCGTTTTTCAATAGACGCAATTACGTCAAAAGTCGGGAAGTTCTGGTATAGACTGCAAGTCTCGCGCATTTTTTAACATTGGGACCTGTTTATGTGCGCGAGTTTGTTTCCTTCAGGCAGAGTGTGTGGGACCCATAGAGTTCTTAAAAATAACTCTATGGTGGGACCAAAGAGGTGCCAAAAATGTTCGAATACGCGCGAGACTTAATGACGAGAACAATAAGTATATAATTTCCTTTAGATATAATGTTGCTTGGTGCTCCTTCTTAATTTCTCAGCACAGAGGGAACTTCTCGGCTAGTGACATCAAGTTAATTTTTGGATGTGAGAATAACCCAGACGCCATTTTTGATATCATCGACTGCGATGGGAGTGGTGAGGTAAACAAAAAATATTGTTTTACTCATTTTTAAAGGCATGGTTATTTTGTATCTTAAGGCAAAAACTTATATAAGGTTTTGTTTGTTTATAACCCCTCAATTTGTTAGTTAACGTTTCTCCAGTTAATGTGTTTGTTGAGTACTATGTATCTTCAAGTAATAAACCATTAGGGAAAATGACTGGACAAATTTTAACTCTATTTAAGGTTGAACAAAGGAAAATAAAAGGTGGGATTTGAATATGCAGCCTCGGTCAATTTGTCTTTTTTCAACTCAAAATTGAATTGAAATTTACGCAGTCGGTGTCCCTTGTAGTATATTACTTGATATTATTTGTAGTAAAAAGTCGCATTGCCTTAAGGCAATCCCTGTCTCTCCGCTTCCCAGTCTGTACTGTAATTTGGGGGTGATCCCTGGCTAAACGGAAGTTACAGGTTGGCTTCTGACTGGCACACCGAACAAAGATATAGATGGATTGCACATGACGTCACTGACCACCATCTTTGATGAGAAACAATGGAAACGTGCACGCGCAGCCGTGTACGCGCTGCGCACAACTCTCGGACAATGATAGCCTTTCACGCGTGCAAAGAAGGCGGCCGATGCAAGGAATGTATTGAAAATATTGGGAAACCGCCAGCATTGGGGTTAGATAGCTCAGTTGGCAGAGGTCGCAGGTTCAAATCCCGCTCTTTTCAGTTTGTCTTTCTTCATAAATAATTTCTTAAGTTCAAAGAAGTACGGAACTTATTGGCACACAGTCAGAGTATGCCATGAGAAAGATACTTGGCTATGAGGCCTTCGCAGATTTGTCCTTTGAAAAACACTATAGCTAGAACAACAAGCAATGGCAGCCATTTTGAAGAGAACAAAATTGCTGGTTGTTTTACCTGTGTAATAACTTTTTCCAAAATTCAAATCTACGATGGCCCTTTAGCCAAAAATAGTAATGTCTCATTATATACTCTGACTGTGTGCCAGAGTCCATGCTTGAATCACCAAAGGCACAATTCCCTCAAACTAGAGCAAGTTCGGGTGGCGACTAAACTTGACTAGACCGACTAGACTGACCAGAAACCATAGAGCACAGGGAGATTGACTATATCGAACCACGCTGTGGAGCATGGTCGACTATGGTCAATTCGAGAGCTACGTAACAGTTTCTGGTCCCAATATACGGCTCTGGTCAAGTCTAGTCGCCCACCCGAACTTGCTCCTATTTGCCCACACTATTTTGATCTAGATCGAGTACCCGGAACTTGTCCAACTAGCAGGCAATCGAGGTGTGGACTTATCGCAGATTTTATGTGGATATGAACGGCGCGAGATACACGGTATCACTGAGTTACTTGGGTCTCTGGTCCGAACCTTGCTTCTCAATGTGCAGCGAGTCACAACAAGAGTGAGTATGGTTGACTTGCTATTTTAATGTATAATATAATTCCAGACATGTTTAGTAGAGCGACATTATGGGATTTCCCCATGTGTTTTCTGTTGTCCCTTTTAACAAATCTTTCCTATTAAAAACAGTGTGGGGTTAACCCCACATGCACAATGTCAAAACACCCCACAAGTATAGCTCCATCACCACACAATGTATATCTTGTATTAAAACACACACACACACGGACTTTGTTTTGTAGAGTATTTGACTTGTTTTCTTTCAGATGTACAAAACGAGAAAAACAACAATTTTCAGAGGTGAAAACGTACCATTTATACCATATAGTATTTCAGACCGGCTGTGTAATCCGAATAGAAATAACATTAGGTCTAAATTTAGAAAAGAAAGTGGTAGTTTCTAAAGTTTGTGTCTCTCCGTTTCACAACTTTCCTTGATTTGTCTTCGTTTTTTCAAGAGCTGCGACATCAATCGCACCATCGGCATTAACACGAAGTACTTGGATACGTTCGATTGGGATATGGAGCAGGCAGATAAGGAATTTCTCATACAGGTAAACATCATACTGAAATTGAAGGGACCCAACTCAAGAACCTTTTGGAATTCATAATAACATTGGAATAGGGACAACTCACATTGAAACGAGGATTTATTTATTAATTAATACAATTTACTTCATGTTTTCGGTTTTTCATTTCAAACCAGTGTGGAAAGCAAGCAACCTTGAGTTTTCTGCGGGATCCCACCAGCCTCGCAACGGTTAACAACAACTCTGATTTGGTTGATAACTCAGGGTAGAAAGACTGCCTGGTGAACATGGCGTCAATGCAGTGGGATATGGGGCGCCGTTTGTCAATTAATTGTTTAGAGTTTTTTGGACCTGTTTTTACCATGGTTTGTACCAATTAGATGTAAAGCATAGAAATTGCTGTCAATTGTTTTGTGGTTTACATACCATGAATATACCAATCAAAGCTTATAAATCATGGTTTGTAAACCATGAAAATTTAATCATCATAAAACACGGTTTATAAACCATGAAAACTGAAGCGTCATAAAACGTGGTTTATAAACCATGAAAAATTTAGCACCTTCAAATCATGGTTTATAAACCATAAAAATGTAAGCACATTAAAAACATGGTTTATAAACCATGAACATTCTAGCATCATGGTTTTAAAATTATGGTTTATAAACCATGAAAATTGAAGCATCATAAAACATGGTTTATAAACCATGGTTTATAAACCATAAAAACTGAAGCGTCATAAAACGTGGTTTATTAACAATGAAAATGTAAGCACCTTAAAAACATGGTTTATAAACCATGATACAACTTACCTCAAAGGAGGGCATGTCAATTGTATTTTGTGCTTCATTATAATGGGCCTACTTAACACTTTTAGATTGTAATTAATTTGGCTGAGCTAATGAGCTAGTGAGCTGAACAATTTTTTCCGCTCAGAAGATATAGCCAGGGATGTAACAAAATTATTAATTATCAAAATAATACAATTTCGCATGAAGCACTCGCCATCTTTGTGTTGTTATTGCATCCCTGATAGTGGTGACATGTAGTGACGGTCTTTAGCGGAAATTTTGAAATTCGGCGCTGAGGAGAAATTTGGTACTCACTTCAGCCTGGTTCAAGATTAAAATACCATCAAATACAATGGTTGTAATCAGAGTGTATCTGGAAACACTTTTAAAACTACTGGAACCATCGTGCATACATATTTTTCACGGAAAAAAAGGTTTTTTTTCGTAAAATCTCCGTCCGTAGAATTGGCCGACGTGTATGTTGGCGGTCTCCCTATTTTGTCAAAATCTTTGTTCAGGGGTGCTAATCAACCGTTAACTGCCGTGTAGCCAGGTATCACACCCAAGTTTACGATACACCATGGGAAGCAGCAGCCACGGGATCACCTTGAGGGGTCGTTGGTTCAAATCCCGCTCTAGTCAATTTTTCTTGTTCAACCCCAAACTATTTGAAATTTACCCAGTCAGTTTCCCTTGTGGTTCATTACTTGACATAATATATTTGGGTGTATGAAAATAGTTATCTTGCATGTAAAAAAAAAACGAAAAAAAATCTTACTGTGTCATTTTCAATATTGAATTGCTAACCAACTAGGCCAAAAAGAACCTATGGTCAAAATGCGAAGAATAGTAAGTGGTCTGACGTTTCTTCTTCGATAAATGCAGAACGGTCAAAAGGTATTCTTGGTTCCAAGGCCTTTGCACAGAAATGGATCAATTCCATCAACGCAGGGAAATGGATCAACAACAAAAGGGTACTTAAGTGTTTCATTTGTGTTTTTCCCCGACTTTCCGGGGGAGCCAATCAACGATCGAGTTTGCACATTTTTGTGAATTATTCATGAATCGCCATGCGTTTATAACGTTGTTGTGAATAGTATTGTGGTGAAAAGTACCTTCTCGTCAGGAATTATTATAGGCCCAAGTGAATAAAATGCATTCTGAATAGAGCTTGACAATGGATTTACCTTAAGTTTTGGATTGAATAATTCTATAGATTATTCTGGAAATGCTTATTTGTTTATAACAATATTTAACTTGGTCATTGTGTGTTGAAGGTTTACAGGAACAGTGCAGGAATTGTTTAATAACGAGGAAGTTTGATTGAGATGCTTAAAATGGAGTTCATGGGAGTTACAGGGAAAGTATACGTTTGGTTTTTGAAACCGTTCAATTGTTTTAATCCTATACAAATGTAGCTATCTACAGTAAAACTCACCTATGAAAAATTCATTTCAAAAGGTGGTCGAGGTTTGTTTTTTATATAGCCGAAAATCCGGACAAATGTCAACACAGGAAGAATAATCCGTAATTGGAATACACAATCTGATCGTTTTTGCAGATAACCACATTATTTCGATGTGAAATGTTTCTCAAAATGCTTTATACTATCAATTAAAAGTTGCTGTACTTCTAACCAAGTAAGTTTATTGCCATTAATTTGAATAGTGATTACGATAACGCATTGTTGAACAGACATAGATTTCCACACTAGGTACATGTACATTCGCGCTATATTTTTCCGTATTCCACGAGCGCGAGTTTGATAACGAATTTATCTTCCAGCCTCATTAAGTCAATGAGGTTAGGTTATGTTTTTGTTTTTGGTTTTCCAAGTTTAGAATGTAATTTGTGCACTGACCGTATGCGGAGCGTGACGCATTGACACTCACAATATATAAAAACTGGGAGTAGGTTATCGTCTGATATCACACTCCGGTTCGAGCATCTGATTGGAGGATTAGCGCGTACTGGAAGATAATGTACAATAGTAGGCTGGCTACAGTACTTGCGTAAAATGTATTACATTTATTTATGCACTTTGACCTTGCAATAGAGAAACTGCATGTAGGCCATGCCGGGGCGCGCGGTATTTGAAACGCTCATTATATATTCAACAAAATACGTACTGTTGAAAGTAGCATGTTGGAGTGATGGCCATACGAACAGTACATGATCCAAACAGTCTTGAGTTCACCTCTCTTTGTGAACACGAATTAGGCCTACATAATGCAGTAAATTATCCCGCTACAGAAAACTAATATTATTGCTACACAAAAATCATTATTCGTGTAGGTGTATTGCATGGTAGAATTGTTTCATTGCCAACAGTTTATTTTTCAGTGCATGTCAGATGGTAGAATGCCGTATTAATTAAAATGCAAAGATAATCTTTTTCAAATTACATATGTTTGACATCGACAATGTACAAGATTCAAACGTCCAATAACAATGACCAACCAATAAAACCTAATTCCGACTGCAAGCAATGCATATCATTTAGCTTGAATAATTTCAGAATCACTTGCTAAATGCGTTGATAATGCGATAAAGCCATGGTGGTCAATCAAAACGAGAGTTCAAGCGATGTAACACAGCTAGCATGCACAACGCACAATGTCAAGCTCGTCTTGACGACCCTAGTCTGTGGGCTTATGGTCGAAAAAGTTTTCCCATATGCATTTTGAATACAATCTTTGAAAATCTTGAAACATCCACTTGATGCCTATTTTTCCCATCCCCGGAAAAATTTTGCGCCCAAATGACGATCCTTGGTTTATTCGGAATCGTCCAATTACCGCCGTGTAATAGGATTCTGTATTGGGCAAGTTTCGCAAATGGACTACCACAATGTCAACGAATGCAAAGGTATCCGAAAGTCACCCAAACATTGATTGCGTGCACGCACGCAGACGACGTCGTGAACTTCACGGATACAGCAGTTTTCACCATCGAAAATCCCTTCAGTCCGCTGTTATTTGTCAAAATACTCTTGTGAGTAGTAAGAAAGGCATACATTGCACCTGAAATGTAATTTTAAAAAGAAAGTAGCCAAAAACACATTTAGAAATACCACTTTGTCTGTCTTCCTCCAATGTCTGATTTCGACAACACACCACATTTGCAACGTGATAGAGATTAGTCTGGTGCTTTATAGTACTTATCCTGTGTTGTCCTGTGTGTGACTCAAGTACACGACTGATTTTAGGCCAGTATTTTTGTTTCGTGTTTTTTGGTCAGTTCTTTAGCACTACGTTATTGATGTGTCTGTAAATGGAAAGCACGGTGACATAAAATAATGAACAAACTGTTTATCACTAATCCTGACAGTCCTTCTTGATTATTTCCATCAATAATATCAATTAGCCTAACTCAACTGCAGTTTTCATATCATTATTAGCACCAAATCGATGTGAGTGTTTTTGTAGGCACTGATCGTTATTTAAATAGTTTTATTGTTATTGCGCTTCAGTAGGTTACACACCTATGTTCCGACACCCCTATGTTCCGACACCCCTATGTTCCGACAACTCAGCCTATATTCCGACATCCCTATGTTCCGACAAATGAACCTATATTCCGACACTCCTATGTTCCGACAAATGAACCTATATTCCGACACCCCTATGTTCCGACAAATGAACCTATATTCCGACACCCCTATATTCCGACACCCATATGTTCCGACACCCCTATGTTCCGACTTCCCTATGTTCCACACACCCTATGTTTCGACACGGTATTTTCGCCTATTACTCTGGTAAAAATACAATTACCAAAAGGTTTCTCGGTGAATTTTGGCATAACTTCATTCAATTTCATTAGGCCTGCGCTAAACGTCGCACTTTTGCCGTGTCGAACTCAAATAATTGGATGAATTAAATTCGAGAAGAGTGCGACGTAGCGCAAACTTTTGCCGTGTATATAGCACGCCAAGCTCTGCCGTGCTACACGGAAGTGTCACGACGTCGAGACAAACGTCGCGCTTTTGCCTTGTCGATCGAATTAAATTCTCAGTCAAGCGATGCTATTTCGGAAAACGCATGTACAAAGATTTTGAAAACAAAAAAATGTATTCTTGATTATATAATCAAATGAAGGTTCTCCGTAGGTTGGATTTGGGATGGGGTGGAAAACGACAATAAACGCCACTCACCAATAATGGTAATAATAAGGCCAAAACTAAGGTGGGAAACATTTTTTTTATGAATTTGTCTTTATTTGAGCGTCACAGCTCTAATTTCCATCATGTCAAATGACTCTTTGTAAGGAAATGTTTCCCCGCCTCGCCATTTTGAATTACTTTAAGTGTGGCAAACTATTTCAATAAATTCGACGTTTGTCACCAATTCGTTTTAGTTGCCGCACTGTGTCGTTCGTAATTCAGTCATTTTACTTTAGTGCGCCTTTACCATTCACAAGTTGAATTTGTACTTTACTTGTTCTGAAGTGATGGAATCAAACCAAGATCATCGAGTCGCACATTAATTTGTCCATTCATAAACGTGAGCCCCGAGCAAGCTGCGCTTGTATGCGTTTCCATGTTGATTACATTTCATTTGAATCCTGTGTTTTGTCTTAACTGCAAAATTGTTCATGTGCTCTGTTACCAGTTTTAAAGCCTGTATTATGTACACACAAAGTAAAGATTAAACATTTCGCTATAATAGGTCAGGTTTAACCAACCCAAAATATTGTATAACATGTAGCCTACTAAGTTGGTCTAAGCTGGTTGTATCCTTTATCCACGAAAATAATATTGAAGAGGCACAAATGCGACACAGAACATACTGAATACGAGTTGTAGTAACAGTAGTGTTAAATTGTTTAGTTTTGAAAGTAAAATAGTTATTGTCTAAAATTACGTATGCAGTCTGTTCTGGAACCATCTCATCATTGTAGTGTTATCAGCGGCAGTGGAAATTAATATTAAAAATGTACACAGGAAGCTAATATTTCATGAATAAATATTTTTAAAGAATATTACATCAAGAATGACGTAAATAAGGGCATGCTCACAAGTCCAATAAAAGCCAAACACTCAACCCAAGGTGTTAAGGAGAACGTACAATTTGTTAAACTTTCGGCAGACCTTTTAAAGGGAGGTTGATGACTGGAGAAGAGTTGGATACAAAGCAGGTTGTCGGAACATAGGGGTGTCGGAACATAGGGGTGTTTGAGCTGTCGGAACATAGGGGTGTCGGAATATAGGGGTGTCGGAACATAGGGGTGTCGGAATATAGGGGTGTCGGAACATAGGGGTGTCGGAATAATAGGGGTGTCGGAACATAGGGGTGTCGGAACATAGGGGTGTCGGAACATAGGGGTGTCGGAATATAGGTTGAGTTGTCGGAATATAGGGGTGTCGGAACATAGGGGTGTCGGAATATAGGGGTGTCGGAACATAGGGGTGTCGGAACATAGGGGTGTCGGAATATAGGTTGAGTTGTCGGAATATAGGGGTGTCGGAACATAGGGGTGTCGGAACATAGGGATGTCGGAATAAAGAGCAGTCACCCTTCAGTACATAGCTACATGTACATTTAAAACTAACTGTGAAACAAGAGAAGACTTGGGCTCAACAACATGAGCACAGAGCCTCCTGCTAAAAAAACCCAACATATTTCAGTCTGTGTGTGAAGTGTCAAAATGTTCTGAAAAACGACAAACTTACAACACCAAAACGTTTGTCTTCAGTTGAGACATTTCTGTTTAGTGTGCATAACTAAGAGGTGTGAATTAGGCATTCCTGATTTCTTAAATATTTCCCAAAGACTGCGTGGAGCAACAGGGATGAACTCCTTGAGAAAGGTGAACGATGGCATAGAATTTGCTACAGTGATACAACTTCAAAAACTAAAATTGAAAGAGATGACAAAATATTGACCCACAAAATCGAAAAAGTCGACCTTCTACACCCCCTTGTTTGAAATCAGGGAAATTAACCAGATCTACTGCTGAGCAATTTAATCGTCAGGAGTGTTTCTTTTGTCAGAGAGATGACACTACAAAAAAAGATGAAACAAAACATGCCTGCCAAAGTTTCAACAGTGGACGATCAATTAAAGAGATTGTTGAAAAAAGTGACAACGATTTGTGGAAATTGCAACTCGCAGATATAATAGTGGAGGTTGACCTACTTGCAAGTACCATAATAGTTGCAAGCTCAAATATTGGCAAAATAGTTAATGGGCGGCCATTGGCCTAAATAATGCACAAAATGACATAATCGTTGACAATTACACAAGAATGTTTATTGCAGAGATTGAATTCTTTGATAATCTGCAGGACAAAGTTGACTCTTGAGACTACATAACCACCCTGTGTGTAGGGGAAAAGTGAATCATACATGTAGCCTTGTGTAAACAGACCATTAAGATGAGATAGTGTGTCTACAAAAAAAATTGTTTATGGTTTTGTATAATATAAGCATCATAAGAGTGTTTTTAGAGGACTAGCACAAAAAATAGTAGTACCGGAGCTCACTCAAAGTGTTCGAAAGGCTTTAGTTATAGTGTTTATAAGAATCTTCCAAGAGCGTCGATTGCTACTGAAAAGTAGGGGGACGGGCGATTAAGTCATGAACAATTTTTCGTTTTTCTTTCGTTTTAATTGATATTTTGTTTGTGTGTAGGGGAAAAGTGAATCATACGTGTAGCCTTGTGTAAACAGACCATTACGATGAGACTAGTGTGCCCACAAAAAACAACATTTTGATGGTTTTGTATATAAAGCATCATAGAGTGTTTTTAGAGGACAAGCACAACAAGAGTACCGGAGCTCACTCAAAGTGTTCAAAAAGCTTTAGTTATAGTAATTTATAAAACTCTTCCCTTGTTGATGGAGAATCATGTATGGAAACTAAAGCTTTAAAGAACGTATGAGGCGATATGTGTAGTTCTTTATAGGAAAGGGGGGGTTGTGGTATTTCTGATGAACAGTCAATCAAAAAGGGGGGGGGGGGGACACATCTGATATGCTGTGTCCTCCCCCTGCCCCCCACCCATCGACGCCCTTGGAATGGAGAAACTAAAGCTTTAAATAACGTATGAGGCGATTATGTGTATAGTTCTTAGGGAAGGGGGTGGGGTTGTGGTTTAGTGAAAGGACAAAACCAGAAGGGGAACATGTGTTGGTAGGGGTGGGGTCTGGAAAGGTCGGAGGGTGTGAAGAGGAGACTGCCAAAATCAACTTGAGCGAAATGTACTTTGGAGCGGGAAATTTGGAACTAGATCCAGTGCTAGCAAAGATAGATTGGCAGCTACAGGGAGTGACGGGAAGACACATGTCGGTGTGGTCTCTGGTAGTAAATCATCCCCTGACTGCTTGGATGTTGTTTTGGGGTGGTAAACAAGTGTCTCCGCTATCCAATTACTCAAGGCAATGGTTAGAACAGAGCTAATTTTTAATGTTTTTATGTAACCACATGAAGGAAAGAGAGGGGGGTTATCCAGTGATAATATGTTGAGCCACTTTAAAAAAAAATACCTCTAATGGAATGGCTCAAAACATATTTATGGCACTGCAGCAAATGCTATCTTTGCATACTTTGTTTAAATCTCACACAACTTGGATCCCTAAATAATCACAAATTATCGTTTTAGTAATATAATGACAGTTATGCCCAAAGGATGCAAAAAAAACAAAAAACAAAAAACACTTGAGACAAAAAATTATATTTAATACACACTGAACATGCATTACCTGAAATGGCGGCCATTTTAAAAATCAAGATTAGGTGCATTCTCATAATTATCGGTATTTTTCCCAGAAATTGTAATATTTGTGAAAAAACACAACACAATTTAGACGACAAAATATTTAATGCGTATGACAGGTATTAGTGCCACATATGGCGGCCATTTTGAATCAAAATGGCCGCTGAAACACTAAAAGTATACAAAAATGAAATAAGATTTAATATAAGTTTGGAAAATAAAGATCTTTGTCAATTTAGTTATATTTAACATACTTATTTGCACATAACATGTGCTAAATATGGCCAAAATAGCAGCCATTTTGAAAAACAAAATGGCCGCCCTAGGGGTGTTAGGAAAATTAGGCATCAAGTGGATTTGGATTTGTTGACATGTAGATAGAAGATTCTGAAAGTTTCAAAGATTGTATACAAAAATGCATATGGACTCGATAAGCTCACAGACTACCGTCACCTTCCACATCTTGCTTGTCTTGCAAGCTTGTCATTATTTTACTCACTAATATGAATAATACATGACTTGATGCTTCATTACCATAATTTGGCCACGCCCTCTAAAACAAGATATCCAAGACGTTACTACAGCCAGTCGTCAAACCGCGACGAATTCAAGAAGAAAAGCGCGCCCTCTGTCAGGTTATCACGAGTATGAGATAGTGACGTCCAGGACTAAGACTAGTCAAAAGGTGGATCGCATTCCCACCTGCATTGATGTTTCAGCTTCTGAAAATCATGCTGGAAACGTTACAGGATCAAGCATGGGCATGTGAGACTGAACTAGATATTTCACATCATGGAGGTAGAAATTACATCGGCACCTTGTTTACATGTACCATGCAGCGGTAAATCGGTAGAAACTGTATTTGTGCATGTGCCGAGTTTGTGGGTGCCGAGTTTGGTAGGTGTTGTTTCGACAGGGTGCCGAATTTGTATTTGTGCATGTGCCGAGTTTGTGGGTGCCGAGTTTGTAAGGTGCCGAGTTTGCAAGGTGCCGAGCTTGCAAGGTGCCGAGCTTGCAAGGTGCCGAGCTTGCAAGGTGCCGAGCTTGCAAGGTGCCGAGTTTGTAGGTGCCGAGTTTGCAAGGTGCCGAAGTGACCGGTTACCATTCATACTCTGAGTGTGTGTGTGACGTATTACCCATGACGCTTTGCACCTCGGCTCGATCGTGTGCGTGCATTTTCTGCCATTTTTACCGTACAACAATGCAATGTGGAATAACAGCGGACAAGCTAGGCTATATTTTGGTACAACTATTTTCGTCCGAAAAACAGCGAACTGTCTGATAGCAGCGAGTAAAGATGAGGAAGAGACATTTCGGGAGGCTCTTCTGAGGACAGTGATGGCACTGGCAGCTCTAGGGATGAGGGAGCTCACCAGACGAGAAGGCGAAGACGAAGACGGTGACGAAGATCGTGACGCTGAGCCATACCGGTGCGGTTCGAGCCACTAATTGTGGTGCCTGCTGTTAGATTTAACCAGCCCGGTGACGGTGATCGTCAGGCCGAAGACGACGAGCCAAATCCTGATGATCGACGGCTAAACACAGACTGGTAAGCCCACAAAATTATTCATGAATAAAATGCTGATTGATGCTTCGTTTGATCAGTTCATTTCTGCTGTCAAAAATAGTTGTAGGCTAACAACACTGGTACAGTGGTCGACGTCAGTATCCGTTGCACTGCACTGACGTCCTGGGTATATAAAAGCTTCTATCTACGATGCAAAAAAATGTTCAACTAATGTTTAAAAATACTTGTACCTAACTTAAGAAGCTGGAAATTCCTCCACTTATTCTTTGTGTCCTAAAATACACTTTTGATTGTTCCACGTAACAATTATAACCATGGGTGACATTATTTCAGAAAATAAGTCGCAGTTCTGTACTATTGTTGTTATCATCATGTACCAATTGCCCCCGGGGGCTATTTTGTCACGT